>CAKZJQ020000011.1:0-343949 GCA_937001585.2 Brachylomia viminalis
CTAACCTAACCTAACCTAACCTAACCTAACCTAACCTAACCTAACCTAACCTAACCTAACCTAACCTAACCTAACCTAACCTAACCTAACCTAACCTAACCTAACCTAACCTAACAAACCAACCTAACCTAACCTAACCTAACCTAACCTAACCTAACCTAACCTAACCTAACCTAACCTAACCTAACCTAACCTAACCTAACCTAACCTAACCTAACCTAACCTAACCTAACCTAACCTAACCTAACCTAACCTAACCTAACCTAACCTAACCTAACCTAACCTAACCTAACCTAACCTAACCTAACCTAACCTAACCTAACCTAACCTAACCTAACCTAACCTAACCTAACCTAACCTAACCTAACCTAACCTAACCTAACCTAACCTAACCTAACCTAACCTAACCTAACCTAACCTAACCTAACCTAACCTAACCTAACCTAACCTAACCTAACCTAACCTAACCTAACCTAACCTAACCTAACCTAACCTAACCTAACCTAACCTAACCTAACCTAACCTAACCTAACCTAACCTAACCTAACCTAACCTAACCTAACCTAACCTAACCTAACCTAACCTAACCTAACCTAACCTAACCTAACCTAACCTAACCTAACCTAACCTAACCTAACCTAACCTAACCTAACCTAACCTAACCTAACCTAACCTAACCTAACCTAACCTAACCTAACCTAACCTAACCTAACCTAACCTAACCTAACCTAACCTAACCTAACCTAACCTAACCTAACCTAACCTAACCTAACCT
Organism: Brachylomia viminalis; assembly: GCA_937001585.2. Classification (NCBI taxonomy): domain Eukaryota; kingdom Metazoa; phylum Arthropoda; class Insecta; order Lepidoptera; family Noctuidae; genus Brachylomia; species Brachylomia viminalis. The sequence continues at coordinate 776 of CAKZJQ020000011.1, forward strand.
AACCTAACCTAACCTAACCTAACCTAACCTAACCTAACCTAACCTAACCTAACCTAACCTAACCTAACCTAACCTAACCTAACCTAACCTAACCTAACCTAACCTAACCTAACCTAACCTAACCTAACCTAACCTAACCTAACCTAACCTAACCTAACCTAACCTAACCTAACCTAACCTAACCTAACCTAACCTAACCTAACCTAACCTAACCTAACCTAACCTAACCTAACCTAACCTAACCTAACCTAACCTAACCTAACCTAACCTAACCTAACCTAACCTAACCTAACCTAACCTAACCTAACCTAACCTAACCTAACCTAACCTAACCTAACCTAACCTAACCTAACCTAACCTAACCTAACCTAACCTAACCTAACCTAACCTAACCTAACCTAACCTAACCTAACCTAACCTAACCTAACCTAACCTAACCTAACCTAACCTAACCTAACCTAACCTAACCTAACCTAACCTAACCTAACCTAACCTAACCTAACCTAACCTAACCTAACCTAACCTAACCTAACCTAACCTAACCTAACCTAACCTAACCTAACCTAACCTAACCTAACCTAACCTAACCTAACCTAACCTAACCTAACCTAACCTAACCTAACCTAACCTAACCTAACCTAACCTAACCTAACCTAACCTAACCTAACCTAACCTAACCTAACCTAACCTAACCTAACCTAACCTAACCTAACCTAACCTAACCTAACCTAACCTAACCTAACCTAACCTAACCTAACCTAACCTAACCTAACCTAACCTAACCTAACCTAACCTAACCTAACCTAACCTAACCTAACCTAACCTAACCTAACCTAACCTAACCTAACCTAACCTAACCTAACCTAACCTAACCTAACCTAACCTAACCTAACCTAACCTAACCTAACCTAACCTAACCTAACCTAACCTAACCTAACCTAACCTAACCTAACCTAACCTAACCTAACCTAACCTAACCTAACCTAACCTAACCTAACCTAACCTAACCTAACCTAACCTAACCTAACCTAACCTAACCTAACCTAACCTAACCTAACCTAACCTAACCTAACCTAACCTAACCTAACCTAACCTAACCTAACCTAACCTAACCTAACCTAACCTAACCTAACCTAACCTAACCTAACCTAACCTAACCTAACCTAACCTAACCTAACCTAACCTAACCTAACCTAACCTAACCTAACCTAACCTAACCTAACCTAACCTAACCTAACCTAACCTAACCTAACCTAACCTAACCTAACCTAACCTAACCTAACCTAACCTAACCTAACCTAACCTAACCTAACCTAACCTAACCTAACCTAACCTAACCTAACCTAACCTAACCTAACCTAACCTAACCTAACCTAACCTAACCTAACCTAACCTAACCTAACCTAACCTAACCTAACCTAACCTAACCTAACCTAACCTAACCTAACCTAACCTAACCTAACCTAACCTAACCTAACCTAACCTAACCTAACCTAACCTAACCTAACCTAACCTAACCTAACCTAACCTAACCTAACCTAACCTAACCTAACCTAACCTAACCTAACCTAACCTAACCTAACCTAACCTAACCTAACCTAACCTAACCTAACCTAACCTAACCTAACCTAACCTAACCTAACCTAACCTAACCTAACCTAACCTAACCTAACCTAACCTAACCTAACCTAACCTAACCTAACCTAACCTAACCTAACCTAACCTAACCTAACCTAACCTAACCTAACCTAACCTAACCTAACCTAACCTAACCTAACCTAACCTAACCTAACCTAACCTAACCTAACCTAACCTAACCTAACCTAACCTAACCTAACCTAACCTAACCTAACCTAACCTAACCTAACCTAACCTAACCTAACCTAACCTAACCTAACCTAACCTAACCTAACCTAACCTAACCTAACCTAACCTAACCTAACCTAACCTAACCTAACCTAACCTAACCTAACCTAACCTAACCTAACCTAACCTAACCTAACCTAACCTAACCTAACCTAACCTAACCTAACCTAACCTAACCTAACCTAACCTAACCTAACCTAACCTAACCTAACCTAACCTAACCTAACCTAACCTAACCTAACCTAACCTAACCTAACCTAACCTAACCTAACCTAACCTAACCTAACCTAACCTAACCTAACCTAACCTAACCTAACCTAACCTAACCTAACCTAACCTAACCTAACCTAACCTAACCTAACCTAACCTAACCTAACCTAACCTAACCTAACCTAACCTAACCTAACCTAACCTAACCTAACCTAACCTAACCTAACCTAACCTAACCTAACCTAACCTAACCTAACCTAACCTAACCTAACCTAACCTAACCTAACCTAACCTAACCTAACCTAACCTAACCTAACCTAACCTAACCTAACCTAACCTAACCTAACCTAACCTAACCTAACCTAACCTAACCTAACCTAACCTAACCTAACCTAACCTAACCTAACCTAACCTAACCTAACCTAACCTAACCTAACCTAACCTAACCTAACCTAACCTAACCTAACCTAACCTAACCTAACCTAACCTAACCTAACCTAACCTAACCTAACCTAACCTAACCTAACCTAACCTAACCTAACCTAACCTAACCTAACCTAACCTAACCTAACCTAACCTAACCTAACCTAACCTAACCTAACCTAACCTAACCTAACCTAACCTAACCTAACCTAACCTAACCTAACCTAACCTAACCTAACCTAACCTAACCTAACCTAACCTAACCTAACCTAACCTAACCTAACCTAACCTAACCTAACCTAACCTAACCTAACCTAACCTAACCTAACCTAACCTAACCTAACCTAACCTAACCTAACCTAACCTAACCTAACCTAACCTAACCTAACCTAACCTAACCTAACCTAACCTAACCTAACCTAACCTAACCTAACCTAACCTAACCTAACCTAACCTAACCTAACCTAACCTAACCTAACCTAACCTAACCTAACCTAACCTAACCTAACCTAACCTAACCTAACCTAACCTAACCTAACCTAACCTAACCTAACCTAACCTAACCTAACCTAACCTAACCTAACCTAACCTAACCTAACCTAACCTAACCTAACCTAACCTAACCTAACCTAACCTAACCTAACCTAACCTAACCTAACCTAACCTAACCTAACCTAACCTAACCTAACCTAACCTAACCTAACCTAACCTAACCTAACCTAACCTAACCTAACCTAACCTAACCTAACCTAACCTAACCTAACCTAACCTAACCTAACCTAACCTAACCTAACCTAACCTAACCTAACCTAACCTAACCTAACCTAACCTAACCTAACCTAACCTAACCTAACCTAACCTAACCTAACCTAACCTAACCTAACCTAACCTAACCTAACCTAACCTAACCTAACCTAACCTAACCTAACCTAACCTAACCTAACCTAACCTAACCTAACCTAACCTAACCTAACCTAACCTAACCTAACCTAACCTAACCTAACCTAACCTAACCTAACCTAACCTAACCTAACCTAACCTAACCTAACCTAACCTAACCTAACCTAACCTAACCTAACCTAACCTAACCTAACCTAACCTAACCTAACCTAACCTAACCTAACCTAACCTAACCTAACCTAACCTAACCTAACCTAACCTAACCTAACCTAACCTAACCTAACCTAACCTAACCTAACCTAACCTAACCTAACCTAACCTAACCTAACCTAACCTAACCTAACCTAACCTAACCTAACCTAACCTAACCTAACCTAACCTAACCTAACCTAACCTAACCTAACCTAACCTAACCTAACCTAACCTAACCTAACCTAACCTAACCTAACCTAACCTAACCTAACCTAACCTAACCTAACCTAACCTAACCTAACCTAACCTAACCTAACCTAACCTAACCTAACCTAACCTAACCTAACCTAACCTAACCTAACCTAACCTAACCTAACCTAACCTAACCTAACCTAACCTAACCTAACCTAACCTAACCTAACCTAACCTAACCTAACCTAACCTAACCTAACCTAACCTAACCTAACCTAACCTAACCTAACCTAACCTAACCTAACCTAACCTAACCTAACCTAACCTAACCTAACCTAACCTAACCTAACCTAACCTAACCTAACCTAACCTAACCTAACCTAACCTAACCTAACCTAACCTAACCTAACCTAACCTAACCTAACCTAACCTAACCTAACCTAACCTAACCTAACCTAACCTAACCTAACCTAACCTAACCTAACCTAACCTAACCTAACCTAACCTAACCTAACCTAACCTAACCTAACCTAACCTAACCTAACCTAACCTAACCTAACCTAACCTAACCTAACCTAACCTAACCTAACCTAACCTAACCTAACCTAACCTAACCTAACCTAACCTAACCTAACCTAACCTAACCTAACCTAACCTAACCTAACCTAACCTAACCTAACCTAACCTAACCTAACCTAACCTAACCTAACCTAACCTAACCTAACCTAACCTAACCTAACCTAACCTAACCTAACCTAACCTAACCTAACCTAACCTAACCTAACCTAACCTAACCTAACCTAACCTAACCTAACCTAACCTAACCTAACCTAACCTAACCTAACCTAACCTAACCTAACCTAACCTAACCTAACCTAACCTAACCTAACCTAACCTAACCTAACCTAACCTAACCTAACCTAACCTAACCTAACCTAACCTAACCTAACCTAACCTAACCTAACCTAACCTAACCTAACCTAACCTAACCTAACCTAACCTAACCTAACCTAACCTAACCTAACCTAACCTAACCTAACCTAACCTAACCTAACCTAACCTAACCTAACCTAACCTAACCTAACCTAACCTAACCTAACCTAACCTAACCTAACCTAACCTAACCTAACCTAACCTAACCTAACCTAACCTAACCTAACCTAACCTAACCTAACCTAACCTAACCTAACCTAACCTAACCTAACCTAACCTAACCTAACCTAACCTAACCTAACCTAACCTAACCTAACCTAACCTAACCTAACCTAACCTAACCTAACCTAACCTAACCTAACCTAACCTAACCTAACCTAACCTAACCTAACCTAACCTAACCTAACCTAACCTAACCTAACCTAACCTAACCTAACCTAACCTAACCTAACCTAACCTAACCTAACCTAACCTAACCTAACCTAACCTAACCTAACCTAACCTAACCTAACCTAACCTAACCTAACCTAACCTAACCTAACCTAACCTAACCTAACCTAACCTAACCTAACCTAACCTAACCTAACCTAACCTAACTTTTTTTTTTTTTTTTTTTTTTTTTTTTTTTTTTTTTTTTTTTTTTTTTTTTTTTTTTTTGTTTGCGCTGGGAAAAATGCATTACGCATGCCCACCCATCGGGGGACGGGTGGGGTATGTGGGACTCCCCGGTAGAACCGGTATACCCACTAAACAACCCAGCGGCATTCCCGCATCGTCTGAGTGGAGGGGGACTGGGAATCGGCAGAGCCTTTCCATCCTGCCCCCCGCCGACGACCGCCCGCCTTTACGGCGGGCCCGGCGGGCCCCTCCCGTCGGGGGGGAGGGGCCCAGGAATGACTGACGACGTGGGTGGTGGACAGTGCAATGCAGGAGAAGGCGCCCCCGCGCCTGTCTCCCGCTGTTCACCACCTGGAGGCGCGTGACGACGATCATACAACCGCCGTCTCACGCCCCGTCTTCGCCTGCGGAGCGGCGCTGCGAGAGGGTCTTCCTCCCGCACGCGCTCCGCCGCCTCCTTCTGTGACATTACTTCTTCGCAGAAGGAGGCGACCGCCGCCCAGGCCCCCTCGCTTTCCAGCATCGAGTTGACGACGCCGGGAAGCGAGAGGTCCTGCCCGACCGCTGCGACCAAAGGTAGACGCAGCTCGGACCAGGCCGGGCACACCTCGAGGGTGTGCTGTGCCGTGTCCTCCGCCGCGCCACAGTCGTGGCACGACGGGGTCTCCTCCCTTTGGATCCGATGCAGGTGCGATCCGAAGCACCCGTGTCCGGACAACACCTGCACCAGACGGAAAGAGAGGAAACCGTGGGACCGCTCGAGCCAATCCTTCAGGACCGGCCCGAGCGCGTCCAGTGTTCGGCGGCCAAATGCGGCAGTGGCGAGGTCCTCCGTCCAGTGATGGACGATTGCGTCCTTCGCCTCTTGCCGCACGGCCTCCCGCTCTTCTGCGGCGGGGGGCTCCCCGAGCGCCTTACGGCGCGCCGTCCATTCGTACACTCTGGTCAGCACCCACGCCTCGAGCTCCCAAGGAGGGGTGCCGGCCAGAGCGCACGCCGCAGAGAAGCCTACCGAGCGGTAGGCCCTCGCCACCCGCAGTGCAATGGCCCTTTGGGGCCTGCGGATGGCCGTGGCGTTCTCCCGCCTGTGGAGGGAGTCTGCCCAGATTGGGGCCCCGTAAAGGGCCATGCTCCTGAGGATGCCAGCATACAAGCGCCGGCATCGCGCCTTCGGACCCCCCAGGTTCGGGAGGAGCCACGACAGGGCGTTCGCGGCCTTCAGCAGGCGCGTCGACAGCCCGCTAAAGTGTGGGCCGAAGCGCCACCTGCTGTCGAGGACAAGGCCCAAGTACTTCATCTGGGCCTTGACCTCGATCCTGACGCCCTCCACTATAATGTGGCCGTCGGGAGGGATGCGCTGCCGTGGACCGTGAAAATACACGGCCTCGGTTTTGTGCAGCGCAACCTTCAGTCCGAGGCGGCGAATCCTTCCTGCCACTAAGGATCCGCCGGCAGAGGCCAGACTGGCCGCCTCCCTGAAGTCCCTCCCCCGGGCGACGAGGAGGGTGTCATCCGCGTAACAGATGACGCTCGTGCCACGGAGGAGGGTTCCCCGCAGGAGCCAGTCGAATCCAATGTTCCACAGCAGTGGTCCTAGGACCGACCCCTGTGGAACACCGGACTCTGCGCCGTATCGCCTCACTGTGGCCGTCTTGTCCGAGAGGAGGACCACCCGGTCCTCCAAGTAGCTGGCCAAGAGTTGGCGCAGGTACTGAGGCACTCCGTGGTATCGGAGCGCCTCCAAGATTGTCGAGTGGGGGACGGAGTTGAAGGCGTTGGCTATGTCGAATGACACCGCCAACACTCCGTCGCCCGCCTCCACGGCCTCCCTCACCTGGCCCTTGAGTAGGGCCAGCGCGTCGACCGTCGAACGACCCCGTCGGAAACCGAATTGGGCGTCCGACAGGTCCGGCCCCACCGTCCTCAGCAGGCTCTTTAGCCGGTCGGCAATTATCCCCTCGAACAACTTACCGACCTCATCGAGCAAGACGATGGGCCGGTAAGCCGAGGGGGAGTCCGCCGGGCGTCCCTCCTTTCGGAGCAGGCATAGCCGCCCCTCCTTCCAAGGTTTCGGGAACCTCCCAGTCGTAAGACACGCGCTGAAGAGGTCCCGAAACCTCTCCTCCATGTGTGAGGCGGCGATGGCCACCACCCGTGCGGGAACGCCGTCCGGCCCTGGGGCTGTGTTCTTTGCGCGGAGGTGTAGAGTCCCCGCGCAAAGTTCCACCGCCGTCACCGGGGGGACCTCCTCCTCCGGCGGAGCCGCCTCCCGCGGGGGATCCATCACTGGCGGGGTGAAGTCGGTCCTGGACGGAAACAGGGACCGGACCACCCCGTCCAGCAACGCCGGCTCGAGGGTCTCCGTCAGTGGAAGACCGCAGGGGCGCAGTTTATTCCGCGCCGCCTTGTATGGTCTTCCAAATGGGTCCCTGTCGAGACCCTCCAGCATTTCGGCTCTCGCCGAATCTTCGGCCGCGCGCATAGCCGACTTCAAGACCGTCTTGGCGTCGACGTACGTGGCATAGAGGGCCTCCTCGTTGGTGGGGTCTCGGTGCCTGCGCCTTCGACTCCGCGTGTAGGCCCTCCTGGCCGCCACGCAGGCGGTTCGGAGCCCCGCCAGTTCCTCCGACCACCAATAGACGGCGCGGCGGGGAGTTGGGCGGCGAGACCGGGGCATGCTGGAGTTGCACACCTCGGTCAGCGACCTCCTCAGCTGAACCGCTGCGGTGTCCACGTCCAGGACCTCGACAGGAGGCGCGAGCCAGTCCTGGACGAACGCCGCCTCCTCCGCAGCCTCTCGGTCCAGGCGGGTGAGAGCCCACCGCGGGAACGCAGATTGGCCCGAGCCTGGAGCAATTCCCTGGGAGCTCTGGGTGGAGCTGATGTCGAACCGCACATATCGGTGGTCCGACAAGGTCTCCACCATCTCCACCCGCCAGTTCACGACGTGGGCGGCTAGCACGGGGGTGGCAAACGAGACGTCGACCACTGATCCTCCCCGTTGCCGCACACACGTGTGAACGGTCCCTCTGTTCAGGAGGGACACACCGCACGACGCCGCCCAAAACTCCACGGCGCGTCCCCGGACGTTGCAGGACCCGGCCGGGTTGCCCCAGGCCGTCGACTTGGCGTTCAGGTCACCCAGTACGGCGACCTGGCGTGGCGCCGCCCTCCCGACCACCGCGGTGAGGATTTCGAGAAAGTTCTCGAAATCCGAGAGAGGGCGGTTCGGGGAGAAATAGACGCCCACCAGGGCTAATTCTCCCCACGCGGCGGCCACGTATCCCGGTCCCCTCTCTAAGAGCGAGAGGGGAGGGGAGTCCGTGGAAGACCGCGTCACCAATGCCACCAAGCCGTCCCGATCGCCCAGCCAACGGCCAGGGACTGAGTACGGCTCGGCGACAGCCGCCACGTCCACCAACCACTCGGCCATGGTCTGCATCAGCAGATCCTGGGCCGCTCTGCAGTGGTTGGTGTTCGCCTGGAGGATGCGATGCTTGACCGAACTATCCATCGACAGACATCGCACCCCCCTCCACAACCGCCGCCGATGTCCCAGCCTCAGGGACGGCAACGGTGGCAGCGACAGGCCGGATCAGCGCCTGCGCTTTGCCCTTCTTAGGGGGAGGATTGCACTTCCTCCCCATCATCACGTGGCCTGCCGGGCAGCCACTGGCGGCACACACCGCACAGTGCGGCGTGGCGGCCTCGCAGGAGGCCGACTTGTGGCCTTCCTTGCCACAGCGGAAGCATTTGTCCTGTCCGCCCTGTCGACCTCGGACGGACAAAGGGCCCGAGTGTGTCCGACTCCAAGACACTTGTAGCAGCGCAGAGGCTGGGCTGCAAGTGCCCGGACTACACCCGAGCTGAACCCGACAGTCAGCCGTCCCTTGGCTAGGACGGCTGCAGCTGCGGCGACTGGGCACTCGAGGCGAATGGTGCCCATGCCGCCGCGGCCGGGCCTGATGGCCCGACCTTGCACCGCTGTGACGCCACAGCCCCCCATCGCAGCGACCGCCGCCACCACCTCCTCTTTGGTGACCGAGTCGTCGAGGTCGGTCACCTCCAAGGCCACAGACTTTACGGGCCTGGTGACCTTGGCCGCGTCGGCGATGACCTCTCGCAGCTTGGTTGCGAAGAGGTCCGCGTTGGCGCCGCCCTGAGCCCCCGGGAACTCGAACATTCGAGCCCCGGCCTGGGTCCGGCGGCAGGAGACTGTGCCGATCCCCAGCTGGGTGGGATCGGCGTTGGCACGCGCCCGCATCATTACGGACGCGTACGTCTCCCCCCGCTCCACAGCCTCAGCGGTGAGCGTCACCACTACGGCTGCGGTCTTCGGAGGAACCAGCTTCCTCTTTGACTTGGCGGCGGGGGCCCCATTACCTGCAGGAGCAGCAGCGGGAGCAGCGGCGTTGGGCTTCGGGGCCGACGTCTTTCCCTTCCCCTTTCCCTTGCCGGTTTTCTGAGGCGGGCCGGGAGGGGTGGTGGCGGGGGTGGCAGGGGCAGCCACCGTCTTGGCCTTCTTTTTGCCCTTTTTCACCTTCGTCCACCCTTGCTGGTTCGATGGGGTGGTGGACGGAAGGTGGGCGTCCTGGGAGGACAGCTCAGGCTGGCGTGGCCTACTGTCCGCCGCGAGCGGCGGTCGCAGGCGTTTCTCCGGCAAGAGCCTGTCCTCTATGCCCGCAAGACAGGCTCTCGTGAAGGCCCTTTCCTCCATTACGACCTTGCGGATTATATCCTCAAGGTTGGAGGGCGGGGCCTCAGCCGCTGGTTTCGGCTCGGATGTTTTGCTGTTTGGCCGGGCCGTGGCTTCAGCCAGCTTCAGATGAAGCTGACTGACCTCTGACTGCAGGCGATCGACTTTCGCCTGCAGTTGCCGCGTTTCGTCGGTAGCCTTCCGCTGCACCAGCTCCCCGACGATGCCGCGCATGCTCGCGGCCCTACATTTAAGGGACTTTTGGAATGTCCCTTTTAAATTGGAGGACTTAGAGGCGACTGCCACTATCTCCTCTTCGTCCTCCTCAGCCATCAGCTGCAGCTCCGCCAGGGAGTGGTCCGCGTAGTGGACGCGGGACGCGCCGTACCCGGACTTGGCCCGGGCGGCGTGCGTCCGTTGCTCCGTGGCCGCAACCCGCTCCTCCAGGTCTTGTTGGACCTGCGCCCGTCGAGACAGGTCCAACTGGCGTTGGGCTTCTGCCAGACCCACGTCGTGGGTGTCAGACACCGGCCTCTTGGCCCTCGGCTGTGACGCCGTGTCCGAGGAACCCCCCGACCCCTTCCTCTGATAAGCCCGCTTTTTTGAGTCTCGGCGACTAATCGCCGAACCACACGACATGATGGACTCGTTGTCGGAGTCCAGCAACTCGCCCGCCGAGCTATAGAAGCTAGTCGCAGACGGCGCGCGGCTAGCCTCTGATGCCGAAGCACCCTCGGATTGGCCCTGAGAAGGGCCTTTTGGTTGGCCCTGAGAAGGGCCTTTTGCTTGGCCCTGAGAAGGGCCTTTTGGTTGGCCCTGAGAAGGGCCTTTTGCTTGGTCCTGAGAAGGGCCTTTTGGTGGGCCCTGAGAAGGGCCTTTTTTAAAACGCCCGGAGGCGGTCCTCGATTGCTTTGGCATAGCCTCCGCAGGTGTCGCAGGTTCCAGCATTAAAATAAAATTCGATAATAAGAGTTAAAATACGCTACGACAGCACAGTGCACTTTAGCCGAACACCGGTCTGCCACTCCGTTACGGTGGTCAGAACCGGGTCGTTGCCCAGGGGACGCGACGTGGACGCAAGCACTGTGGGGTGGTCCCCCAACCTAACCTAACCTAACCTAACCTAACCTAACCTAACCTAACCTAACCTAACCTAACCTAACCTAACCTAACCTAACCTAACCTAACCTAACCTAACCTAACCTAACCTAACCTAACCTAACCTAACCTAACCTTTTTTTTTTTTTTTTTTTTTTTTTTTTTTTTTTTTTTGTCGCTGAGAAATGACATTACGCATCTCCGCTCGTCGGGGGACGAGAAGGAGTATGTGGGACTCCCTGCCAGAGTGGCAGTATACCCACTAAAACTCAGCGGTGTTCCCGCGACGCCGTGATGGGAGGGCTATGGGAAATTGGCTCAGCCTCTGCTTCCACAGCCCTCCCGGCGTATGCCCGCCTAGCTGGCGGGCCCCGCATGCCCCCCTGCCTGGGGGGCTACGGGAATGGCCGGGAACACCTGGCCATTCCCGTCCGACACTGGTGGAGGCCCGTGCAATACAGGCAAGGGTGCCCCCGCACCCGTTGCCTGCTGGCCTCCACCGGGGAGGAGTCGGTGATGGCCGTCATACTGACGTCTTCTCCGACCCCTCCTCCGTCTTCGGAGCGCCGCCGCGTGAGGGTCGTCCTCCCGCGCGCGCTCCGCCGCCTCCTTCTGGGACATGACGTGTTCGCAGAAGGAGGCCACTGCCGCCCAGGACCTCTCATCGCCCAGCATGGCGTTGACCAAACCGGGGAGTGAGAGGTCCGGTCCGATCACCGAAGTGAGACTGCGGCGCGGCTCGGACCACGACGGGCACACCGCGAGGGTGTGCTGCGCCGCGTCCTCCGCCGCGCCACAGTCGTGGCACGACGGTGTCTCCTCCCGTCCGATTCGGTGCAGGTACGATCCGAAACAACCGTGTCCGGACAGCACCTGCACCAGACGGAACGAGAGGAACCCGTGCGACCGATCGAGCCAGTCTCGCAGGACCGGCCCGATCGCGTCGAGGGTTCGGCGGCCGAAGGCTGCGGTGGCGAGGTCCCTCGTCCAATGGACGACGATGGCGTCCCTCGCCTCCCGCCGGACGGCCTCCCGCTCTTCCGGGGCGGGGCGTTCTCCTGTCGCCCTCCGCCCCGCCGTCCATTCGTATACTCTGGCGAGCACCCACGCCTCGAGTTCCCAAGGAGGGGTGCCAGCCAGAGCACACGCTGCCGCGAAGCCCACCGTGCGGTAGGCCCGCGACACCCGCTGAGCTATGGCCCTTTGGGGGGCCCGCAAGGCCGCGGCGTTCTCCCGCCTTTGGAGGGAGTCCTCCCAGATTGGGGCCCCGTAGAGGGCCATACTCCTCAAGATGCCGGCGTAAAGTTGCCGGCATCGCGCGCTGGGCCCCCCCAAATTGGGGAGCAGCCACGAGAGGGCGCCCGCAGTCTTCAGCAGGCGCGTCGACAGCCCGCTAAAATGCGGGCCGAATCGCCACCTGCTGTCGAGTACAAGGCCCAGATATTTCATCTGGGCCTTCACCTCGATTCGGACGCCCTCCACAAATATGTGCGCGTCTGGTGGTTGGCGCTGCCGAGGCCCGTGGAAGAACACAGCCTCGGTCTTGTGCAGCGCCACCGTCAATCCTAGGCGGCGGATCCTCCCTGCGACCAAGGATCCGCCCGCCGAGGCCAAGTTGGCCGCCTCCCTGAAACTCTCCCCCCGGGCGGTGAGGAGAGTGTCATCCGCGTAGCAGACGACACTCGTACCTCGGAGGAGAGTTCCCCGCAAGAGCCAGTCGTAGCCGACGTTCCAGAGGAGAGGTCCCAGGACTGACCCCTGTGGAACGCCGGCCTCGACTGCGTACCGCCGGACTTGGCCAGCCCTGTTCACGAGAACGATCGCCCGATCCTCCAGGTAGCTGGCCAGTAGACGCCGCATATATCGAGGCACCCCGTGGAATCGGAGTGCCTCTAGGATGGTGCTGTGGGGAACAGAGTTGAAGGCGTTGGCTATGTCGAATGACACCGCCAACAATCCGTCCCCCACATCCATCGCCTCCTTTACCTGCCTCTTAAGGCAGGCCAGCGCGTCCACCGTCGAATGCTCAGCCCGAAAACCGAACTGAGCGTCCGACAAGTCCGGCCCGATACGCTGCATATGGCCCTTTAGGCGGGCAGCGATTATCCCCTCGAACATTTTTCCGACCTCATCGAGCAGAACGATGGGTCGGTATGCCGAGGGGGAGTCTGCAGGGCGGCCCTCCTTGCGAAGGAGGCACAACTGCCCCTCCTTCCACGGTTTCGGGAACCTTCCAGACGCAAGGCATGCGCTGAAGAGGTCCCGAAACCGCTCCTCCATTTGGGTGGCGGCAATTGCCACCACCCTCGCCGGGACACCGTCGGGGCCCGGAGCCGTCTTCTTGGCGCGGATATGCACAATCGCCGCGCCAAGTTCCGACTCCGTGACAGGAGAGGGAGCCTCCTCTTCCTCCTCCTCCTCCTCCAGCGGGGCTCCACACATCACTGGCGGGGTGAAGTTGTCCCTGCACGGAAACAGGGACTGAACCACCCCATCCAGAAATGTGGGCTCCAGGGTCTCGACAACCGGGGGACCAAAGGGGCGCAATTTGTTGCGCGCCGCCTTATACGGTCTCCCGTATGGGTCGTTGTCGAGACCCTCCAGCAGCTCGGCTCTCGCCGAGTCTTTAGCGGCGGCGATGGCCCGATCGAGGCCCATTTTTGCCTCCACGTACACCTCGTAGAGGCGGTCCTCGTCGGGCCGGTTGCGTCGACGCCGCCGCCGACTCCGCGTGTAGGCCCTCTTGGCCGCCACACAGGCCGTTCTGAGCCCCGCCAGTTCCTCCGACCACCAATAGACGGCGCGGCGGGGAGCCGGGCGGCGAGACCGGGGCATGCTGGAGTTGCACACTTCGGTCAGAGACTCCTTCAGCTGGCCCGCTATGGTGTCCACATCCAGGCCGGTGGTAGGAGGCGACAGCCAGTCCTGGATGAACGCCGCCTCCGCCGCTGCCTCCCTGTCCAGGCGGGTGAAAGCCCACCGCGGAAACGGTGATCGCCCCGAGAGGGGCTGCACCGCTCCGGGGCCACTGGCGGAGATGTCGAACCGCACGTAGCGGTGGTCCGACATAGTCTCCACCAGGTCCACCCGCCAGTTCAGCACGCGCGCGGCTAACCCAGGGGTGGCGAAAGTGACGTCCACTACTGAGCCACCCTGACGCCGCACGCATGTCTGGACGCTTCCTCTGTTCAAGAGGGAGAGTCCAGAGGAGGCTGCCCACATCTCCACCGCCCGCCCGCGAGCGTCGGTGGCCCGGTTGCCCCAGGTCACCGACTTGGCATTCAGGTCTCCCAGCACGGAGACCTGACGCGGCGCCGCCCTGCCGACCACGGCGGCCAGGACTCCGAGATAATTCTCAAAGTCCTGGAGAGGGCGGTTTGGGGAGAAATATACCCCCACAAGGGCAAAGTCTCCCCACGCGGCGGCCACGTATCCCGGTCCTCTCTCTAATAGCGAGAGGGGAGGGGAGTCTGTGGAAGACCGCGCCGCTAGTGCCACCGAGTCGTCCTCGTCACCCAGCCAGCTGCTGGGGATCGAGTAGGGCTCGGCGACCACCGCTACGTTCACCAACCACTCGGCCATGACCTGCACTGCCAGGTCCTGGGCCGCTCTGCAGTGGTTGGTGTTCGCCTGGAGGATGCGGTAGTCGGAAACCTGCATTATTCCGACATGGCACCCTCCTCCTCAGCTACCGCCGCTGGAGCTGCAGCGGCGGCGACGACGGCGGTGGCGGTGGTGGCGACAGGTCGAACCTGCGCCGGCACTATGCCCTTCTTGACGGGGGGCTTACAGCTCCTGCCCGTCATCCTGTGGCCCGCGGGGCGGCCACTGGCGGCACACGCCGTGCAGTGTGGCGTGGTGGCGCGGCAAGTGGCACTCTTGTGCCCCTCTTGCCCGCACTGGTAGCACGTGTCTCCCCAGTCGGCCTTGGAGGGACACGTGGCTCGGGTGTGGCCGAAGGAGAAGCACTTGAAGCAGCGCAAGGGCTGGTCTTCAAGTGCTCGGACCACAGCCGAGCTGAGCCCCACAAGCAGCCGTCCCTTGGTCGCAGCAAGGGCGGCCCCAGCCGCGGCGACTGGGCACTCGACGCGGACGATGCCCATGCCGCGGCGGCCGAGCCTGATGGCTCCAGCCTTCACCGCGCCAGCGTCGCAGCCTCCAGCCGCCGCGACGGCCGCCACCACATCCTCCTTGGTGGCCGAATCGTCCAGATCGGCCACCTCCAAGGCTGCGGTCTTGACGGGCCTGACGACCGTTGCCGCGTCGGCGATGACCTCTTGCAACTTCGTTGCGAAGAGGTCCGCGTTTGTGCCGCGCTGTTCCCCCGAGAACTCGAAAATTCGAGCTCCGGTTAGGGTTCGGCGGCACGTTATTTTGCTGATCCCCAGCTGGGAGGGATCAGCATTGGTACGAGCCCGTCTTAGGACGGACTCGTACGTCTCGCCCCGCTCCGCGGCCTCCGGGGTGATGGTCACCACGACCGCCGCGGTTTTGGGAGGAACTAACTTCCTCCCGCCGGCTGGAGCCCTTTTGACTGCCGGAGCAGTCGCGGCGGGCTTGGGGGCCGACTTTTGCCCTCCCTTCCCTTTTCCCCTCCTGACCACTTCTGTCCACGACTGGTTGGACGGGGTGGTGGAGGGAAGAAGGGCGTCTTCCTCCTGCGAGCTCTGGGGGGCTGCCGCTGGAGTGGCAGCCGACCCAGACGCTCCCTCCGAGCTGGTGGTGAGGGTTTGAGGAGCCGCCTTGGTCCTCTTGCCCTCGCCTTTGCCCTTGGAGGGCTTCGGGGGCTGGGGCTGCGCACCCGATGCCGGGCCTGCTAAAGGCGCAGGTTCCGGCACTCTGCGTGGTGGCTTATCCGCCGCTAGCGGCGGGCGGAGCCGCTTCTCTGGTAAGAGCCTGTCCTCGATGCCTGCGAAGCAGGCTCTGGTGAAGGCCCTCTCCTCCATGACAACCTTTCGGAGTATCTCCTCAAGGTTGTGAGGGGAGGAGGTGGAGCCTCCTACCACCGGTCCAGGGGCTGATTGCGCAGGCCGAGCAGTGACCTCAGCCAGCTTCTGGTGCAGCTGGCTGACCTCCGCCTGCAGGCGATCGACCTTCGCCTGAAGTTGCCGCGTCTCATCCGTGGCCGTCCGCTGCACCAGCTCCTGCACAATGCCGTGCAGACTGGCAGCCCGGCATTTGAGGGCCTTCTGAAAGGTCCCCTTCAGGTTGGAGGACTTTGAGGCGACCTCCAGGACCTCCTCCCTGTCCTCCCGCGCCATGCGCTCAAGTTCCGCCAAGGAGTGGCCAGCATACAGGACACTGGATGCCCCATAGCCGGCCTTCGACCGGGCGGCCTGCGCCTGGCGCTCTCTGGCAGCGACCCTCTCCTCCAGGTCCTGCTGGAGTTGCGCCCGTTTTAGCAGGTTTAGCTGGCGCTCGGCGTCCACCAAACCCACAACGTGGCTGTCTCCTGCTTTCGAAGAAGTCGAAGCCCTTTTGGACTTGGACTTCTTCTGCGCCCCGCCTCCAGCCGACGAGGATCCCTCGGACCCGTGCCGCAGGTAGGCCCTCTTTCGCTCGAGGCGGTCGCTCTCAGCTGCCGACGTGTCGATGTTTGAGTCGTCGGAGTCCGACTCGTCTGCTCTGGCCGCAGATGGTGCGCGGTCAGCGTCCGACGCTAATGCGTCACCGGCGTGGCCCTGAAAAGGGCCCTTGGATTGGGCCTGAGAAGGGCCGTTGGGTTGGCCCTGAGAAGGGCCGTTGGTTTGGCCCTGAGAAGGGCCGTTGGGTTGGCCCTGAGAAGGGCCGTTTGGATCGCCCTGAGAAGGGCGATTCGGGTTAAAACTGAAACGCCCGGAGGCGTCCCGCACGGGTTTCTTCGTCATATTTAAACACACAGTCTTCCGCATTGATAACTGTGAGTCACAGCGCACTTTAGCCACCGGTCTGCCACTCCGTTACGGTGGTCAGACACGGCGTTGCCCAGGGGATACTACGTGGAAGTATGCGCTGTGGGGGATCCCCCAACCTAACCTAACCTAACCTAACCTAACCTAACCTAACCTTTTTTTTTTTTTTTTTTTTTTTTTTTTTTGTCGCTGAGAAATGACATTACGCATCTCCGCTCGTCGGGGGACGAGACGGAGTATGTGGGACTCCCTGCCAGGATGGCAGTATACCCACTAAAACTCAGCGGTGTTCCCGCGACGCCGTGATGGGAGGGCTATGGGAAATTGGCTCAGCCTCTGCTTCCACAGCCCTCCCGGCGTATGCCCGCCTAGCTGGCGGGCCCCGCATGCCCCCCAGCCTGGGGGGCTACGGGAATGGCCGTGAACACCTGGCCATTCCCGTCCGACACTGGTGGAGGCCCGTGCAATACAGGCAAGGGTGCCCCCGCACCCGTTGCCTGCTGGCCTCCACCGGGGAGGAGTCGGTGATGGCCGTCATACTGACGTCTTCTCCGACCCCTCCTCCGTCTTCGGAGCGCCGCCGCGTGAGGGTCGTCCTCCCGCGCGCGCTCCGCCGCCTCCTTCTGGGACATGACGTGTTCGCAGAAGGAGGCCACTGCCGCCCAGGACCTCTCATCGCCCAGCATGGCGTTGACCAAACCGGGGAGTGAGAGGTCCGGTCCGATCACCGAAGTGAGACCGCGGCGCGGCTCGGACCACGACGGGCACACCGCGAGGGTGTGCTGCGCCGCGTCCTCCGCCGCACCGCAGTCGTGGCACGACGATGTCTCCTCCCGTCCGATCCGGTGCAGGTACGATCCGAAACAACCGTGCCCGGACAGCACCTGCACCAGACGGAACGAGAGGAACCCGTGCGACCGATCGAGCCAGTCTCGCAGGACCGGCCCGATCGCGTCGAGGGTTCGGCGGCCGAAGGCTGCGGTGGCGAGGTCCCTCGTCCAATGGACGACGATGGCGTCCCTCGCCTCCCGCCGGACGGCCTCCCGCTCTTCCGGGGCGGGGCGTTCTCCTCTCGCCCTCCGCCCCGCCGTCCATTCGTATACTCTGGCGAGCACCCACGCCTCGAGTTCCCAAGGAGGGGTGCCAGCCAGAGCACACGCTGCCGCGAAGCCCACCGTGCGGTAGGCCCGCGACACCCGCTGAGCTATGGCCCTTTGGGGGGCCCGCAAGGCGGCGGCGTTCTCCCGCCTTTGGAGGGAGTCCTCCCAGATTGGGGCCCCGTAGAGGGCCATACTCCTCAAGATGCCGGCGTAAAGTTGCCGGCATCGCGCGCTGGGCCCCCCCAAATTGGGGAGCAGCCACGAGAGGGCGCCCGCAGTCTTCAGCAGGCGCGTCGACAGCCCGCTAAAATGCGGGCCGAATCGCCACCTGCTGTCGAGTACAAGGCCCAGATATTTCATCTGGGCCTTCACCTCGATTCGGACGCCCTCCACAAATATGTGGGCGTCTGGTGGTTGGCGCTGCCGAGGCCCGTGGAAGAACACAGCCTCGGTCTTGTGCAGCGCCACCGTCAATCCTAGGCGGCGGATCCTCCCTGCGACCAAGGATCCGCCCGCCGAGGCCAAGTTGGCCGCCTCCCTGAAACTCTCCCCCCGGGCGGTGAGGAGAGTGTCATCCGCGTAGCAGACGACACTCGTACCTCGGAGGAGAGTTCCCCGCAAGAGCCAGTCGTAGCCGACGTTCCAGAGGAGAGGTCCCAGGACTGACCCCTGTGGAACGCCGGCCTCGACTGCGTACCGCCGGACTTGGCCAGCCCTGTTCACGAGGACGATCGCCCGATCCTCCAGGTAGCTGGCCAGTAGACGCCGCATATATCGAGGCACCTCGTGGAATCGGAGTGCCTCTAGGATGGTGCTATGGGGAACAGAGTTGAAGGCGTTGGCTATGTCGAATGACACCGCCAACAATCCGTCCCCCACATCCATCGCCTCCTTCACCTGCCTCTTAAGGCAGGCCAGCGCGTCCACCGTCGAACGCTCAGCCCGAAAACCGAACTGAGCGTCCGACAAGTCCGGCCCGATACGCCGCATATGGCCCTTTAGGCGGGCAGCGATTATCCCCTCGAACATTTTTCCGACCTCGTCGAGCAGAACGATGGGCCGGTATGCCGAGGGGGAGTCTGCAGGGCGGCCCTCCTTGCGGAGGAGGCACAACTGCCCCTCCTTCCACGGTATCGGGAACCTTCCAGACGCAAGGCATGCGCTGAAGAGGTCCCGAAACCGCTCCTCCATTTGGGTGGCGGCAATTGCCACCACCCTCGCCGGGACACCGTCGGGGCCCGGAGCCGTCTTCTTGGCGCGGATATGCACAATCGCCGCGCCAAGTTCCGACTCCGTGACAGGAGAGGGAGCCTCCTCTTCCTCCTCCTCCTCCTCCTCCAGCGGGGCTCCACACATCACTGGCGGGGTGAAGTTGTCCCTGCACGGAAACAGGGACTGAACCACCCCATCCAGAAATGTGGGCTCCAGGGTCTCGACAACCGGGGGACCAAAGGGGCGCAATTTGTTGCGTGCCGCCTTATACGGTCTCCCGTATGGGTCGTTGTCGAGACCCTCCAGCAGCTCGGCTCTCGCCGAGTCTTTAGCGGCGGCGATGGCCCGATCGAGGCCCATTTTCGCCTCCACGTACACCTCGTAGAGGCGGTCCTCGTCGGGCCGGTTGCGTCGACGCCGCCGCCGACTCCGCGTGTAGGCCCTCTTGGCCGCCACGCAGGCGGTTCTGAGCCCCGCCAGCTCCTCCGTCCACCAATAGACGGCGCGGCGGGGAGCCGGGCGGCGTGACCGGGGCATGCTGGAGTTGCACACCTCGGTCAGAGACTCCCTCAGCTGGCCCGCTATGGTGTCCACATCCAGGCCGGTGGTAGGAGGCGACAGCCAGTCCTGGATGAACGCCGCCTCCGCCGCTGCCTCCCTGTCCAGGCGGGTGAAAGCCCACCGCGGAAACGGTGATCGCCCCGAGAGGGGCTGCACCGCTCCGGGGCCACTGGCGGAGATGTCGAACCGCACGTAGCGGTGGTCCGACATAGTCTCCACCAGGTCCACCCGCCAGTTCAGCACGCGCGCGGCTAACCCAGGGGTGGCGAAAGTGACGTCCACTACTGAGCCACCCTGACGCCGCACGCATGTCTGGACGCTTCCTCTGTTCAAGAGGGAGAGTCCAGAGGAGGCTGCCCACATCTCCACCGCCCGCCCGCGAGCGTCGGTGGCCCGGTTGCCCCAGGTCACCGACTTGGCATTCAGGTCTCCCAGCACGGAGACCTGACGCGGCGCCGCCCTGCCGACCACGGCGGCCAGGACTCCGAGATAATTCTCAAAGTCCTGGAGAGGGCGGTTTGGGGAGAAATATACCCCCACGAGGGCTACCTCTCCCCACGCGGCGGCCACGTATCCCGGTCCCCTCTCTAATAGCGAGAGGGGAGGGGAGTCTGTGGAAGACCGCGCCGCTAGTGCCACCGAGTCGTCCTCGTCACCCAGCCAGCTGCTGGGGATCGAGTAGGGCTCGGCGACCACCGCTACGTTCACCAACCACTCGGCCATGACCTGCACTACCAGGTCCTGGGCCGCTCTGCAGTGGTTGGTGTTCGCCTGGAGGATGCGGTAGTCGGAAACCTGCATTATTCCGACATGGCACCCTCCTCCTCAGCTACCGCCGCTGGAGCTGCAGCGGCGGCGACGACGGCGGCGGCGGTGGTGGCGACAGGTCGAACCTGCGCCGGCACTATGCCCTTCTTGACGGGGGGCTTACAGCTCCTGCCCGTCATCCTGTGGCCCGCGGGGCGGCCACTGGCGGCACACGCCGTGCAGTGTGGCGTGGTGGCGCGGCAAGTGGCACTCTTGTGCCCCTCTTGCCCGCACTGGTAGCACGTGTCTCCCCAGTCGGCCTTGGAGGGACACGTGGCTCGGGTGTGGCCGAAGGAGAAGCACTTGAAGCAGCGCAAGGGCTGGTCTTCAAGTGCTCGGACCACAGCCGAGCTGAGCCCCACAAGCAGCCGTCCCTTGGTCGCAGCAAGGGCGGCCCCAGCCGCGGCGACTGGGCACTCGACGCGGACGATGCCCATGCCGCGGCGGCCGAGCCTGATGGCTCCAGCCTTCACCGCGCCAGCGTCGCAGCCTCCAGCCGCCGCGACGGCCGCCACCACATCCTCCTTGGTGGCCGAATCGTCCAGATCGGCCACCTCCAAGGCTGCGGTCTTGACGGGCCTGACGACCGTTGCCGCGTCGGCGATGACCTCTTGCAACTTCGTTGCGAAGAGGTCCGCGTTTGTGCCGCGCTGTTCCCCCGAGAACTCGAAAATTCGAGCTCCGGTTAGGGTTCGGCGGCACGTTATTTTGCTGATCCCCAGCTGGGAGGGATCAGCATTGGTACGAGCCCGTCTTAGGACGGACTCGTACGTCTCGCCCCGCTCCGCGGCCTCCGGGGTGATGGTCACCACGACGGCCGCGGTCTTGGGAGGAACTAACTTCCTCCCGCCAGCTGGAGCCCTTTTGACTGCCGGTGCAGTCGCGGCGGGCTTGGGGGCCGACTTTTGCCCTCCCTTCCCTTTTCCCCTCCTGACCACTTCCGTCCACGACTGGTTGGACGGGGTGGTGGAGGGAAGAAGGGCGTCTTCCTCCTGCGAGCTCTGGGGGGCTGCCGCTGGAGTGGCAGCCGACCCAGACGCTCCCTCCGAGCTGATGGTGAGGGTTTGAGGAGCCGCCTTGGTCCTCTTGCCCTCGCCTTTGCCCTTGGAGGGCTTCGGGGCCTGGGGCTGCGCACCCGATGCCGGGCCTGCTAAAGGCGCAGGTTCCGGCACCCTGCGTGGTGGCTTATCCGCCGCTAGCGGCGGGCGGAGCCGCTTCTCCGGCAGGAGCCGGTCCTCGATGCCTGCGAAGCAGGCTCTGGTGAAGGCCCTCTCCTCCATGACAACCTTTCGGAGTATCTCCTCAAGGTTGTGAGGGGAGGAGGTGGAGCCTCCTACCACCGGTCCAGGGGCTGATTGCGCAGGCCGAGCAGTGACCTCAGCCAGCTTCTGGTGCAGCTGGCTGACCTCCGCCTGCAGGCGATCCACCTTCGCCTGCAGTTGCCGCGTCTCATCCGTGGCCGTCCGCTGCACCAGCTCCTGCACAATGCCATGCAGACTGGCAGCCCGGCATTTAAGGGCCTTCTGGAAGGTCCCCTTCAGGTTGGAGGACTTTGAGGCGACCTCCAGGACCTCCTCCCTGTCCTCCCGCGCCATGCGCTCAAGTTCCGCCAAGGAGTGGCCAGCATACAGGACACTGGATGCCCCATAGCCGGCCCTCGACCGGGCGGCCTGCGCCTGGCGCTCTCTGGCAGCGACCCTCTCCTCCAGGTCCTGCTGGAGTTGCGCCCGTTTTAGCAGGTTTAGCTGGCGCTCGGCGTCCACCAAACCCACAACGTGGCCATCTCCTGCTTTCGAAGAAGTCGAAGCCCTTTTGGACTTCGACTTCTTCTGCGCCCCGCCTCCAGCCGACGAGGATCCCTCGGACCCGTGCCGCAGGTAGGCCCTCTTTCGCTCGAGGCGTTCGCTCTCAGCTGCTGACGTGTCGAGATTTGAGTCGTCGGAGTCCGACTCGTCTGCTCTGGCCGCAGATGGTGCGCGGTCAGCGTCCGACGCTAATGCGTCACCGGCGTGGCCCTGAAAAGGGCCTTTGGATTGGCCCTGAGAAGGGCCGTTGGGTTGGCCCTGAGAAGGGCCGTTGGGTTGGCCCTGAGAAGGGCCGTTGGGTTGGCCCTGAGAAGGGCCGTTTGGATCGCCCTGAGAAGGGCGATTCGGGTTAAAACTGAAACGCCCGGAGGCGTCCCGCACGGGTTTCTTCGTCATATTAATATTTATACTCACAGTCTTCCGCATTGATAACTGTGAGTCACAGCGCACTTTAGCCACCGGTCTGCCACTCCGTTACGGTGGTCAGACACGGCGTTGCCCAGGGGATACTACGTGGAAGTATGCGCTGTGGGGGATCCCCCAACCTAACCTAACCTAACCTAACCTAACCTAACCTTTTTTTTTTTTTTTTTTTTTTTTTTGTTTGCGCTGGGAAAAATGCATTACGCATGCCCACCCGTCGGGGGACGGGAGGGGTATGTGGGACTCCCCGGTAGAACCGGTATACCCACTAAACAACCCAGCGGCATTCCCGCATCGTCTGAGTGGAGGGGGACTGGGAATCGGCAGAGCCTTTCCATCCTGCCCCCCGCCAACGACCGCCCGCCTTTACGGCGGGCCCGGCACGCCCCTCCCGTCGGGTGGGAGGGGCCCAGGAATGACTGACGACGTGGGTGGTGGACAGTGCAGTGCAGGAGAAGGCGCCCCCGCGCCTGTCTCCCGCTGTTCACCACCTGGAGGCGCGTGACGACGATCATACAACCGCCGTCTCACGCCCCGTCTTCGCCTGCGGAGCGGCGCCGCGAGAGGGTCTTCCTCCCGCACGCGCTCCGCCGCCTCCTTCTGTGACATTACCTCTTCGCAGAAGGAGGCGACCGCTGCCCAGGCCCCCTCGCTTTCCAGCATCGAGTTGACGACGCCGGGAAGCGAGAGGTCCTGCCCGACCGCTGCGACCAAAGGTAGGCGCAGCTCGGACCAGGCCGGGCACACCTCGAGGGTGTGCTGTGCCGTGTCCTCCGCCGCGCCACAGTCGTGGCACGACGGGGTCTCCTCCCTTTGGATCCGATGCAGGTGCGATCCGAAGCATCCGTGGCCGGACAACACCTGCACCAGACGGAAAGAGAGGAAACCGTGGGACCGCTCGAGCCAATCCTTCAGGACCGGCCCGAGCGCGTCCAGTGTTCGGCGGCCGAAAGCGGCAGTGGCGAGGTCCTCCGTCCAGTGATGGACGATTGCGTCCTTCGCTTCTTGCCGCACGGCCTCCCGCTCTTCTGCGACGGGGGGCTCCCCGAGCGCCTTGCGGCGCGCCGTCCATTCGTACACTCTGGTCAGCACCCACGCCTCGAGCTCCCAAGGAGGGGTGCCGGCCAGAGCGCACGCCGCAGAGAAGCCCACCGAGCGGTAGGCCCTCGCCACCCGCAGTGCAATGGCCCTTTGGGGCCTGCGGATGGCCGTGGCGTTCTCCCGCCTGTGGAGGGAGTCTGCCCAGATTGGGGCCCCGTAAAGGGCCATGCTCCTGAGGATGCCGGCATACAAGCGCCGGCATCGCGCCTTCGGACCCCCCAGATTCGGGAGGAGCCACGACAAGGCGTTCGCGGCCTTCAGCAGGCGCGTCGACAGCCCGCTAAAGTGTGGGCCGAAGCGCCACCTGCTGTCGAGGACAAGGCCCAAGTACTTCATCTGGGCCTTGACCTCGATCCTGACGCCCTCCACTATAATGTGGCCGTCGGGAGGGATGCGCTGCCGTGGACCGTGAAAATACACGGCCTCGGTTTTGTGCAGCGCAACCTTCAGTCCGAGGCGGCGAATCCTTCCTGCCACTAAGGATCCGCCGGCAGAGGCCAGACTGGCCGCCTCCCTGAAGTCCCTCCCCCGGGCGACGAGGAGGGTGTCATCCGCGTAACAGATGACGCTCGTGCCACGGAGGGGGGTTCCCCGCAGGAGCCAGTCGAATCCAATGTTCCACAGCAGTGGTCCTAGGACCGACCCCTGTGGAACACCGGACTCTGCGCCGTATCGCCTCACTGTGGCCGTCTTGTCCGAGAGGAGGACCACCCGGTCCTCCAAGTAGCTGGCCAAGAGTCGGCGCAGGTACTGAGGCACTCCGTGGTACCGGAGCGCCTCCAAGATTGTCGAGTGGGGGACGGAGTTGAAGGCGTTGGCTATGTCGAATGACACCGCCAACACTCCGTCGCCCGCCTCCACGGCCTCCCTCACCTGGCCCTTGAGTAGGGCCAGCGCGTCGACCGTCGAACGACCCCGTCGGAAACCGAATTGGGCGTCCGACAGGTCTGGCCCCACCGTCCTCAGCAGGCTCTTTAGCCGGTCGGCAATTATCCCCTCGAACAACTTACCGACCTCATCGAGCAAGACGATGGGCCGGTAAGCCGAGGGGGAGTCCGCCGGGCGTCCCTCCTTTCGGAGCAGGCATAGCCGCCCCTCCTTCCAAGGTTTCGGGAACCTCCCAGTCGTAAGACACGCGCTGAAGAGGTCCCGAAACCTCTCCTCCATCTGTGAGGCGGCGATGGCCACCACCCGTGCGGGAACGCCGTCCGGCCCTGGGGCTGTGTTCTTTGCGCGGAGGTGTAGAGTCCCCGCGCAAAGTTCCACCGCCGTAACCGGGGGGACCTCCTCCTCCGGCGGAGCCGCCTCCCGCGGGGGATCCATCACTGGCGGGGTGAAGTCAGTCCTGGACGGAAACAGGGACCGGACCACCCCGTCCAGCAATGCCGGCTCGAGGGTCTCCGTCAGTGGAAGACCACAGGGGCGCAATTTGTTCCGCGCCGCCTTGTATGGTCTTCCAAATGGGTCCCTGTCGAGACCCTCCAACATCTCGGCTCTCGCCGAATCTTCGGCCGCGCGCATGGCCGACTTCAGGACCGTCTTTGCCGCGACGTACGTGGCATAGAGGGCCTCCTCGCTGGTGGGGTCTCGGTGCCTGCGCCTTCGACTCCGCGTGTAGGCCCTCCTGGCCGCCACGCAGGCGGTTCTGAGCCCCGCCAGTTCCTCCGACCACCAATAGACGGCGCGGCGGGGAGCTGGGCGGCGAGACCGGGGCATGCTGGAGTTGCACACCTCGGTCAGCGACCTCCTCAGCTGAGCCGCTGCGGCGTCCACGTCCAGGACCTCGACAGGAGGCGCGAGCCAGTCCTGGACGAACGCCGCCTCCTCCGCAGCCTCTCGGTCCAGGCGGGTGAGAGCCCACCGTGGGAACGCAGATTGGCCCGAGCCTGGAGCAATTCCCCGGGAGCTCTGGGTGGAGCTGATGTCGAACCGCACATATCGGTGGTCCGACAAGGTCTCCACCATCTCCACCCGCCAGTTCACGACGTGGGCGGCTAGCACGGGGGTGGCAAACGAGACGTCGACCACTGATCCTCCCCGTTGCCGCACACACGTGTGAACGGTCCCTCTGTTCAGGAGGGACACACCGCACGACGCCGCCCAAAACTCCACGGCGCGTCCCCGGACGTTGCAGGACCCGGCCGGGTTGCCCCAGGCCGTCGACTTGGCGTTCAGGTCACCCAGTACGGCGACCTGGCGTGGCGCCGCCCTCCCGACCACCGCGGTGAGGATTTCGAGAAAGTTCTCGAAATCCGAGAGAGGGCGGTTCGGGGAGAAATAGACGCCCACAAGGGCTAATTCTCCCCACGCGGCGGCCACGTATCCCGGTCCCCTCTCTAAGAGCGAGAGGGGAGGGGAGTCCGTGGAAGACCGCGTCACCAATGCCACCAAGCCGTCCCGATCGCCCAGCCAACGGCCAGGGACTGAGTACGGCTCGGCGACAGCCGCCACGTCCACCAACCACTCGGCCATGGTCTGCATCAGCAGATCCTGGGCCGCTCTGCAGTGGTTGGTGTTCGCCTGGAGGATGCGATGCTTGACCGAACTATCCATCGACAGACATCGCACCCCCCTCCACAACCGCCGCCGATGTCCCAGCCTCAGGGACGGCAACGGTGGCAGCGACAGGCCGGATCAGCGCCTGCGCTTTGCCCTTCTTAGGGGGAGGATTGCACTTCCTCCCCATCATCACGTGGCCTGCCGGGCAGCCACTGGCGGCACACACCGCGCAGTGCGGCGTGGCGGCCTCGCAGGAGGCCGACTTGTGGCCTTCCTTGCCACAGCGGAAGCATTTGTCCGCCCTGTCGACCTCGGACGGACAAAGGGCCCGAGTGTGTCCGACTCCAAGACACTTGTAGCAGCGCAGAGGCTGGGCTGCAAGTGCCCGGACTACACCCGAGCTGAACCCGACAGTCACTCGTCCCTTGGCTAGGACGGCTACAGCTGCGGCGACTGGGCACTCGAGGCGTATGGTGCCCATGCCGCCGCGCCCGGGCCTAATGGCCCGACCTTGCACCGCTGGGACGCCACAGCCCCCCATCGCTGCGACCGCCGCGACTACCTCCTCTTTGGTGACCGAGTCGTCGAGGTCGGTCACCTCCAAGGCCACAGACTTTACGGGCCTGGTGACCTTGGCCGCGTCGGCGATGACCTCTCGCAGCTTGGTTGCGAAGAGGTCCGCGTTGGCGCCGCCCTGAGCCCCCGGGAACTCGAACATTCGAGCCCCGGCCTGGGTCCGGCGGCAGGATACTGTGCCGATCCCCAGCTGGGTGGGATCGGCGTTGGCACGCGCCCGCATCATTACGGACGCGTACGTCTCCCCCCGCTCCACAGCCTCAGCGGTGAGCGTCACCACTACGGCTGCGGTCTTCGGAGGAACCAGCTTCCTCTTTGACTTGGCGGCGGGGGCCCCATTAGCTGCAGGAGCAGCAATGGGAGCAGCAGCGTTGGGCTTCGGGGCCGACGTCTTCCCCTTCCCCTTTCCCTTGCCTGTTTTCTGAGGCGGGCCGGGAGGGGTGGTGGCGGGGGTGGCAGGGGCAGCCACCGTCTTGGACTTCTTTTTGCCCTTTTTCACCTTCGTCCACCCCTGCTGGTTGGATGGGGTGGTGGACGGAAGATGGGCGTCCTGGGAGGACAGTTCTGGCTGGCGTGGCCGACTGTCCGCCGCGAGCGGCGGTCGCAGGCGTTTCTCCGGCAAGAGCCTGTCCTCTATGCCCGCAAGACAGGCTCTCGTGAAGGCCCTTTCCTCCATTACGACCTTGCGGATTATATCCTCAAGGTTGGAGGGCGGGGCCTCAGCCGCTGGTTTCGGCTCGGATGTTTTGCTGTTTGGCCGGGCCGTGGCTTCAGCCAGCTTCAGATGAAGCTGGCTGACCTCTGACTGCAGGCGATCGACTTTCGCCTGCAGTTGCCGCGTTTCGTCGGTAGCCTTCCGCTGCACCAGCTCCCCGACTATGCCGCGCATGCTCGCGGCCCTACATTTAAGGGACTTTTGGAAAGTCCCTTTAAGATTGGAGGACTTAGAGGCGACTGCCACTATCTCCTCTTCGTCCTCCTCAGCCATCAGCTGCAGCTCCGCAAGGGAGTGGTCCGCATAGTGGACGCGGGACGCGCCGTACCCGGACTTGGCCCGGGCGGCGTGCGTCCGTTGCTCCGTGGCCGCAACCCGCTCCTCCAGGTCTTGCTGGACCTGCGCCCGCCGCGACAGGTCCAACTGGCGTTGGGCTTCTGCCAGACCCACGTCGTGAGTGTCAGACACCGGCCTCTTGGCCCTCGGCTGTGACACAGTGTCCGAGGAACCCCCAGACCCCTTCCGCTGATAAGCCCGCTTCATTGTGTCCCGGCGAGCAATCGCCGAACCACACGACATGATGGACTCGTCGTCGGAGTCCAGCAACTCGCCCGCCGAGCTATAGAAGCTAGTCGCAGATGGCGCGCGGCTAGCCTCTGATGCCGAGGCACCCTCAGATTGGCCCTGAGAAGGGCCTTTTGGTTGGCCCTGAGAAGGGCCTTTTGGGTGGCCCTGAGAAGGGCCTTTTGGTTGGCCCTGAGAAGGGCCTTTTGCTTGGCCCTGAGAAGGACCTTTTGCTTGGCCCTGAGAAGGGCCTTTTTTAAAACGCCCGGAGGCGGTCCTCGATTGCTTTGGCATAGCCTCCGCAGGTGTCGTAGATGCCGACATGAAATAAAATGGGATAAAAACAGTTAAAATACGCTACGACTGCACAGTGCACTTTAGCCGAACACCGGTCTGCCACTCCGTTACGGTGGTCAGAACCGGGTCGTTGCCCAGGGGACGCGACGTGGACGCAAGCACTGTGGGGTGGTCCCCCAACCTAACCTAACCTAACCTAACCTAACCTAACCTAACCTAACCTAACCTAACCTAACCTAACCTAACCTAACCTAACCTAACCTAACCTAACCTAACCTAACCTAACCTAACCTAACCTAACCTTTTTTTTTTTTTTTTTTTTTTTTTTTTTTTTTTTTTTTTTTGTCGCTGAGAAATGCTTTATGCATCCCCGCTCGTGGGGGACGAGACGGGGTATGTGGGACTCCTGTCGAAATCCGCACTCGACAGTATACCCACTAAAACTCAGCGGTGTTCCCACAACGCCGTGATGGGAGGGCTATGGGAAATTGGCTCAGCCTCTGCTTCCACAGCCCTCCCGGCGTATGCCCGCCTAGTTGGCGGGCCCCGCATGCCCCCCATTTAACTGGGGGGCTACGGGAATGGCCGGGAACACCCGGCCACTCCCGTCCGACACTGGTGGAGGCTCGTGCAATACAGGCAAAGGGCGCCCCCGCACCCACCGCCTGCTGGCCTCCACCCGGGAGGAGCCGGAGGTGACTACCAGACCGGCGTCTTCCTCGACCCCTCCCCTCTCCGGAGCGGCGCCACGCGAGGGAATCATCCCCCCGCGCGGGCGCCGCTGCCTCCCTCAGGGACACGACCGCCTATTCCGCAGCGGCGGCCGTGCCCAGTCTACGCCCACTCACCTCCCTCTGTAAGCAGAGGAGGAGTGGGCGTATCTGCCCTCTGTAGCCCGGTTCCCTTCACCGACCATCAAGCATGATGGGCGATTGGAACCGTGACCTTTCCCCGCTTGTTGAAGATTAGCCGCCAGCCCCAATTGTCCTCCAAAACCGCACTGGGAGAAATTGGAACCGACGTTGCCCAGGGTGCGCCACGAGGAGGCTCTTCAACATGCACCCCAACCTAACCTTTTTTTTTTTTTTTTTTTTTTTTTTTTTGTTTGCGCTGGGAAAAATGCATTACGCATGCCCACCCGTCGGGGGACGGGAGGGGTATGTGGGACTCCCCGGTAGAACCGGTATACCCACTAAACAACCCAGCGGCATTCCCGCATCGTCTGAGTGGAGGGGGACTGGGAATCGGCAGAGCCTTTCCATCCTGCCCCCCGCCGACGACCGCCCGCCTTTACGGCGGGCCCGGCGGGCCCCTCCCGTCGGGGGGGAGGGGCCCAGGAATGACTGACGACGTGGGTGGTGGACAGTGCAATGCAGGAGAAGGCGCCCCCGCGCCTGTCTCCCGCTGTTCACCACCTGGAGGCGCGTGACGACGATCATACAACCGCCGTCTCACGCCCCGTCTTCGCCTGCGGAGCGGCGCCGCGAGAGGGTCTTCCTCCCGCACGCGCTCCGCCGCCTCCTTCTGTGACATTACCTCTTCGCAGAAGGAGGCGACCGCTGCCCAGGCCCCCTCGCTTTCCAGCATCGAGTTGACGACGCCGGGAAGCGAGAGGTCCTGCCCGACTGCTGCGACCAGTGTGTGGCGCAGCTCGGACCAGGCTGGGCACACCTCGAGGGTGTGCTGCGCCGTGTCCTCCGCCGCGCCACAGTCGTGGCACGACGGGGTCTCCTCCCTTTGGATCCGATGCAGGTGCGATCCGAAGCACCCGTGTCCGGACAACACCTGCACCAGACGGAAAGAGAGGAAACCGTGGGACCGCTCGAGCCAATCCTTCAGGACCGGCCCGAGCGCGTCCAATGTTCGGCGGCCGAATGCGGCAGTGGCGAGGTCCTCCGTCCAGTGATGGACGATTGCGTCCTTCGCCTCTTGCCGCACGGCCTCCCGCTCTTCTGCGACGGGGGGCTCCCCGAGCGCCTTGCGGCGCGCCGTCCATTCGTACACTCTGGTCAGCACCCACGCCTCGAGCTCCCAAGGAGGGGTGCCGGCCAGAGCGCACGCCGCAGAGAAGCCCACCGAGCGGTAGGCCCTCGCCACCCGCAGTGCAATGGCCCTTTGGGGCCTGCGGATGGCCGTGGCGTTCTCCCGTCTGTGGAGGGAGTCTGCCCAGATTGGGGCCCCGTAAAGGGCCATGCTCCTGAGGATGCCGGCATACAAGCGCCGGCATCGTGCCTTCGGACCCCCCAGATTCGGGAGGAGCCACGACAAGGCGTTCGCGGCCTTCAGCAGGCGCGTCGACAGCCCGCTAAAGTGTGGGCCGAAGCGCCACCTGCTGTCGAGGACAAGGCCCAAGTACTTCATCTGGGCCTTGACCTTGATCCTGACGCCCTCCACTATAATGTGGCCGTCGGGAGGGATGCGCTGCCGTGGACCGTGAAAATACACGGCCTCGGTTTTGTGCAGCGCAACCTTCAGTCCGAGGCGGCGAATCCTTCCTGCCACTAAGGATCCGCCGGCAGAGGCCAGACTGGCCGCCTCCCTGAAGTCCTTCCCCCGGGCGACGAGGAGGGTGTCATCCGCGTAACAGATGACGCTCGTGCCACGGAGGAGGGTTCCCCGCAGTAGCCAGTCGAATCCGATGTTCCACAGCAGTGGTCCCAGGACCGACCCCTGTGGAACACC
Source organism: Brachylomia viminalis (assembly GCA_937001585.2). Lineage (NCBI taxonomy): Eukaryota > Metazoa > Arthropoda > Insecta > Lepidoptera > Noctuidae > Brachylomia > Brachylomia viminalis. Next base: position 32,137 of record CAKZJQ020000011.1, read on the forward strand.
AGACTCTGCGCCGTATCGCCTCACTGTGGCCGTTTTGTCTGCGAGGAGGACCACCCGGTCCTCCAAGTAGCTGGCCAAGAGTCGGCGCAGGTACTGAGGCACTCCGTGGTATCGGAGCGCCTCCAAGATTGTCGAGTGGGGGACGGAGTTGAAGGCGTTGGCTATGTCGAATGACACCGCCAACACTCCGTCGCCCGCCTCCACGGCCTCCCTCACCTGGCCCTTGAGTAGGGCCAGCGCGTCGACCGTCGAACGACCCCGTCGGAAACCGAATTGGGCGTCCGACAGGTCCGGCCCCACCGTCCCCAGCAGGCTCTTTAGCCGGTCAGCGATTATCCCCTCGAACAACTTACCGACCTCATCGAGCAAGACGATGGGCCGGTAAGCCGAGGGGGAGTCTGCCGGGCGTCCCTCCTTTCGGAGCAGGCATAGCCGCCCCTCCTTCCAAGGTTTCGGGAACCTCCCAGTCGTAAGACACGCGCTGAAGAGGTCCCGAAACCTCTCCTCCATGTGTGAGGCGGCTATGGCCACCACCCGTGCGGGAACACCGTCCGGCCCTGGGGCTGTGTTCTTTGCGCGGAGGTGTAGAGTCCCCGCGCAAAGTTCCACCGTCGTCACCGGGGGGACCTCCTCCTCCGGCGGAGCCGCCTCCCGCGGGGGATCCATCACTGGCGGAGTGAAGTCGGTCCTGGACGGAAACAGGGACCGGACCACCCCGTCCAGCAATGCCGGCTCGAGGGTCTCCGTCAGTGGAAGACCGCAGGGGCGCAGTTTATTCCGCGCCGCCTTGTATGGTCTTCCAAATGGGTCCCTGTCGAGACCCTCCAACATTTCGGCTCTCGCCGAATCTTCGGCCGCGCGCATGGCCGACTTCAGGACCGTCTTTGCCGCGACGTACGTGGCATAGAGGGCCTCCTCGCTGGTGGGGTCTCGGTGCCTGCGCCTTCGACTCCGCGTGTAGGCCCTCCTGGCCGCCACGCAGGTGGTTCGGAGCCTCGCCAGTTCGTCCGACCACCAATAGACGGCGCGGCGGGGAGCTGGGCGGCGAGACCGGGGCATGCTGGAGTTGCACACCTCGGTCAGCGACCTCCTCAGCTGAGCCGCTGCGGCGTCCACGTCCAGGACCTCGACAGGAGGTGCGAGCCAGTCCTGGACGAACGCCGCCTCCTCCGCAGCCTCTCGGTCCAGGCGGGTGAGAGCCCACCGTGGGAACGCAGATTGGCCCGAGCCTGGAGCAATTCCCCGGGAGCTCTGGGTGGAGCTGATGTCGAACCGCACGTATCGGTGGTCCGACAAGGTCTCCACCATCTCCACCCGCCAGTTCACGACGTGAGCGGCTAGCACGGGGGTGGCAAACGAGACGTCGACCACTGATCCTCCCCGTTGCCGCACACACGTGTGAACGGTCCCTCTGTTCAGGAGGGACACACCGCACGACGCCGCCCAAAACTCCACGGCGCGTCCCCGGACGTTGCAGGACCCGGCCGGGTTGCCCCAGGCCGTCGACTTGGCGTTCAGGTCACCCAGTACGGCGACCTGGCGTGGCGCCGCCCTCCCGACCACCGCGGTGAGGATTTCGAGAAAGTTCTCGAAATCCGAGAGAGGGCGGTTCGGGGAGAAATAGACGCCCACAAGGGCTAATTCTCCCCACGCGGCGGCCACGTATCCCGGTCCCCTCTCTAAGAGCGAGAGGGGAGGGGAGTCCGTGGAAGACCGCGTCACCAATGCCACCAGGCCGTCCCGATCGCCCAGCCAACGGCCAGGGACTGAGTACGGCTCGGCGACTGCCGCCACGTCCACCAACCACTCGGCCATGGTCTGCATCAGCAGATCCTGGGCCGCTCTGCAGTGGTTGGTGTTCGCCTGGAGGATGCGATGCTTGACCGAACTATCCATCGACAGACATCGCACCCCCCTCCACAACCGCCGCCGATGTCCCAGCCTCAGGGACGGCAACGGTGGCAGCGACAGGCCGGATCAGCGCCTGCGCTTTGCCCTTCTTAGGGGGAGGATTGCACTTCCTCCCCATCATCACGTGGCCTGCCGGGCAGCCACTGGCGGCACACACCGCGCAGTGCGGCGTGGCGGCCTCGCAGGAGGCCGACTTGTGGCCTTCCTTGCCACAGCGGAAGCATTTGTCCGCCCTGTCGACCTCGGACGGACAAAGGGCCCGAGTGTGCCCGACTCCAAGACACTTGTAGCAGCGCAGAGGCTGGGCTGCAAGTGCCCGGACTACACCCGAGCTGAACCCGACAGTCAGCCGTCCCTTGGCTAGGACGGCTGCAGCTGCGGCGACTGGGCACTCGAGGCGAATGGTGCCCATGCCGCCGCGGCCGGGACCCCAACCTAACCTAACCTTTTTTTTTTTTTTTTTTTTTTTTTTTTTTTGTCGCTGAGAAATGCTTTATGCATCCCCGCTCGTGGGGGACGAGACGGGGTATGTGGGACTCCTGTCGAAATCCGCACTCGACAGTATACCCACTAAAACTCAGCGGTGTTCCCACAACGCCGTGATGGGAGGGCTATGGGAAATTGGCTCAGCCTCTGCTTCCACAGCCCTCCCGGCGTATGCCCGCCTAGTTGGCGGGCCCCGCATGCCCCCCATTTAACTGGGGGGTTACGGGAATGGCCGGGAACACCCGGCCACTCCCGTCCGACGCTGGTGGAGGCCCGTGCAATACAGGCAAAGGGCGCCCCCGCACCCACCGCCTGCTGGCCTCCACCCGGGAGGAGCCGGAGGTGACTACCAGACCGGCGTCTTCCTCGACCCCTCCCCTCTCCGGAGCGGCGCCGCGCGAGAGAATCATCCCCCGCGCGCGCGCCGCTGCCTCCCTCCGGGACACGACCGCCTGTTCCGCATCGGCGGCCCTGCCCAGTCTACGCCCACTCACCTCCCTCTGTAAGCAGAGGAGGAGTGGACGTATCTGCCCTCTGTAGCCCGGTTCCCTTCACCGACCATCAAGCATGATCGGCGATTGGAACCGCGACCTTTCCCCGCTTGTTGAAGATTAGCCGCCAGCCCCAATTGTCCCCCAAAACCGCACTGGGAGAAATTGGAGCCGACGTTGCCCAGGGTGCGCCACGAGGAGGCTCTTCAACATGCACCCCAACCTAACCTAACCTTTTTTTTTTTTTTTTTTTTTTTTTTTTTTTTTGTCGCTGAGAAATGACATTACGCATCTCCGCTCGTCGGGGGACGAGACGGGATATGTGGGACTCCCTGCCAGAGTGGCAGTATACCCACTAAAACTCAGCGGTGTTCCCGCGACGCCGTGATGGGAGGGCTATGGGAAATTGGCTCAGCCTCTGCTTCCACAGCCCTCCCGGCGTATGCCCGCCTACCTGGCGGGCCCCGCATGCCCCCTTGCCTGGGGGGCTACGAGAATGGCCGGGAACACCTGGCCATTCCCGTCCGACACTGGTGGAGGCCCGTGCAATACAGGCAAGGGTGCCCCCGCACCCGTTGCCTGCTGGCCTCCACCGGGGAGGAGTCGGAGATGGCCGTCATACTGACGTCTTCTCCGACCCCTCCTCCGTCTTCGGAGCGCCGCCGCGTGAGGGTCGTCCTCCCGCGCGCGCTCCGCCGCCTCCTTCTGGGACATGACGTGTTCGCAGAAGGAGGCCACTGCCGCCCAGGACCTCTCATCGCCCAGCATGGCGTTGACCAAACCGGGGAGTGAGAGGTCCGGTCCGATCACCGCAGTGAGACTGCGGCGCGGCTCGGACCACGACGGGCACACCGCGAGGGTGTGCTGCGCCGCGTCCTCCGCCGCACCGCAGTCGTGGCACGACGGTGTCTCCTCCCGTCCGATTCGGTGCAGGTACGATCCGAAACAACCGTGTCCGGACAGCACCTGCACCAGACGGAACGAGAGGAACCCGTGCGACCGATCGAGCCAGTCTCGCAGGACCGGCCCGATCGCGTCGAGGGTTCGGCGGCCGAAAGCTGCGGTGGCGAGGTCCCTCGTCCAATGGACGACGATGGCGTCCCTCGCCTCCCGCCGGACGGCCTCCCGCTCTTCCGGGGCGGGGCGTTCTCCTCTCGCCCTCCGCCCCGCCGTCCATTCGTATACTCTGGCGAGCACCCACGCCTCGAGTTCCCAAGGAGGGGTGCCAGCCAGAGCACACGCTGCCGCGAAGCCCACCGTGCGGTAGGCCCGCGACACCCGCTGAGCTATGGCCCTTTGGGGGGCCCGCAAGGCCGCGGCGTTCTCCCGCCTTTGGAGGGAGTCCTCCCAGATTGGGGCCCCGTAGAGGGCCATACTCCTCAAGATGCCGGCGTAGAGTTGCCGGCATCGCGCGCTGGGCCCCCCCAAATTGGGGAGCAGCCACGAGAGGGCGCCCGCAGTCTTCAGCAGGCGCGTCGACAGCCCGCTAAAATGCGGGCCGAAACGCCACCTGCTGTCGAGTACAAGGCCCAGATATTTCATCTGGGCCTTCACCTCGATTCGGACGCCCTCCACAAATATGTGGGCGTCTGGTGGTTGGCGCTGCCGAGGCCCGTGGAAGAACACAGCCTCGGTCTTGTGCAGCGCCACCGTCAATCCTAGGCGGCGGATCCTCCCTGCGACCAAGGATCCGCCCGCCGAGGCCAAGTTGGCCGCCTCCCTGAAACTCTCCCCCCGGGCGGTGAGGAGAGTGTCATCCGCGTAGCAGACGACACTCGTACCTCGGAGGAGAGTTCCCCGCAAGAGCCAGTCGTAGCCGACGTTCCAGAGGAGAGGTCCCAGGACTGACCCCTGTGGAACGCCGGCCTCGACTGCGTACCGCCGGACTTGGCCAGCCCTGTTCACGAGGACGATCGCCCGATCCTCCAGGTAGCTGGCCAGTAAACGCCGCATATATCGAGGAACCTAACCTAACCTTTTTTTTTTTTTTTTTTTTTGTTTGCGCTGGGAAAAATGCATTACGCATGCCCACCCGTCGGGGGACGGGAGGGGTATGTGGGACTCCCCGGTAGAACCGGTATACCCACTAAACAACCCAGCGGCATTCCCGCATCGTCTGAGTGGAGGGGGACTGGGAATCGGCAGAGCCTTTCCATCCTGCCCCCCGCCGACGACCGCCCGCCTTTACGGCGGGCCCGGCGGGCCCCTCCCGTCGGGGGGGACGGGCCCAGGAATGACTGACGACGTGGGTGGTGGACAGTGCAATGCAGGAGAAGGCGCCCCCGCGCCTGTCTCCCGCTGTTCACCACCTGGAGGCGCGTGACGACGATCATACAACCGCCGTCTCACGCCCCGTCTTCGCCTGCGTAGCGGCGCCGCGAGAGGGTCTTCCTCCCGCACGCGCTCCGCCGCCTCCTTCTGTGACATTACCTCTTCGCAGAAGGAGGCGACCGCTGCCCAGGCCCCCTCGCTTTCCAGCATCGAGTTGATGACGCCGGGAAGCGAGAGGTCCTGCCCGACCGCTGCGACCAAAGGTAGGCGCAGCTCGGACCAGGCCGGGCACACCTCGAGGGTGTGCTGTGCCGTGTCCTCCGCCGCGCCACAGTCGTGGCACGACGGGGTCTCCTCCCTTTGGATCCGGTGCAGGTGCGATCCGAAGCATCCGTGGCCGGACAACACCTGCACCAGACGGAAAGAGAGGAAACCGTGGGACCGCTCGAGCCAATCCTTCAGGACCGGCCCGAGCGCGTCCAGTGTTCGGCGGCCGAATGCGGCAGTGGCGAGGTCCTCCGTCCAATGATGGACGATTGCGTCCTTCGCCTCTTGCCGCACGGCCTCCCGCTCTTCTGCGACGGGGGGCTCCCCGAGCGCCTTGCGGCGCGCCGTCCATTCGTACACTCTGGTCAGCACCCACGCCTCGAGCTCCCAAGGAGGGGTGCCGGCCAGAGCGCACGCCGCAGAGAAGCCCACCGAGCGGTAGGCCCTCGCCACCCGCAGTGCAATGGCCCTTTGGGGCCTGCGGATGGCCGTGGCGTTCTCCCGTCTGTGGAGGGAGTCCGCCCAGATTGGGGCCCCGTAAAGGGCCATGCTCCTGAGGATGCCGGCATACAAGCGCCGGCATCGCGCCTTCGGACCCCCCAGATTCGGGAGGAGCCACGACAAGGCGTTCGCGGCCTTCAGCAGGCGCGTCGACAGCCCGCTAAAGTGTGGGCCGAAGCGCCACCTGCTGTCGAGGACAAGGCCCAAGTACTTCATCTGGGCCTTGACCTCGATCCTGACGCCCTCCACTATAATGTGGCCGTCGGGAGGGATGCGCTGCCGTGGACCGTGAAAATACACGGCCTCGGTTTTGTGCAGCGCAACCTTCAGTCCGAGGCGGCGAATCCTTCCTGCCACTAAGGATCCGCCGGCAGAGGCCAGACTGGCCGCCTCCCTGAAGTCCCTACCCCGGGCGACGAGGAGGGTGTCATCCGCGTAACAGATGACGCTCGTGCCACGGAGGAGGGTTCCCCGCAGTAGCCAGTCGAATCCAATGTTCCACAGCAGTGGTCCTAGGACCGACCCCTGTGGAACACCAGACTCTGCGCCGTATCGCCTCACTGTGGCCGTTTTGTCTGCGAGGAGGACCACCCGGTCCTCCAAGTAGCTGGCCAAGAGTCGGCGCAGGTACTGAGGCACTCCGTGGTACCGGAGCGCCTCCAAGATTGTCGAGTGGGGGACGGAGTTGAAGGCGTTGGCTATGTCGAATGACACCGCCAACACTCCGTCGCCCGCCTCCACGGCCTCCCTCACCTGGTCCTTGAGTAGGGCCAGCGCGTCGACCGTCGAACGACCCCGTCGGAAACCGAATTGGGCGTCCGACAGGTCCGGCCCCACCGTCCCCAGCAGGCTCTTTAGCCGGTCGGCGATTATCCCCTCGAACAACTTACCGACCTCATCGAGCAAGACGATGGGCCGGTAAGCCGAGGGGGAGTCCGCCGGGCGTCCCTCCTTTCGGAGCAGGCATAGCCGCCCCTCCTTCCAAGGTTTCGGGAACCTCCCAGTCGTAAGACACGCGCTGAAGAGGTCCCGAAACCTCTCCTCCATGTGTGAGGCGGCGATGGCCACCACCCGTGCGGGAACGCCGTCCGGCCCTGGGGCTGTGTTCTTTGCGCGGAGGTGTAGAGTCCCCGCGCAAAGTTCCACCGCCGTCACCGGGGGGACTTCCTCCTCCGGCGGAGCCGCCTCTCGCGGGGGATCCATCACTGGCGGAGTGAAGTCGGTCCTGGACGGAAACAGGGACCGGACCACCCCGTCCAGCAGTGCCGGCTCGAGGGTCTCCGTCAGTGGAAGACCACAGGGGCGCAGTTTATTCCGCGCCGCCTTGTATGGTCTTCCAAATGGGTCCCTGTCGAGACTCTCTAACATCTCGGCTCTCGCCGAATCTTCGGCCGCGCGCATTGCCGACTTGAGGACAGTCTTTGCGTCAACGTACGCGGCATAGAGGGCCTCCTCGTTGGTGGGGTCTCGGTGCCTGCGCCTTCGACTCCGCGTGTAGGCCCTCCTGGCCGCCACGCAGGCGGTTCGGAGCCCCGCCAGTTCCTCCGACCACCAATAGACGGCGCGGCGGGGAGCTGGGCGGCGAGACCGGGGCATGCTGGAGTTGCACACCTCGGTCAGCGACCTCCTCAGCTGAACCGCTGCGGCGTCCACGTCCAGGACCTCGACAGGAGGCGCGAGCCAGTCCTGGACGAACGCCGCCTCCTCCGCAGCCTCTCGGTCCAGGCGGGTGAGAGCCCACCGTGGGAACGCAGATTGGCCCGAGCCTGGAGCAATTCCCCGGGAGCTCTGGGTGGAGCTGATGTCGAACCGCACATATCGGTGGTCCGACAAGGTCTCCACCATCTCCACCCGCCAGTTCACGACGTGGGCGGCTAGCACGGGGGTGGCAAACGATACGTCGACCACTGATCCTCCCCGTTGCCGCACACACGTGTGAACGGTCCCTCTGTTCAGGAGGGACACACCGCACGACGCCGCCCAAAACTCCACGGCGCGTCCCCGGACGTTGCAGGACCCGGCCGGGTTGCCCCAGGCCGTCGACTTGGCGTTCAGGTCACCCAGTACGGCGACCTGGCGTGGCGCCGCCCTCCCGACCACCGCGGTGAGGATTTCGAGAAAGTTCTCGAAATCCGAGAGAGGGCGGTTCGGGGAGAAATAGACGCCCACAAGGGCTAATTCTCCCCACGCGGCGGCCACGTATCCCGGTCCCCTCTCTAAGAGCGAGAGGGGAGGGGAGTCCGTGGAAGACCGCGTCACCAATGCCACCAAGCCGTCCCGATCGCCCAGCCAACGGCCAGGGACTGAGTACGGCTCGGCGACCGCCGCCACGTCCACCAACCACTCGGCCATTGTCTGCATCAGCAGATCCTGGGCCGCTCTACAGTGGTTGGTGTTCGCCTGGAGGATGCGATGCTTGACCGAACTATCCATCGACAGACATCGCACCCCCTTCCACAACCGCCGCCGATGTCCCAGCCTCAGGGACGGCAACGGTGGCAACGACAGGCCGGATCAGCGCCTGCGCTTTGCCCTTCTTAGGGGGAGGATTGCACTTCCTCCCCATCATCACGTGGCCTGCCGGGCAGCCACTGGCGGCACACACCGCACAATGCGGCGTGGCGGCCTCGCAGGAGGCCGACTTGTGGCCTTCCTTGCCACAGCGGAAGCATTTGTCAACCTAACCTTTTTTTTTTTTTTTTTTTTTTTTTTGTCGCTGAGAAATGACATTACGCATCTCCGCTCGTCGGGGGACGAGACGGGGTATGTGGGACTCCCTGCCAGAGTGGCAGTATACCCACTAAAACTCAGCGGTGTTCCCGCGACGCCGTGATGGGAGGGCTATGGGAAATTGGCTCAGCCTCTGCTTCCACAGCCCTCCCGGCGTATGCCCGCCTAGTTGGCGGGCCCCGCATGCCCCCCAGGTTGGGGGGCTACGGGAATGGCCGGGAACACCTGGCCATTCCCGTCCGACACTGGTGGAGGCCCGTGCAATACAGGCAAGGGTGCCCCCGCACCCGTTGCCTGCTGGCCTCCACCGGGGAGGAGTCGGAGATGGCCGTCATACTGACGTCTTCTCCGACCCCTCCTCCGCCTTCGGAGCGCCGCCGCGTGAGGATCGTCCTCCCGCGCGCGCTCCGCCGCCTCCTTCTGGGACATGACGTGTTCGCAGAAGGAGGCCACTGCCGCCCAGGACCTCTCATCGCCCAGCATGGCGTTGACCAAACCGGGGAGTGAGAGGTCCAGTCCGATCACCGAAGTGAGACCGCGGCGCGGCTCGGACCACGACGGGCACACAGCGAGGGTGTGCTGCGCCGCGTCCTCCGCCGCACCGCAGTCGTGGCACGACGATGTCTCCTCCCGTCCGATCCGGTGCAGGTACGATCCGAAACAACCGTGCCCGGACAGCACCTGCACCAGACGGAATGAGAGGAACCCGTGCGACCGATCGAGCCAGTCTCGCAGGACCGGCCCGATCGCGTCGAGGGTTCGGCGGCCGAAGGCTGCGGTGGCGAGGTCCCTCGTCCAATGGACGACGATGGCGTCCCTCGCCTCCCGCCGGACGGCCTCCCGCTCTTCCGGGGCGGGGCGTTCTCCTCTCGCCCTCCGCCCCGCCGTCCATTCGTATACTCTGGCGAGCACCCACGCCTCGAGTTCCCAAGGAGGGGTGCCAGCCAGAGCACACGCTGCCGCGAAGCCCACCGTGCGGTAGGCCCGCGACACCCGCTGAGCTATGGCCCTTTGGGGGGCCCGCAAGGCCGCGGCGTTCTCCCGCCTTTGGAGGGAGTCCTCCCAGATAGGGGCCCCGTAAAGGGCCATGCTCCTCAAGATGCCGGCGTAGAGTTGCCGACATCGCGCGCTGGGCCCCCCCAAATTGGGGAGCAGCCACGAGAGGGCGCCCGCAGTCTTCAGCAGGCGCGTCGATAGCTCGCTAAAATGCGGGCCGAAACGCCACCTGCTGTCGAGTACAAGGCCCAGATATTTCATCTGGGCCTTCACCTCGATTCGGACGCCCTCCACAAATATGTGGGCGTCTGGTGGTTGGCGCTGCCGAGGCCCGTGGAAGAACACAGCCTCGGTCTTGTGCAGCGCCACCGTCAATCCTAGGCGGCGGATCCTCCCTGCGACCAAGGATCCGCCCGCCGAGGCCAAGTTGGCCGCCTCCCTGAAACTCTCCCCCCGGGCGGTGAGGAGAGTGTCATCCGCGTAGCAGACGACACTCGTACCTCGGAGGAGAGTTCCCCGCAAGAGCCAGTCGTAGCCGACGTTCCAGAGGAGAGGTCCCAGGACTGACCCCTGTGGAACGCCGGCCTCGACTGCGTACCGCCGGACTTGGCCAGCCCTGTTCACGAGGACGATCGCCCGATCCTCCAGGTAGCTGGCCAGTAGACGCCGCATATATCGAGGCACCCCGTGGAATCGGAGTGCCTCTAGGATGGTGCTGTGGGGAACAGAGTTGAAGGCGTTGGCTATGTCGAATGACACCGCCAACAATCCGTCCCCCACCTCCACCGCCTCCTTCACCTGCCTCTTGAGGCAGGCCAGCGCGTCCACCGTCGAACGCTCATTCCGAAAACCGAACTGAGCGTCCGACAAGTCCGGCCCGATACGCCGCATATGGCCCTTTAGGCGGGCAGCGATTATCCCCTCGAACATTTTTCCGACCTCATCGAGCAGAACGATGGGCCGGTATGCCGAGGGGGAGTCTGCAGGGCGGCCCTCCTTGCGAAGGAGGCACAACTGCCCCTCCTTCCACGGTTTCGGGAACCTTCCAGACGCAAGGCATGCGCTGAAGAGGTCCCGAAACCGCTCCTCCATTTGGGTGGCGGCAATTGCCACCAACCTCGCCGGGACACCGTCGGGGCCCGGAGCCGTCTTCTTGGCGCGGATATGCACAATCGCCGCGCCAAGTTCCGACTCCGTGACAGGAGAGGGAGCCTCCTCTTCCTCCTCCTCCTCCTCCAGCGGGGCTCCACACATCACTGGCGGGGTGAAGTTGTCCCTGCACGGAAACAGGGACTGAACCACCCCATCCAGAAATGTGGGCTCCAGGGTCTCTTGTCAACCTAACCTAACCTTTTTTTTTTTTTTTTTTTTTTTTTTTTTTTTTGTCGCTGAGAAATGCTTTATGCATCCCCGCTCGTGGGGGACGAGACGGGGTATGTGGGACTCCTGTCGAAATCCGCACTCGACAGTATACCCACTAAAACTCAGCGGTGTTCCCACAACGCCGTGATGGGAGGGCTATGGGAAATTGGCTCAGCCTCTGCTTCCACAGCCCTCCCGGCGTATGCCCGCCTAGTTGGCGGGCCCCGCATGCCCCCCATTTAACTGGGGGGCTACGGGAATGGCCGGGAACACCCCGCCACTCCCGTCCGACACTGGTGGAGGCCCGTGCAATACAGGCAAAGGGCGCCCCCGCACCCACCGCCTGCTGGCCTCCACCCGGGAGGAGCCGGAGGTGACTACCAGACCGGCGTCTTCCTCGACCCCTCCCCTCTCCGGAGCGGCGCCACGCGAGAGAATCATCCCCCCGCGCGGGCGCCGCTGCCTCCCTCAGGGACACGACCGCCTATTCCGCAGCGGCGGCCGTGCCCAGTCTACGCCCACTCACCTCCCTCTGTAAGCAGAGGAGGAGTGGGCGTATCTGCCCTCTGTAGCCCGGTTCCCTTCACCGACCATCAAGCATGATCGGCGATTGGAACCGTGACCTTTCCCCGCTTGTTGAAGATTAGCCGCCAGCCCCAATTGTCCCCCAAAACCGCACTGGGAGAAATTGGAGCCGACGTTGCCCAGGGTGCGCCACGAGGAGGCTCTTCAACATGCACCCCAACCTAACCTAACCTAACCTAACCTAACCTAACCTAACCTAACCTTTTTTTTTTTTTTTTTTTTTTTTTTTTTTTTTTTTTTTTTTTTTTTTTTTTTTTTTTTTTGTCGCTGAGAAATGCTTTATGCATTCCCGCTCGTGGGGGACGAGACGGGGTATGTGGGACTCCTGTCGAAAACCGCACTCGACAGTATACCCACTAAAACTCAGCGGTGTTCCCACAACGCCGTGATGGGAGGGCTATGGGAAATCGGCTCAGCCTCTACTTCCACAGCCCTCTCGGCGCATGCCCGCCTAGTTGGCGGGTCCCGCATGCCCCCCATTTGACTGGGGGGCTACGGGAATGGCCGGGAACACCCGGCCACTCCCGTCCGACACTGGTGGAGGCCCGTGCAATACAGGCAAAGGGCGCCCCCGCACCCACCGCCTGCTGGCCTCCACCCGGGAGGAGCCGGAGGTGACTACCAGACCGGCGTCTTCCTCGACCCCTCCCCTCTCCGGAGCGGCGCCGCGCGAGAGAATCATCCCGCGCGCGCGCGCCGCTGCCTCCCTCCGGGACACGACCGCCTGTTCCGCATCGGCGGCCCTGCCCAGTCTACGCCCACTCACCTCCCTCTGTAAGCAGAGGAGGAGTGGACGTATCTGCCCTCTGTAGCCCGGTTCCCTTCACCGACCATCAAGCATGATCGGCGATTGGAACCGCGACCTTTCCCCGCTTGTTGAAGATTAGCCGCCAGCCCCAATTGTCCCCCAAAACCGCACTGGGAGAAATTGGAGCCGACGTTGCCCAGGGTGCGCCACGAGGAGGCTCTTCAACATGCACCCCAACCTAACCTTTTTTTTTTTTTTTTTTTTTTTTTTTTTTTTTGTCGCTGAGAAATGCTTTATGCATCCCCGCTCGTGGGGGACGAGACGGGGTATGTGGGACTCCTGTCGAAAACCGCACTCGACAGTATACCCACTAAAACTCAGCGGTGTTCCCACAACGCCGTGATGGGAGGGCTATGGGAAATTGGCTCAGCCTCTGCTTCCACAGCCCTCCCGGCGCATGCCCGCCTACTTGGCGGGCCCCGCATGCCCCCCATTTAACTGGAGGGCTACGGGAATGGCCGGGAACACCCGGCCACTCCCGTCCGACACTGGTGGAGGCCCGTGCAATACAGGCAATGGGCGCCCCCGCACCCACCGCCTGCTGGCCTCCACCCGGGAGGAGCCGGAGGTGACTACCAGACCGGCGTCTTCCTCGACCCCTCCCCTCTCGGAGCGGCGCCGCGCGAGAGAATCATCCCCCGCGCGCGCGCCGCTGCCTCCCTCCGGGACACGACCGCCTGTTCCGCATCGGCGGCCCTGCCCAGTCTACGCCCACTCACCTCCCTCTGTAAGCAGAGGAGGAGTGGGCGTACCCTCTGTAGCCCGGTTCCCTTCACCGACCATCAAGCATGATCGGCGATTGGAACCGTGACCTTTCCCCGCTTGTTGAAGATTAGCCGCCAGCCCCAATTGTCCCCCAAAACCGCACTGGGAGAAATTGGAGCCGACGTTGCCCAGGGTGCGCCACGAGGAGGCTCTTCAACGTGCACCCCACCCCAACCTAACCTAACCTAACCTAACCTTTTTTTTTTTTTTTTTTTTTTTTTTTTTTTTTTTTTTTTTTTTTTTTTTTTTTTTTTTGTTTCCGGGGTGGAAAATCCTCATGGATGTTCGCCGCCCTGGGGCGGGCGGCGGGGTCTGTCAGACTCTTACTGACTAAAAACCACCCCGGTGTTCCATCTCACACCTACGCCGGGGGTCGCGGGAACGTACGATCCTTCCGCAACCCCCGACTGGTGCCGGCCCGCCACTGCGGGCCTCTTCGGGTCTGGGGGGGGAGTGAGGTGTTTGACTCCCCCCGCGACGTCTAAAAGGGGCGCGCGTGGAACACTACGCGCCGCCACCTCGGGTCCTGATGTATGGGGGGCGACGGACGTCCCCGAGTCCGTCGCCCCTGGACCCATTTAGGGGGGCTGGAAGAGGGCGTTGTCCGCCCTCCGCCGACGCCCGGTGCGCCTTCTGCGGGCCGGGTGAGTGGACGAGATCTCCCTCTCCCTTTCCGCAGCCTCCTTCTGCGAGACGACTGTCTCGCAGAAGGAAACCACCGCGTCCCAGGACTCGTCGCTGCCGACCATCGACTCGACTACGGCCGGCAGCGACAAGTCACTGCCTACTTCTGAGAAACCTAACCTAACCTAACCTAACCTCGAATCCAATGTTCCACAGCAGTGGTCCTAGGACCGACCCCTGTGGAATTGCTCACCTCGTCAACATCGCTATCTCGACTACATCTCTCAATTTACAACCAATATCAAACATATCTCAGGAAATCACAACGTAGTCGCCGATGCATTTTCACGACTGGAAAGTATCGACACTACCATCGACTACAAAGCACTTCAAAATGAACAGGAAAATGACCGTGAGTTACAGAGTTTGCTAAATAGCAACACAGCGTTAAAGTTAGAGAGAATAAAAGCTATGGACGGATACATATACTGTGACCAGTCTACTTCTCGTCCTAGGCCATTCATAACATCAACTTTTCGAAAAGCAATCTTCAACAACCTACACAATCTCAGTCATCCAAGCCCCAATGCAACAGCTAAACTTGTATCAGAACGATTTGTGTGGCCTAAGATTCGTCGAGACTGCAGAAAATGGGCTCAACAATGCACTGATTGCCAACGCAACAAAGTTACCCGCCATACCCAATCTCCTCTTTCATCTTTCCCTGTTCCTTCCAATCGTTTTTCCCACGTCCACCTTGACATAATAGGCCCTATGCCACCTTCTTCTAATTTCAGGTACTGCCTTACAGCTATAGATAGGTATACTCGATGGCCAGAAGCCTACCCTCTAGCAGACATCACAGCAGAGACCTGCGCTAGCACTTTCATTTCTGGCTGGGTCGCGCGCTTCGGGTGTCCGGAGAAGATTACAACTGACAGAGGGAAACAATTCGACTCTCAACTGTTCCAGTGCATCTCGTCAATTATAGGCGCCTACCATTGTCCTACGACAGCTTACCACCCACAATGCAACGGTCTGGTGGAAAGAATGCACAGACAGCTCAAGGCCGCCATAATGTGCCATAACGACACGCAATGGTCGGAGGTACTTCCTCTTGTACTCCTAGGAATGAGGAGCGCCTGGAAGGATGATCTCCAAACTTCTACAGCTGAGTTGGTGTACGGCGAGCCTCTTCGATTACCTGGTGAGTTCTTGAAACCATCAAACACCCATGACATCATAGATGAAGCAGATTTCGCAGCACGATTACGAAGACATATATCGAAACTGTCACCTGCATCAACATCCACCCATGGCGAGAAAATGTTTTACGTACCTAAAGAACTTAGTACAGCCAGCTATGTCTTCCTGCGAAAAGGACCGTTAAAAAAGTCATTGGAATCACCTTACTCTGGTCCGCACAAAGTCGTAGAAAGAGGAGCAAAGACATTTACAATAGACGTCCAAGGAAAACACATAACCGTTACCATTGATAGGCTTAAACCAGCGTACATGGCTAACAACAACGATGGCTCGTCTCCGAAAACACCACCACCTTTACCACAAGCTCCACCACGACCACCATCTTCGCAAGCACCATCATCACCGGAAATAAAAACAAGAAGCGGAAGAACAGTAAGATTTCCGCGTCACTATCGCCCGTGAACCGGTCTCAGCGGGGGAGTGATGTAGGCTATACATACATATTACACACATACTTATATAAATATTAAACACATACCTACTTACATACTTATTACACACAATATAATCACATGTAACATGTACATACAACAGTAATATGTATAATAACTACTCTTAATTAAATACTCACAATCGTGTGTACACGGCCTAAAACATTCATGAGTCTGTACACCGCCTTACTGCCTACCTACCGCTCGACCGCGCGCCACGGTTAGCGGAGCCCTGCGCCCGCGCTGTGCCGCACGCCGTCGATACCTACGAGCTACGCGTGGAACAAACAAGCCACGATCGGATCGCCGCGCCGCCGCCCGCGCCTCCCGCGCACGGCCGCGTCCCTCGGACGCCCTCAGCAGTCCGCTACAAACCTCTACGGCGAATGCATGCCATTTTTATAATTCGCGCCGCGCATTATTGTTTTAGTTTATGTTCTTATAAGTATTTCGTGTTAATAAACATTTATATCTAATACTCAAGTAGTGTTTAATTAATAGGTTTTCCTTAACCTACCTAACACACTACAAATCTATCTTTTCAAAATCAAATCAAATAAAATTATTTCTTTTTGCAGGAAACACTGTTACAATTGTGTTGTGGAATATAGGTGCATGTTTCAAGTGATTCGACCATAAGAGCGTTTATAACATATGAGTGGCAACGTCACAATTTAGTGTCATATTTCGTGGTTTTCAATTTTTATCATTTAACCGGAGCTATATTTTAAAAATCTGTTTAATTACATTTTTAGAATTATGTGAAAACTGTGTAAAAGGTAATAAATCGTTGCGTTTACAGTTCTATTTATATGCAAATAATACATTGGAAACTTGCAGGGCGTTATTTTCATTGTAAAATAACTGTAAGCATTACGGCTACTTACTTTTTAAACACTTTCACGTAATTCTAAAAAGTTAATTAAACAGATTTTTAAAATATAGCTCCGATTAAATGATAAAAATTGAAAACCACGAAATATGACACTAAATTGCGACGTTGCCACTCATAAGGCATAAACGCTCTTAAGGCATGCAAAATGTAGATATCAACCATGGTTTATCAAAATCAAGATTGACATTGAAATATAAAATTAGACAAAAGTATTTAAAAATATTAAATTAATGGAGTGGTGGTATTTTAGTCATATGAATACAGATTAATTATTCATTAATATTTTTAAGCAGAGTGCTAAACATTTTCGAGCTCGCATCCAATGTTATCTTAGTAAATTGACTGCCAAATCTGTGGTAGCAAATGGTAACGTCGCTAGCTAGCTAAATGTTATCTTAGTAAATTGACTGCCAAATCTGTGGTAGCACATGGTAACGTCGCTAGCTAGCTAAATGTTATCTTAGTAAATTGACTGACAAATCTGTGGTAGCAAATGGTAACGTCGCTAGCTAGCTAAATGTTATCTTAGTAAATTGACTGCCAAATCTGTGGTAGCAAATGGTAACGTCGCTAGCTAGCTAAATCTGTGGTAGCAAATGGTAACGTCGCTAGCTAGCTAAATGTTATCTTAGTAAATTGACTGCCAAATCTGTGGTAGCAAATGGTAACGTCGCTAGCTAGCTAAATCTGTGGTAGCAAATGGTAACGTCGCTAGCTAGCTAAATGTTATCTTAGTAAATTGACTGCCAAATCTGTGGTAGCACATGGTAACGTCGCTAGCTAGCTAAATGTTATCTTAGTAAATTGACTGCCAAATCTGTGGTAGCACATGGTAACGTCGCTAGCTAGCTAAATGTTATCTTAGTAAATTGACTGCCAAATCTGTGGTAGCACATGGTAACGTCGCTAGCTAGCTAAATGTTATCTTAGTAAATTGACTGCCAAATCTGTGGTAGCACATGGTAACGTCGCTAGCTAGCTAAATGTTATCTTAGTAAATTGACTGCCAAATCTGTGGTAGCAAATGGTAACGTCGCTAGCTAGCTAAATCTGTGGTAGCACATGGTAACGTGGCTAGCTAGCTAAATGTTATCTTAGTAAATTGACTGCCAAATCTGTGGTAGCACATGGTAACGTCGCTAGCTAGCTAAATGTTATCTTAGTAAATTGACTGCCAAATCTGTGGTAGCAAATGGTAACGTCGCTAGCTAGCCAAATCTGTGGTAGCACATGGTAACGTCGCTAGCTAGCTAAATGTTATCTTAGTAAATTGACTGCCAAATCTGTGGTAGCAAATGGTAACGTCGCTAGCTAGCTAAATCTGTGGTAGCACATGGTAACGTCGCTAGCTAGCTAAATGTTATCTTAGTAAATTGACAGCCAAATCTGTGGTAGCACATGGTAACGTCGCTAGCTAGCTAAATGTTATCTTAGTAAATTGACTGCCAAATCTGTGGTAGCAAATGGTAACGTCGCTAGCTAGCTAAATGTTATCTTAGTAAATTGACTGCCAAATCTGTGGTAGCAAATGGTAACGTCGCTAGCTAGCTAAATCTGTGGTAGCAAATGGTAACGTCGCTAGCTAGCTAAATCTGTGGTAGCACATGGTAACGTCGCTAGCTAGCTAAATGTTATCTTAGTAAATTGACAGCCAAATCTGTGGTAGCACATGGTAACGTCGCTAGCTACCTAAATGTTATCTTAGTAAATTGACTGCCAAATCTGTGGTAGCAAATGGTAACGTCGCTAGCTAGCTAAATGTTATCTTAGTAAATTGACTGCCAACACGATTGACTGCTGCGTTACGTGTCGCGGGTTCGATCCCCGCACGGAACAAATATTTGTATGACCTGCAAGTAGTTGTTCCGGGTCTGGCTGTTTGTGTATGTGAGTTTAAATGTTTGTAAACGCGCTAGCTAGCTAAATGTTATCTTAGTAAATTGACTGCCAAATCTGTGGTAGCACATGGTAACGTGGCTAGCTAGCTAAATGTTATCTTAGTAAATTGACTGCCAAATCTGTGGTAGCACATGGTAACGTCGCTAGCTAGCTAAATGTTATCTTAGTAAATTGACTGCCAAATCTGTGGTAGCAAATGGTAACGTCGCTAGCTAGCTAAATCTGTGGTAGCACATGGTAACGTCGCTAGCTAGCTAAATGTTATCTTAGTAAATTGACTGCCAAATCTGTGGTAGCACATGGTAACGTCGCTAGCTAGCTAAATGTTATCTTAGTAAATTGACTGCCAAATCTGTGGTAGCACATGGTAACGTCGCTAGCTAGCTAAATGTTATCTTAGTAAATTGACTGCCAAATCTGTGGTAGCACATGGTAACGTCGCTAGCTAGCTAAATGTTATCTTAGTAAATTGACTGCCAAATCTGTGGTAGCAAATGGTAACGTCGCTAGCTAGCTAAATCTGTGGTAGCACATGGTAACGTGGCTAGCTAGCTAAATGTTATCTTAGTAAATTGACTGCCAAATCTGTGGTAGCACATGGTAACGTCGCTAGCTAGCTAAATGTTATCTTAGTAAATTGACTGCCAAATCTGTGGTAGCAAATGGTAACGTCGCTAGCTAGCCAAATCTGTGGTAGCACATGGTAACGTCGCTAGCTAGCTAAATGTTATCTTAGTAAATTGACTGCCAAATCTGTGGTAGCAAATGGTAACGTCGCTAGCTAGCTAAATCTGTGGTAGCACATGGTAACGTCGCTAGCTAGCTAAATGTTATCTTAGTAAATTGACAGCCAAATCTGTGGTAGCACATGGTAACGTCGCTAGCTAGCTAAATGTTATCTTAGTAAATTGACTGCCAAATCTGTGGTAGCAAATGGTAACGTCGCTAGCTAGCTAAATGTTATCTTAGTAAATTGACTGCCAAATCTGTGGTAGCAAATGGTAACGTCGCTAGCTAGCTAAATCTGTGGTAGCACATGGTAACGTCGCTAGCTAGCTAAATGTTATCTTAGTAAATTGACTGACAAATCTGTGGTAGCAAATGGTAACGTCGCTAGCTAGCTAAATCTGTGGTAGCACATGGTAACGTCGCTAGCTAGCTAAATGTTATCTTAGTAAATTGACTGACAAATCTGTGGTAGCAAATGGTAACGTCGCTAGCTAGCTAAATGTTATCTTAGTAAATTGACTGCCAAATCTGTGGTAGCAAATGGTAACGTCGCTAGCTAGCTAAATCTGTGGTAGCACATGGTAACGTCGCTAGCTAGCTAAATGTTATCTTAGTAAATTGACTGCCAAATCTGTGGTAGCAAATGGTAACGTCGCTAGCTAGCTAAATGTTATCTTAGTAAATTGACTGCCAAATCTGTGGTAGCACATGGTAACGTCGCTAGCTAGCTAAATGTTATCTTAGTAAATTGACTGCCAAATCTGTGGTAGCAAATGGTAACGTCGCTAGCTAGCTAAATCTGTGGTAGCACATGGTAACGTCGCTAGCTAGCTAAATGTTATCTTAGTAAATTGACTGACAAATCTGTGGTAGCAAATGGTAACGTCGCTAGCTAGCTAAATCTGTGGTAGCACATGGTAACGTCGCTAGCTAGCTAAATGTTATCTTAGTAAATTGACTGACAAATCTGTGGTAGCAAATGGTAACGTCGCTAGCTAGCTAAATGTTATCTTAGTAAATTGACTGCCAAATCTGTGGTAGCAAATGGTAACGTCGCTAGCTAGCTAAATGTTATCTTAGTAAATTGACTGCCAAATCTGTGGTAGCAAATGGTAACGTCGCTAGCTAGCTAAATCTGTGGTAGCACATGGTAACGTCGCTAGCTAGCTAAATGTTATCTTAGTAAATTGACTGCCAAATCTGTGGTAGCAAATGGTAACGTCGCTAGCTAGCTAAATGTTATCTTAGTAAATTGACTGCCAAATCTGTGGTAGCACATGGTAACGTCGCTAGCTAGCTAAATGTTATCTTAGTAAATTGACTGCCAAATCTGTGGTAGCAAATGGTAACGTCGCTAGCTAGCTAAATCTGTGGTAGCACATGGTAACGTCGCTAGCTAGCTAAATGTTATCTTAGTAAATTGACTGCCAAATCTGTGGTAGCAAATGGTAACGTCGCTAGCTAGCTAAATGTTATCTTAGTAAATTGACTGCCAAATCTGTGGTAGCACATGGTAACGTCGCTAGCTAGCTAAATGTTATCTTAGTAAATTGACTGCCAAATCTGTGGTAGCAAATGGTAACGTCGCTAGCTAGCTAAATCTGTGGTAGCACATGGTAACGTCGCTAGCTAGCTAAATGTTATCTTAGTAAATTGACTGACAAATCTGTGGTAGCAAATGGTAACGTCGCTAGCTAGCTAAATCTGTGGTAGCACATGGTAACGTCGCTAGCTAGCTAAATGTTATCTTAGTAAATTGACTGACAAATCTGTGGTAGCAAATGGTAACGTCGCTAGCTAGCTAAATGTTATCTTAGTAAATTGACTGCCAAATCTGTGGTAGCAAATGGTAACGTCGCTAGCTAGCTAAATCTGTGGTAGCACATGGTAACGTCGCTAGCTAGCTAAATGTTATCTTAGTAAATTGACTGCCAAATCTGTGGTAGCAAATGGTAACGTCGCTAGCTAGCTAAATGTTATCTTAGTAAATTGACTGCCAAATCTGTGGTAGCAAATGGTAACGTCGCTAGCTAGCTAAATCTGTGGTAGCACATGGTAACGTCGCTAGCTAGCTAAATGTTATCTTAGTAAATTGACTGCCAAATCTGTGGTAGCACATGGTAACGTCGCTAGCTAGCTAAATGTTATCTTAGTAAATTGACTGCCAAATCTGTGGTAGCACATGGTAACGTCGCTAGCTAGCTAAATGTTATCTTAGTAAATTGACTGCCAAATCTGTGGTAGCACATGGTAACGTCGCTAGCTAGCTAAATGTTATCTTAGTAAATTGACTGCCAAATCTGTGGTAGCAAATGGTAACGTCGCTAGCTAGCTAAATCTGTGGTAGCACATGGTAACGTGGCTAGCTAGCTAAATGTTATCTTAGTAAATTGACTGCCAAATCTGTGGTAGCACATGGTAACGTCGCTAGCTAGCTAAATGTTATCTTAGTAAATTGACTGCCAAATCTGTGGTAGCAAATGGTAACGTCGCTAGCTAGCCAAATCTGTGGTAGCACATGGTAACGTCGCTAGCTAGCTAAATGTTATCTTAGTAAATTGACTGCCAAATCTGTGGTAGCAAATGGTAACGTCGCTAGCTAGCTAAATCTGTGGTAGCACATGGTAACGTCGCTAGCTAGCTAAATGTTATCTTAGTAAATTGACAGCCAAATCTGTGGTAGCACATGGTAACGTCGCTAGCTACCTAAATGTTATCTTAGTAAATTGACTGCCAAATCTGTGGTAGCAAATGGTAACGTCGCTAGCTAGCTAAATGTTATCTTAGTAAATTGACTGCCAACACGATTGACTGCTGCGTTACGTGTCGCGGGTTCGATCCCCGCACGGAACAAATATTTGTATGACCTGCAAGTAGTTGTTCCGGGTCTGGCTGTTTGTGTATGTGAGTTTAAATGTTTGTAAACGCGCTAGCTAGCTAAATGTTATCTTAGTAAATTGACTGCCAAATCTGTGGTAGCACATGGTAACGTGGCTAGCTAGCTAAATGTTATCTTAGTAAATTGACTGCCAAATCTGTGGTAGCACATGGTAACGTCGCTAGCTAGCTAAATGTTATCTTAGTAAATTGACTGCCAAATCTGTGGTAGCAAATGGTAACGTCGCTAGCTAGCTAAATGTTATCTTAGTAAATTGACTGCCAAATCTGTGGTAGCACATGGTAACGTCGCTAGCTAGCTAAATGTTATCTTAGTAAATTGACTGCCAAATCTGTGGTAGCAAATGGTAACGTCGCTAGCTAGCTAAATGTTATCTTAGTAAATTGACTGCCAACACGATTGACTGCTGCGTTACGTGTCGCGGGTTCGATCCCCGCACGGAACAAATATTTGTATGACCTGCAAGTAGTTGTTCCGGGTCTGGCTGTTTGTGTATGTGAGTTTAAATGTTTGTAAACGCACCCACGATACAGGAGAAATTCCTAGTCTGGGGCAACGTTTAAAAAAAATAAAAAATAAAATCTGTGGTAGCACATGGTAACGTCGCTAGCTAGCTAAATGTTATCTTAGTAAATTGACTGCCAAATCTGTGGTAGCAAATGGTAACGTCGCTAGCTAGCTAAATGTTATCTTAGTAAATTGACTGCCAAATCTGTGGTAGCAAATGGTAACGTCGCTAGCTAGCTAAATGTTATCTTAGTAAATTGACTGCCAAATCTGTGGTAGCACATGGTAACGTCGCTAGCTAGGTAAATGTTATCTTAGTAAATTGACTGCCAAATCTGTGGTAGCAAATGGTAACGTCGCTAGCTAGCTAAATGTTATCTTAGTAAATTGACTGCCAACACGATTGACTGCTGCGTTACGTGTCGCGGGTTCGATCCCCGCACGGAACAAATATTTGTATGACCTGCAAGTAGTTGTTCCGGGTCTGGCTGTTTGTGTATGTGTTTAAATGTTTGTAAACGCACCCACGATACAGGAGAAATTCCTAGTGTTGGGCAACGTTTAAAAAAAAATAAAAAATAAAATCTGTGGTAGCACATGGTAACGTCGCTAGCTAGCCAAATCTGTGGTAGCACATGGTAACGTCGCTAGCTAGCTAAATGTTATCTTAGTAAATTGACTGCCAAATCTGTGGTAGCAAATGGTAACGTCGCTAGCTAGCCAAATCTGTGGTAGCACATGGTAACGTCGCTAGCTAGCTAAATGTTATCTTAGTAAATTGACTGCCAAATCTGTGGTAGCAAATGGTAACGTCGCTAGCTAGCTAAATCTGTGGTAGCACATGGTAACGTCGCTAGCTAGCTAAATGTTATCTTAGTAAATTGACAGCCAAATCTGTGGTAGCACATGGTAACGTCGCTAGCTACCTAAATGTTATCTTAGTAAATTGACTGCCAAATCTGTGGTAGCAAATGGTAACGTCGCTAGCTAGCTAAATGTTATCTTAGTAAATTGACTGCCAACACGATTGACTGCTGCGTTACGTGTCGCGGGTTCGATCCCCGCACGGAACAAATATTTGTATGACCTGCAAGTAGTTGTTCCGGGTCTGGCTGTTTGTGTATGTGAGTTTAAATGTTTGTAAACGCGCTAGCTAGCTAAATGTTATCTTAGTAAATTGACTGCCAAATCTGTGGTAGCACATGGTAACGTGGCTAGCTAGCTAAATGTTATCTTAGTAAATTGACTGCCAAATCTGTGGTAGCACATGGTAACGTCGCTAGCTAGCTAAATGTTATCTTAGTAAATTGACTGCCAAATCTGTGGTAGCAAATGGTAACGTCGCTAGCTAGCTAAATGTTATCTTAGTAAATTGACTGCCAAATCTGTGGTAGCACATGGTAACGTCGCTAGCTAGCTAAATGTTATCTTAGTAAATTGACTGCCAAATCTGTGGTAGCAAATGGTAACGTCGCTAGCTAGCTAAATGTTATCTTAGTAAATTGACTGCCAACACGATTGACTGCTGCGTTACGTGTCGCGGGTTCGATCCCCGCACGGAACAAATATTTGTATGACCTGCAAGTAGTTGTTCCGGGTCTGGCTGTTTGTGTATGTGAGTTTAAATGTTTGTAAACGCACCCACGATACAGGAGAAATTCCTAGTCTGGGGCAACGTTTAAAAAAAATAAAAAATAAAATCTGTGGTAGCACATGGTAACGTCGCTAGCTAGCTAAATGTTATCTTAGTAAATTGACTGCCAAATCTGTGGTAGCAAATGGTAACGTCGCTAGCTAGCTAAATGTTATCTTAGTAAATTGACTGCCAAATCTGTGGTAGCAAATGGTAACGTCGCTAGCTAGCTAAATGTTATCTTAGTAAATTGACTGCCAAATCTGTGGTAGCACATGGTAACGTCGCTAGCTAGGTAAATGTTATCTTAGTAAATTGACTGCCAAATCTGTGGTAGCAAATGGTAACGTCGCTAGCTAGCTAAATGTTATCTTAGTAAATTGACTGCCAACACGATTGACTGCTGCGTTACGTGTCGCGGGTTCGATCCCCGCACGGAACAAATATTTGTATGACCTGCAAGTAGTTGTTCCGGGTCTGGCTGTTTGTGTATGTGTTTAAATGTTTGTAAACGCACCCACGATACAGGAGAAATTCCTAGTGTTGGGCAACGTTTAAAAAAAAATAAAAAATAAAATCTGTGGTAGCACATGGTAACGTCGCTAGCTAGCTAAATCTGTGGTAGCACATGGTAACGTCGCTAGCTAGCTAAATGTTATCTTAGTAAATTGACTGCCAAGTCTGTGGTAGCACATGGTAACGTCGCTAGCTAGCTAAATGTTATCTTAGTAAATTGACAGCCAAATCTGTGGTAGCACATGGTAACGTCGCTAGCTAGCTAAATGTTATCTTAGTAAATTGACTGCCAAGTCTGTGGTAGCACATGGTAACGACGCTAGCTAGCTAAATGTTATCTTAGTAAATTGACTGCCAAATCTGTGGTAGCACATGGTAACGTCGCTAGCTAGCTAAATGTTATCTTAGTAAATTGACAGCCAAATCTGTGGTAGCACATGGTAACGTCGCTAGCTAGCTAAATGTTATCTTAGTAAATTGGCTGCCAAATCTGTGGTAGCACATGGTAACGTCGCTAGCTAGCTAAATAACTAAATACCACTGGAGTGTAAGGTCCTGTCAGTAGATACTTTCATTTGATGTTTTGGTTGGAAACCAGGAAGGTCCTTCTTGAGACCCACTTCCCAGACTGTAAACTCTTAGACGACAGGACCTGGGAAGCTGAGCCAGATTGGATCCCAATGGAACGCGACTGGTCCAGAGCCCACAGTCTAGTAACAGAAGACCGCATAAAGTGGGCTATCAACACCTTTCAACCATACAAGTCCGCAGGACTTGATGGCATTTTCCCGGCCCAGCTGTAATGGGGGGTTGACTATATTACACTATGCCTGAAGGCTATCTATCGGGCATCCATAGCACTCAGATATATACCCCTAGCCTGGCGCGAAGTGAAAGTCATATTTATACCTAAACCTGGCAAAGCTGACTACACACAACCCAAGGCGTACAGACCCATAAGCCTCACATCCTTTCTACTAAAGACCCTAGAGAGACTCTCGGCATATCCGAGACGGACCTCTTCGGGCAAGACCACTCCACAAACAACAACATGCGTACCTACTCCACAGGCAAATCAACGGAATCCGCGCTGCACAGCGTGGTATCCAAAATTGAATGCACGGTGGACTACAAATGCTCAGCACTGGCCGCCTTCATTGACATCGAAGGCGCCTTTGACAAAACCACTTTCAAAAGCATCAGCACGGCCCTGGACAGGCACAATATAGACCTGTCCATGAGTGGCTGGATCACTAATATGCTCAGACAGAGAGCCGTACAAGTAACCGTAAATGACACCACAAGGGACATTGTAGCGAAGGGCTGCCCGCAAGGGGGCGTCCTATCACCGCTCCTATGGAACCTGGTCGTAGACAACTTAATAAAAGAACTCAACGACAAAGGTTACTTCACCGTAGGCTACGCCGACGACTTAACCATAATAATAAATGGCGCCCATGAAAACACCTTGTGCAATCTAATGCGCCAGGCCCTGAAGATAGTGGAGAATTGGTGCGGCAAACACCAACTCTCAGTGAACCCCACAAAAACCGAGTTGATTCTCTTCACAAAAAAGAGGAAATTAACGACACTAAAACTACCACGTTTCTTTGGTACCACCCTAAGCCTATCAACTGAAACCAAATACCTGGGCATCTTTTTGGATAAACAGCTGAATTGGGCAAAACACACCAACTACATCACCACGAAGGCCAGTATATCCTTGTGGCAGTGCAAGCGATTGCTTGGCAAGAATTGGGGGATTAGCCCACGGGTTACCCACTGGCTATACACCACAGTCATCCGACCAATCATTACATATGGCTCAGTAGTCTGGTGGCCCAGAACAGAACTGAGCACAGCCCAAAGATACCTCGAAAAGCTGCAGCGGCTCGCGTGTGCGGCGATCACCAGCTGCATGAGAACTGCACCCACCGCTGCCCTACAGGCTATGCTTGGGCTACCGCCCCTACACCTCACTGTGAGGGAGGAGGTGACCCTGGCTACCTTTAGGCTACATATAGCAGGAACCCTGAGCAACGACTCCAGGGTCAAGCACAAACGTTTGAGGGAAGAGGTGATCAGGCGTCAGCCGATGATGGCATCACCCTGCGACAAGGCCCTGAAACAATACTGCTTTCAAAAGCACTACAGCATAGTGCTTGAAGAGGAGCAGTACGACCATTCAGGACTAAAGGAACTAAACATTTACACCGATCGATCAAAAACCGACTGCGGAACTGGAGTCGGAGTTTTCTCACACGACCTCAACATAAAAATATCCAGACCCCTGGGAATGCTCAACACGGTCTATCAGGCGGAGTGTGTGGGCATAATACAGGCGGCTTATGCCATAGCAGCCAGAAGAGTTGCGGACACCCGAATCCGCATACTCTCTGACAGCGCCTCAGTCCTCCAATCCCTAGGGAAAAAATGCATTACTTCGAATCTAATACTAGAATGTCACAATGCGCTTGAACGGGTAACCGTATCAAACCGCAATACAGTGACGCTACAATGGATAAAAGGACACAGTGGATCGCTAGGTAACGACGCAGCCGATGAGCTGGCCAGGAGGGCATCCAGCACGTCGGTCTGTGGACCGGAACCTATCGTGCCCATCCCCTTCAACCAACTACGCAGGTGGCTACAGGAGTACACCCACACACAAGCAGAGAGCTGGTGGGCGTCGTCACCGGGCTGCAGGCAATCCAAGGAAGCCATGCCATCACTAGACGGCAAGCTAACCAGGCGGTTGCTACGCCTGGACAGGAAAGGCATGCGCCTGGTGACGGGGACCATCACGGGACACTGCTCGCTAAACAAACACTTTCACACAATAGGCATAACGGACAGTCCTCTATGCAGGGCTTGCATGGAGGCTGACGAAACTGTCGCGCATGTGCTCTTCGAGTGCACAGGCGTCGCCCAAATTAGGTCAAAAACCCTCGGGACACCCAGATTTTACACAGATGTTCTTAATAGACCAGGAGACCTAATCAGCTTCTGGAGGGAGGTGGGCAGGTTGGAATAACCACCGACGGCCGACGTGGCTCACGCACAATGGTCCACTGAAGGACTAAGTGCGGAAACCAAACCAATAACATAGAACATAGACGTTTTGGTTATGTACGCATAAATTCATATTATTTATTTTATTACATACAACTATAAAATAATATTTAGATTATAATGTTCCTAAAATTGGCAAGCTTATAGTACACAAATATTATTCTTCAAGTGCTACCAAATTAGATCCGAACTTTTTACTTAAAATCTTAAGCCATAATCAATTAGGAATGGCACAACCATTACAACAATTAGGTATAATTATTAGATAAAATGCGTGTTAAAAAATTAAAACAATGAACTTTCAGTACAGTAGACAACTAGAGACCTCTACAAGTCTACAGTGTACACTGCCTCTAGCGGCGAACTCAAGCGGGAAAAAAACTTGCCAAGTGCAAGTCGGACTCACACACGAAGAGTTCCGGACCAACGTACAATATTTTACTCAAGCGGGACTAACGCAATGGGGCTCCCATTGCGTTAGTCGGACTCACACACGAAGAGTTCCGGACCAACGTACAATATTTTACTCAAGCGGGACTAACGCAATGGGGCTCCCATTGCGTTAGTCGGACTCACACACGAAGAGTTCCGGACCAACGTACAATATTTTACTCAAGCGGGACTAACGCAATGGGGCTCCCATTGCGTTAGTCGGACTCACACACGAAGAGTTCCGGACCAACGTACAATATTTTACTCAAGCGGGACTAACGCAATGGGGCTCCCATTGCGTTAGTCGGACTCACACACGAAGAGTTCCGGACCAACGTACAATATTTTACTCAAGCGGGACTAACGCAATGGGGCTCCCATTGCGTTAGTCGGACTCACACACGAAGAGTTCCGGACCAACGTACAATATTTTACTCAAGCGGGACTAACACAATGGGGCTCCCATTGCGTTAGTCGGACTCACACACGAAGAGTTCCGGACCAACGTACAATATTTTACTCAAGCGGGACTAACGCAATGGGGCTCCCATTGCGTTAGTCGGACTCACACACGAAGAGTTCCGGACCAACGTACAATATTTTACTCAAGCAGGATTAACGCAATGGGGCTCCCATTGCGTTAGTCGGACTCACACACGAAGAGTTCCGAACCAACGTACAATATTTTACTCAAGCGGGACTAACGCAATGGGGCTCCCATTGCGTTAGTCGGACTCACACACGAAGAGTTCCGGACCAACGTACAATATTTTACACATAAAAAACAAGTTTATTTTATGGGGACCCGCTTTCATTTTTAACCTTATTTTATTTGTTGTTATAGAGGTAACACAAATACACACTGACCATTTTAACTGTCTACCTATTACGGTTCATGAGATACAGCTCGCTGACAGACAGACAGAAGGACAACGGAAGCTTAGACATATGGTACCGTTGGCACCCTTTGGGTACGGAACCCTAAAAACAAATCCGACAGCACGCCCACTTAAATGACTACAGTGCCGCTGCGCGCTGGGGCCATCTCCTTGTTTTAGTGCGTGGGTTAGAGGAAGTAAACAAAACAAGTCTTCATTTTTTAATGTTTATTAAAAACGATAAAACTTTTGCACAATTTAATTTCGTCGAAAAACGTAACATTAGGTACATTTTATTCACCAAAAAAAATGGATTGTTCGTAGGTACATCAGCACCGACTGTCGCAGCGCCGCTCGCGTGCATCAGTCGGGCGGCGGGCCACTCTGTGCCCATCAGTGACCAGTGTAGTACGGACTTACGGAGCACCGATAGCCAACATCAACACACGGACACACGGCCGCGGCCGGGCG
Organism: Brachylomia viminalis; assembly: GCA_937001585.2. Classification (NCBI taxonomy): domain Eukaryota; kingdom Metazoa; phylum Arthropoda; class Insecta; order Lepidoptera; family Noctuidae; genus Brachylomia; species Brachylomia viminalis. The sequence continues at coordinate 61,562 of CAKZJQ020000011.1, forward strand.
TGTCGGCTGCCACGGTCGGTGCTGCACAAACAGCTTCAACAGCAATATAATTTGCATTTTATTACAATACAGTCTGTAGCATTAGAGCCAACGGCGCGGCGGGAGCACCCGTGACGTCATCGTCTGCAGAGAGCGCCCAGTGTTGCTACTGCCATCTTAATGTTCTACCTTTATTTTCTTAATGATAACATCCTACTTAATTAGATATAAAATTATTTCAATCTATTCGTTAGGTTTCTAGGTAACTGTAGAGCGGACATCGTCAAGATGCTCGCTTCCATACTTGTAATTATGTATATTGTTAATTAAAGCATATATACTAGTAGTATACAGTAATCTATTCTATACTGTTATCATAGTTAGGTACTCCGTGTCGCAACATGGCAGCGTGCCTGTAGGGACGACCTCGTAGCCTCGTACTACGCGGCATACAACGAACAGTTGCATCTCATATTAGGAGGCCCCGAGACGCGGAGGGGGGCTTGAGTCAAGCACGTTCATGTATGCTTGAGCCAAGCATGTTAGATTGTTTGCAATAGCTCATCGAGCGTCACTTCGTTTGACCATGCACCGACTCAGCCAACTGTTGGTTTGACGGGTGCATCAAGCATCTTTCTAACCGCTTGACCGTCTCGGTAGGTAGGTACCTCTTTGAGCTTTTGTACACGCGTTCGCGAACCCCACCGGGCACGACCCTCCAGCGGGTACGATGTACAGACGTTGGCGGGGACCAGGGACCTACCTATACCTATATGTATACCTACAAGTTATTAACATGTAGCTTATAATTTTAGGAAGAGGGAATATTTCGAAATCTTGCGTAGATATACACTACTCTGAATTAGTTACCTACTAAATCAGTAGCTGGATCCGCCTGCAGATTAAAGTGCGACTGAGAAGAGAGTATTCCCGAGCTTTTTAATTTACTGAACGCAATTAAACTTGTCTGATGTCCTTCTCACAGTCTCGCGGCGGCGGCGGCGGCGGCGCTACAGCTATGCGACGGAATATTGCTAAAGTAAAAAAAGCTCAATTTCGAGCACCCATTGTTGTTTTCGCAAAGGACATCATTCAAGTCTCGAACATTTTGTACCCAAAAATGAAAGTGCCGGCCAGAAAAAAATAATACTACATTCTTAAGCGAAATAATGTCCTGGAAATTTTTTACTATTACAAGAATCGTCTACAATTAACCCCCAGGCTGATAATTGACTTTGAAAAAAAAAATAAAAAAATTCCTACAATGTTTGGAACATCACATTCCGCTTTAAAGTTGACAAACAACCTAGCTAAGTAGCTACCTGCTATTGTGTTATCTCGCACGGCCGCCGCACCCCCGCCCCTTCACCGCGTACCCTCTCGGCCTCTCCTCCCCGTGTCCATACGGCGAACGCAAGCAAAGACAATGCACAAGTTAGTTATCCATGCGACTTAAGTTACATCGGACGGCTACTATTCAGTTTACTTGTGCTCTTATTTTGCTGTTATCATTATGGCGGAATTACTGTGTACACGGTGTCATGAATCAGTTGTGAATAGAAGGAGATACACTTGGGCTTCCCGAGAGGAGCAGCACATTGAAATAGCGCAGATATTTATTATTTATATATATATTTATTTATTTATATATTTAGCGTTATTCATGAAATATTGGAGGAGCAGGTATGTACCTATTTATGATGTACAATACGTTTTGTTCTAAGGTTATTGTTTCTGTCATAAGAGTATATCGCTCTCTTGTAATAATTATGTACAGTAGTCTCAGTTTATTGCGTAGAAGTAGTCCATATTCGTCTTTGTTCAAGTTTTTAGAACGAATTCTGAATGTAATTCGTCTCACAAGTTTATTTTACCTTTCAGGCTCAGCCTACGGAATACATTTGTCGACCTTGTTGGCAAAGGGCAGAAAGAACCGACCATCGAAACATACGAGAAGCACGTCAAGAAGACGACGCCGCTGATGTTCTTCCTACGGAGCCAGTTGCAAGTGAAGAACCAGTTCAGATGACTTTGCCTGGCTATGTGCGGCCTCCGGATACTAGGCGCAGGTGTGTTTTCCAATATTGCGGAAACAGTACAAGGTAGGTACCAAATACCGAATAATATTGTACTTAGGATGCTAGGCCGTTATAATCTTCTTATATCCGAAAACAGTCGTGTTTGTAATGAACATCTGCAGGAAGACTTATGGCATGTGCTAGCCGTACAACAAAACAATATTTCGGAATTTACAGCTGCCCACATAGAACGAGCCTTGTCAATATTAACCACGCATGTAACAACTGATGTTTTGAACTTCACCCAATAGGTACCAGACAATAAGTCCAAACGAGTTTCATACCTGGACTGGCCTTACTCACGATCAATATACAGATTTATTGGCAAACACTCCTAGTCTCAACGATAGACGTAATAAAAACGTAATATTGGCAGCTGTACTTGTGAAACTGCGGACAGGAGATTCAAATGCGAGACAAGCTACAATTTTTAGAACAAGTGAATCTTCTTTTGCCCGCATGCTTAAAACTGGTCGTATTGCACTGATGCATGATTTTGTCCCGCTGCACTTGGGCTTTGATCACTTAATCAGGGAAGACGTAGCTCGGAGAAACCTCACAGTGCCAGATAATCTCTTTGGCAATCCAGATAGTCCACCTAATGAAAGAAAGGAGATAACGATTTGTGATGGCACATATATATACATTCAGAAGAGTTCCAATTACTTCTTCCAAAGAAAATCATACAGTAATCACAAATACAGAAACCTATTAAAACCATTCTTATTTGTGTGTTGTGATGGACATATAGAAGTGTCTGGACCTCATGCTGCCACCACATCAGATGCTCAAGTAATATATAATGAAGAAGACACCGGCGATGGTGTTTTTCATTGGTTCTACAGAAATGGTGATGTTTTTATTTTGGACCGCGGTTTCAGAGACTCTGTTGTACCCATGCAACAACATGGTTACTCAGTGCATATGCCAGAAAGTAAACATCTAAATGAAACACAACTCACTACAGACCAGGCAAACAAATCCCGTCTACTCACTATTTGCCGATGGGTTGTTGAGGTGGTGAACGGACGTTTTAAACGAGACTTTCGGCTTCTGAGAAACATATATATAAACCGAACGTTGTACTATATGTTTGAGTTCTTCAAAATAGCTGCCGCTTTAATAAATGCCTATTACAGGTTAATAGATGATAATATTCATGCGCAAACATTCTTAAATATAATTAACGAAAGATTGACTCTTACAAACATATTGGCAGATATATGTAGTTATAAGACATAATTATAATAATGAAAAATGAAATAGTAGATTATTAACCAAGGGGATAAAGCAGTGTCTTCTGTCGCGGGTGACGATTTAAATCGCGAGCGTAATGAAGGACTCGAGGTTTACTCCCGAGCGTAGCGAGGGTGTTAAAAACTTAAATCACGAGCGAAGCGAGGGATTTAAGACAAATGATAAATGATTTTATTTCTGTAAGTAGGTTTGTTACAAACACTTTTACACGTCAATCATATTTTTAAAACTAGATGAGGTCGGCGTTTCATAACTGACTACTCTGAGAAGAAAGGCCGAAACAAACTCAGAGGTCACAGTCTCTTTTAAAGTCCAGACATAATCTTGGTCAGATCATGTGAAGACCATGTAGATTGGTGTCTGAAACGGTCTTTTGAGGAAAAACCATACAGATTGAGCGGACCTGTCCAGTCAGTGCACGCATTTGTCAGTAATCTTGCCGCTCAACTGAGAACTTAAGGAGCACAACGATTCGACGAACAATACCAAAGAAAGGACATTTGGGTAGGCCGCATAAATTACTCAAGCTGCCAGATCGTGAAACTAACTAAGAAATAAAATAAAAAAAGTAATAATCCACATAATCTTCACAAGACGAGTCCTGAGTGTAGCGAGGGATTTAAGTTCACCCAAGACTAAGACAGCTTTATCATTATCACCGAGGAAAATAGGTACTCTACTTTTCGTACCATTTGCGAAAAAATTAACACAATAATAATATGAAATAAGCATTTATAAAAAATAATGACAATTAAACGTATTTTTAGAACATTAACTTATGTATAAAAATAAATTAAAATAAACTTAACGTTTATGTATTTGAAGAAAACAAAAACGCGGCAAATTCCTAGACTAATATTTTTTTGTCGGAAAAGCAAAGGCATCAAGCTCACACGGCCTCGTCGGTTTTCGTAATTTTATTTAATAATCATAACTGCATAATAAATGCGTATTCCATTTTCAAAAAGATGTATAATGCTATATACAAACTCAATGGTGTAAACACAGATGTAGTTCAGTATAAATTTCGGTAAGTAATCCAAATTTAAACCACATTCTCCCCCTAGAGGATGAATGAAATTCAGTACAATTTTCATTCCCTGTTTTTAACAGATTAAAAATGACTATTGTTATGGTCGCTTTTTGTGGCATAGAATGTCACTTTTTTGAGCAAGTGGTACGAAAAATATTTTTTATTTAAACAAAATGCTTCTTATACAATGATTTGTGTTTGGAGCCTCCTTTTAGGCAAACAATGCCTGTGTTAGGAGACTCCGCTCCTCCATATCTTTGATATATTTGTTACATAAAATAATATTACAGCAGAATTGCTATTTCTTAATCTAACATCTTGAGTATGTAACATGTATCACGTGAAGCGTGGTGTGCTTTAGTTAGAAGTGGCGCGTGTGTAAGATGTAGTGCGGTTAGATGAGATGTGCGGTGTGGTGCGGTGTGGTGTGGTGTAGTGTGGTGTGGTGTAATGTGGTGTGGTGTAGTGTGGTGTAGTGTAGTGTAGTGTGGTGTGGTGTAGTGTGGTGTGGTGTAGTGTAGTGTCGTGTGGTGTGGTGTAGTGTGGTGTGGTGTAGTGTGGTGTAGTGTAGTGTCGTGTGGTGTGGTGTAGTGTGGTGTGGTGTAGTGTAGTGTCGTGTGGTGTGGTGTAGTGTGGTGTGGTGTAGTGTGGTGTGGTGTAGTGTAGTGTCGTGTGGTGTGGTGTAGTGTGGTGTGGTGTAGTGTAGTGTCGTGTGGTGTGGTGTAGTGTGGTGTGGTGTAGTGTGGTGTGGTGTAGTGTAGTGTGGTGTAGTGTAGTGTGGTGTGGTGTAGTGTAGTGTCGTGTGGTGTGGTGTAGTGTGGTGTGGTGTAGTGTAGTGTCGTGTGGTGTGGTGTAGTGTGGTGTGGTGTAGTGTGGTGTGGTGTAGTGTAGTGTCGTGTGGTGTGGTGTAGTGTGGTGTGGTGTAGTGTGGTGTAGTGTAGTGTCGTGTGGTGTGGTGTAGTGTGGTGTGGTGTAGTGTAGTGTCGTGTGGTGTGGTGTAGTGTGGTGTGGTGTAGTGTAGTGTCGTGTGGTGTGGTGTAGTGTGGTGTGGTGTAGTGTGGTGTAGTGTAGTGTCGTGTGGTGTGGTGTAGTGTGGTGTGGTGTAGTGTAGTGTCGTGTGGTGTGGTGTAGTGTGGTGTGGTGTAGTGTGGTGTGGTGTAGTGTAGTGTCGTGTGGTGTGGTGTAGTGTGGTGTGGTGTAGTGTAGTGTCGTGTGGTGTGGTGTAGTGTGGTGTGGTGTAGTGTGGTGTGGTGTAGTGTGGTGTGGTGTAGTGTAGTGTCGTGTGGTGTGGTGTAGTGTGGTGTGGTGTAGTGTGGTGTGGTGTAGTGTAGTGTCGTGTGGTGTGGTGTAGTGTGGTGTGGTGTAGTGTAGTGTCGTGTGGTGTGGTATAGTGTGGTGTGGTGTGGTATAGTGTGGTGTGGTGTGGTATAGTGTGGTGTGGTGTGGTTTAGTGTGGTGTGGTGTGGTATAGTGTGGTGTGGTGTGGTATAGTGTGGTGTGGTGTGGTGTGGTGTGGTATAGTGTGGTGTGGTGTGGTATAGTGTGGTGTGGTGTGGTATAGTGTGGTGTGGTGTGGTATAGTGTGGTGTGGTGTGGTATAGTGTAGTGTGGTGTGGTATAGTGTGGTGTGGTGTGGTATAGTGTGGTGTGGTGTGGTATAGTGTGGTTTGGTGTGGTATAGTGTGGTGTGGTGATTTGTAGAGTAGTGTAGTGTATGGAGTAGAGTAAGGTTTGTATCATTATGGTGTGTTGTATTACTCATGATAAACCAGAAGAGCTTCCGTATCCTCATAACTAAGAGACTTGGTCCAGTTTGTTATAACTTTTTTACAGTCGTGATTGTTTTTATTATGTATATATATGCTTTTATTAATCCTATTGTACATTTGAGCTGAAAGATGGTGAAATTGTCTACTACTAAATTTGGTTTTACATGGGGGAACTACTGCAATGATGTCCTTTCTCCTTTTGTGTTTTTTATTCATATGATAAGGGAGGGTTTTATGTTTTTTTAGGACCGTTTGGGTTACATACAGTTTTCTGGCTGAGAGTAAATTGCTGATATAGGTTTTTAGTAGTGTCTTTTATTTTTAAAATACATAACCTTTATAAGTGCTCGTTGTGCACGTTCCACGTCCAAAAATCTAGTTTTAGCTGCGCCACCCCAAATGGGGATACAATATAGAAGGACGGACTGTGCTAGAGCAAAATAGTTCTCATTGAGGAGATTTCTAGGTCGCTTATCACTCCTAAACATTTTAGTCGGAGCCACGTGTCTTAATGTTTTGAAGATCCAAGTAAGCTTTCTGTCCCTGGCAATCACCTGCTCAAGGTGAGGATACCAAGACAGAAACTATATAATAATTATAATAGAAGGCGAGTACAATTTCGTTCATTATCAGCAGATGTGCCAGAATTAAATGACTTCCCGAGGCTAACGGATGAAGACTTGGTGCTATTTAGTCTTGGTATATACCAGATCAAACGAGTGAGGAGCTACTACGGCGAACATATAAACCCAAATGGAGAGTTTATTATTGAAATCGGAAGCGGACTTCTCACTGAGCATGCCAGAGAGTTGGGCGAAAATGTAGTAATAATAAAGGGAAGAATTCAGTCTCGCCATGTGAGAGCCAAAACATATTATGTATACATTGGCTGGAATACAAGATTAAGTGGTCGGGAAGCCAAAGCACATTATTATTGTACTTGCAATGTAGGCATGCGGACCGTCGGTTGCTGCTCTCACACAATGTGTTTGGTATGGTATATGAGCTTTTCAAGACATGAACCTCATACAAGTCCACCAGCAAAAGGGTTAGAAAATGTTATAATAAGGTCTACTGAAATGTAAAAACATGTATATTAAATAATTATAAATGATTCCCCCAATCTTTTTGTTGTTATTTTTTACTACCCACCTAAAATGATCATACGTTAGTATGACCTAACGCGCAAGTCTATTATTCTACCTCGGTGTAGCAGGGGGGGGGGGGGGGGGGGGGGGTAATCGTAGACGTTCGGTCATTTAAAAAAATCCTATAGACGTTATTTCCCGTAACATTCCAGTATAGATTTTTATTAACGGCACTTGACACTTTAACGGCACTTGACACTTTAAACTCATATAGCAGCCTTCGGGTTAATCGTAGACGTTCCTTGTAATAGTAAAAAATCTTCAGGACATTATTTCCGATGAGAATCTACTATATTTTTATTCTGGCCGGCACTTTCATTTTTGGGTACGAAATGAATGATGTCCTTTAGAAACGTCAGGGATTATCTATACATATATAATAAAGAGTCAAAACTGTGCTTTTTATGTAATTGTTGCGATGTCTGGGTACCTACGATTCTATGCCGAGAATATAATTTTTACACTTAGAACTTTTATCTGTTTGTCAGTCTATCTGAATGTATGTTCCAGCATCACGCAAAAACTACTGGATAGATTCTCTTCAAATTTTGCATTGATATTCCCTGAAGCCTGGTCAGTCGGTAGACTATAAATTACTACACTATTTGCTAAAGGGGATGAGCAATATTGCAAGTTGTTCGTATTCTTCTAGTATTTTACTGCAAATTGTAAAATGACGAGCCTAAACATTGCAGATGGAGAACCTTTTAAATGATTATCATTACGCTATACCTATATAGAGCTAAGCAGTCAATCATGACATATACAGGGTGTATTTTTGAGATGGAGCAATAAGGGTAGGTACCTTAATCGTTGTCGCTACAAGAAAACGGTCTTAGGAGAATATTCTTATTTTTTTTAAACCTTTAGATTTGCATTCACGGATTTTGAAGAAAAAAAAAATAGTCTGCAAGAAAATTGTCAATTTACAAAAAAAAAATATGTTTATGAAAATGTATCGTTTCATATAAGGATCATAAAACTCTAACGAACCAACTAAGATTCGAGTACTAGAAAAGTCAAAAACGCGAAAAAACTTCCCATACATTTCGCAGGAAATGAGGCTGAGATGAGAGAGAACACAATATACCTGTGTGTTCGACAACAGTGGGTTTATTCACTGCGCTGAATAGGGAACGAATATAGCAGATACTTTCCGATTTAACGTTTTCAATGATATTCATCCCGCTATACGTTTAAGGAGCTCTGCAGTCAATCGTGACAATATTTGGCAATGTTAGTCAATTTTCAACAAAACTCAAAACTGTTTATTGCATTCGTGTGCACATTTAGTTGTTACCATTTAAGTAAGTTCCAACATGAAGCCCGTTAGGGCCCAGCAACATAATAATAATAATAATAACGGGTATGTGTTTACATGCCTATAATATAATATGTCATTATTTATCTAGCTATATTTTGTTCTAGGTATTCTGCGAACGAGTAGGAGCATTTTTGTGTTAGATATTCTTTTAATTTTCTATTAAATTTGGTTTCGGTTTTTTATTTGTTCCGAAAATTTATTGAAATTAATTAAGCTTAGCGGTTTGACGACTGCTTTGCAAACCTATGTTCAATGCGCAACAATTGATATTATTTGTGCATCCTTTTTACATTCGATAAGCTATTATACCTACTAAGATGGTTTGTAAATCGTACACAGAACACATAAAGCTGAGGCCTCTACTGTCATCTTTGGTTATAATAAAAATAAATATAGGTACCTAATTATATAATTACCTATATTTATACCTAACCTAACCTACCTAACCATATGGTTAGGTGACTGATAATGAGAAATCCCGTGTGTTTACAATCTACTGTTATATTAATTTTGTGATAGCTGTTCGTCAGGAATAATCTGTAAGAAAGCATCAGTGAGTGTATCAATGTTGTGACGTTAGTGCCAATGTGCCATTAAAAATGAAAAACTTCGCGCAAGCAATAGGAAATTACTTTGCTCCCGCATCACCAGTCCTGACTCTCTTCATATTTTAGCTGCTGAGACCAAAACTACAAACGTAGTATACAGGAAAACGTGGCCATTACTTTAGTAAATTGTGATGACTGATGACCTCCACGCGAATGAAGTTGCGGGCAAAAGCTAGTAGGTACCTACCTACTATAATAATAATTAGTTCCACTTATTGCCGCGGGACTACTCTCGTGAGGCGGACTGTAAGATCTATTTGAGGGAATTAAATACCTGCGACAGGTTCACATGTTCTCTTAACACAATAATTAAATAACTGCGACGTTTCACATGTTCTCTTAACGCAATAATTAAATAACTGCGACAGTTCACATGTTCTCTTAACGCAATAATTAAATAACTGCGACAGTTCACATGTTCTCTTAACGCAATAATTAAATAACTGCGACAGTTCACATGTTCTCTTAACGCAATAATTAAATAACTGCGACAGTTCACATGTTCTCTTAACGCAATAATTAAATAACTGCGACAGTTCACATGTTCTCTTAACGCAATAATTAAATAACTGCTACAGTTCACATGTTCACGCTACGGTTCACACACGCTGCCAAACCGCAATATTAAGTTCTCAGCTAAAGGTTGAAAAATCTGCCTTGGAGGTCCGAAGACTGTTAACACTGAGGCGAACCGCGCGCTGGACGCCAATTGTTTTATAGATTAGGAAATTGCGCGGGATTCGCTTCAGTTTGACGAGAGCTTTAGACGGCTAAAAGTCAAGTTAATAGGCCCAATATTCTAACTGAAAATGCGACAATTTTGACAAAAATTATAAATATGCCACATTGTCAGAGTGAAACTTGTAAAATTGTGGAATTGTCGCCCGTTACCTGTCCCTGTCGGTTTTATAAAATAGACCCCTGGTTGGTCTATGGTAGAAACCGCCGGCGCCGTGTGCATGTATCAACAATTGAACAATATATCGATGTAACAACACTGGACACAGACGACGTCCCGCTCCACACGATGCGGCCAGGGGGCGCCGCCCCCGCCATCTCGACCACGCTCTAATTCTCGCCCTCGATTCCCGTTTCCAACTTTTGAGTTGGCCCAAAATCGTTGAAACTTATTAATCTTCAGAAACAGGTAATAGGATCGCTTTGTTGTCCGTTTGTCAGGACTCTTTTTCTCAGGAAAGGGTCGAACTATCAAGTTGAAATTAATATCAAATACTAAGGTCTGCGATGAGCTGAACTCATTTAATAAAGATTGTTCCTTGGCAGCTCTGCACAGAGAGCGGTGGAAGGAGAGTAGGGAGGCTTTCGGTCAGCAATGGGTCATGAATGGCTAGTAATAATAAATAAGGTCGGCGGGCGGTGCCTTCAACGGGGGAAAACAGTCATAGGCCGTGTCACTCGAGTGAAGCCGCGGGCAGCCAAGCACGGCTTGATAGCAGACGGATCCCTCAGGGAACGAGACCTAATCGAACGTCTGGTTTAAAAAAAAGAAATGTAGTGTGGGCAACAATTGTAAATACTCTACACATTTTTAAACTTGAACCCTTACAACAGGATTATACTTAATCATTGATCCAATCCATTTATTTTTACCTACCTCTAGTTTAAGGCCCTATTTTGTAAATATGTATACAAATCCAATACCTAATGGTATTTGATCCAAAAAACAATTTCAATTTCTGATGCGAAAACAAGAAGCAGAATCTGTTTACACTTAGGTACATACAAAAATAAATCATAAAACACTTGCACTGTGTGATATTTAAAAGTTTTTACCTACTCAAATAAAAACTACCCCGACTACAGCGACTCTGTTTAACAATGTATTTAAAATATGTATGAAAATCGTACCCGTTTCTTAGAATTTAGAATAAAAACCCAATAGTTCAATGGTTCATGAACCATCTTTAGGAAGTATGCGACCGTTTACGAGCCTCCAGCGCGCCAACCGACTGTTCTCGGGTCCGCTATGGAGATACTTAAGGCGCTGACACATGTTTCCGTCACCATATCACATAGCGGCTCGAGTAAAGGCGCGGGCGCGGGCCCTGGCCGCGTCTCGGATCGATAACATCTCGACAGTGGCGTCGCGTGCGCTACTGCTGCCCTTTGCCACAGGACAGGTCACTTCCAGCGAGCGCTTAGGGCGTTTTTAGTGTGATGCATCATGTGTTGATTATGTTGCGTGAAGCACGGACGCGCGTTTTGCGGGTTGATGTGCAGTGAGAACATCCGCGTGACTCTACAAGTGCACTTACTGCGGGACCGCTCAGCGCGAGTGCTCGGCGCCTGTTTGCCGCCCCTTTAGCCCCTCTAAAACCAATATTAGTTCGTCGTTCTGGCACCAGATTCAAACTGCGACAGGCGCGTCATTACAGAACTGAGCGCGACGCGATTTCGCAAATACCTAGATAAATATACAAACGTTTACCAAAAACCTCCATCAGCCAAACCATACATATAAATTCAAGAAACAAGTAGTTATTTGAATACCTGATTAGTGATTATTACCTACTTGAATCTGTTCAGTGAAACATAGTCTTCCATCGGGAGTTGGGTGTGTTGGGGAGCTCGACACTCGAGATGGACTTCACTCGGCAACAAGTCACCAGTGCGGGGAGCTCATCGGCACGGATATAATAATAGTCTTCCATCGGGAGTTGGGTGTGTTGGGGAGCTCGACACTCGAGATGGACTTCACTCGGCAACAAGTCACCAGTGCGGGGAGCTCATCGACACGGATATAATAATAGTCTTCCATCGGGAGTTGGGTGTGTTGGGGAGCTCGACACTCGAGATGGACTTCACTCGGCAACAAGTCACCAGTGCGGGGAGCTCATCGACACGGATATAATAATAGTCTTCCATCGGGAGTTGGGTGTGTTGGGGAGCTCGACACTCGAGATGGACTTCACTCGGCAACAAGTCACCAGTGCGGGGAGCTCATCGACACGGATATAATAATAGTCTTCCATCGGGAGTTGGGTGTGTTGGGGAGCTCGACACTCGAGATGGACTTCACTCGGCAACAAGTCACCAGTGCGGGGAGCTCATCGGCACGGATATAATAATAGTCTTCCATCGGGAGTTGGGTGTGTTGGGGAGCTCGACACTCGAGATGGACTTCACTCGGCAACAAGTCACCAGTGCGGGGAGCTCATCGACACGGATATAATAATAGTCTTCCATCGGGAGTTGGGTGTGTTGGGGAGCTCGACACTCGAGATGGACTTCACTCGGCAACAAGTCACCAGTGCGGGGAGCTCATCGACACGGATATAATAATAGTCTTCCATCGGGAGTTGGGTGTGTTGGGGAGCTCGACACTCGAGATGGACTTCACTCGGCAACAAGTCACCAGTGCGGGGAGCTCATCGACACGGATATAATAATAGTCTTCCATCGGGAGTTGGGTGTGTTGGGGAGCTCGACACTCGAGATGGACTTCACTCGGCCACAAGTCACCAGTGCGGGGAGTTCATCGACACGGATATAATTCCGTCGTGTTCTGTGTATGTCAAGATGAAAGGGATAGGTACTATTCCACCCGACTGCCGCTATTGACGATAAATAATGAAGGTTTGGCTTGATTGTTTCCTTGTTTGAACTGGTTGGCTCTTACCCAGTTTAGACGAACTAGTTATAGGTTAGTTCGAATCCAGGGTGATAGTTTTCCGGAAATCGGGTATGGCCGGTAACATAATGCACATATTTTATGATATAGTGACTTTGACCATCGGGAGTCATCGCCTCAGCGTGCGCCATGTTGAACATGTCTGCATTTATCTGGACATCGGGAGACATCGCCCTTAAACTTCACGCAGATAAGTTCTTAGTGCTTGGTGATTTTAACCAACCGAATATTGACTGGCACGCTGTGGCGGACGGTGATCATCTGTGTCCTGCATTGCGATTCTGTAACCATTTCACCGTGAAAACTTAGGTGAAGTGAGCGTGGAGTGAGCTGTCAGTGTCATCCCACTGATGCTAGGGATTGACCAAGCATTACATTTACAATCATAATCGAGATTTCAATTATATTTTTTAATGTTATTTGTAGGTATTGATCATTTTATATAATTTCAAAGCTAGTATTTAATAGTCTAAACATTATTATTTAGTTTTATTTTTATAAAACAGCAACACAGAAAGTCAATTTTGTTTCTTTTTAAATGAAAATCAAAGATGACGGTAAGCCAACTTTCAACTTTACTTTTAATTGTGACCTCACTTTCGGCTTTAGCAACCTCTAAAACCATGAAAACGACAAGAATAGTCATATTAAACAATATAGGTCCCTAATAACAAACAATGTCCATGCGCATTTTCTTTAGTAGAGCAGCTAGTTTAGGAAAAAAAAAGAACTTATTTGAGTTTCTTACTGAATTTCTGTTTTGCTGTTTTATTTATAAAACCCGTAAACAGTAATGTTTAGCCACTTAAATACCAGCTTTGAAATAATATAAAATGATCAACTGAACTAACATTAAAAAAATATAATTAAAATCTCGATTATGATTGTAAATGTAATGCTTGGTCAATCCCTAGCATCAGTGTGATGACACTGGCAGCTCACTCCACGCTCACTTCACCTAAGTGTTCACTTCACGGTGAGATTTTTACAGAATCGACCGGCTGGTAACTTGCAGGGTCCCATTCAAAATTGCTTTTGTGATACTTTCACCGCTTGCAATTTGCTACAATTCAACTCACATCGTAATGTGAACAATAGGATTCTTGACCTTGTCTTGTCTAACAGTGAAGTAGCTGTCACTTGCAGCCTGGATCCCCTAGTGCATGAGGACTCACATCATAAGGCACTATGCATCTCTGCCGACTTCGTGCAACTTCATCAGCTGCATATTCGGCCTCGAGTCAAGCTCTTGTATGCCCAGGCGAATTATGACGCCATAATTGAAGAAATGGTGGCAATTGATTGGCCATTACAGCTAAATTGTCGGCCTCTTGAAGAAGCTGTTAAATTCTTTTAAGACACTATCAACTCGCTTCATAATACGCATATTCCATCTAAAACTATCGCTCCAAGGGGTAAGTATCCTCCATGGTACAAAAGCCCTCTTACTAAAGTAATTAAAGAAAAGTCAAAATTTCACTCAAAATTGAAAACCTATGGAAATCTCTCGGACTCTCGATCTTTTGTTACCATGTCAACGGGCTAAAGATCTGGAGAAGGAAATGTTTGCCGACTCTAAAACTAACATTGAATTAGCCATTTCTAAAAATCCTATACTCCATTTATAATAGCATTAGACAGAAGTTAAAAAAAGGTTTTTTTTCATGCACACTTTGTAACAAAAGTACGGTATACTGGTTACAGATACGATTGACGCCGTAGACAGAGAAACTAATAGACGCAGTGACGATTCCTTTCTCGCTTACACAAGAAAGAGAGCGAAAATTACGCTATGAATGTTGTAGACAGAGATACAACTATCAATTTTTTTGTCTCTTACCGTGTAACCTGTTTTTTCAAGGTCAGCAACTCGAATTGCGAAACAAATTTTGACACTTCGTGCCGTCATTGTGTTTGGTGTTAAAATTTTGCTTATTTTTATGATAAAAAACGATTTTAATCCAGTGAGAAGACAGAGAAATTATCCGTATTTCACATCGACGATTATACAATGGTGCGTTGTCGCGTTATTTCATGTAAAAGCGATAGTGAGAAGAAAATTGCCGGTGTGTCTTTTCACGCGTAAGTACGACGGTTTTGTACCTAATTATAGTTTCTTAAATGATGATTATTTATGCCATAACATGACGGAACGATATGTCTCATTAAAACTGAAGATAATAGGATTTTGTCGAGTTTTTAACATTCATAACCAATAAATTATATCATGTAAGTGTTGCCAGCGTCAGCTCAAAAATGCCCCGAGTCACGATAAAAAATATTGGCTCTACAATGTAATAAAACAAAAAATATTGGATCAAATAATAGCATAGTATATGTGTATATATATATATATGTATATACATCAATAATGTGTTTTTTTCAAAGTGTTTGGAGTGTTTAGTTTCAAAGTGTTAGTGTTTTTTTAGTTACCTCATAAAGGATAAATAAAGGATAAACATGATATAGTGCTGTTTGCAGACGACACTTCACTTTTATTTAAACTCAAACGTCAGCAGCTGGTTACTGACAATGTAAATAGTGCCCTCGCAAAAATAGTTAACTGGTTTAATGTTAATAACCTTCTTCTTAACGAGAAAAAAACGAAATGTATTAAGTTTACTATACCTCATGTTAGACAAGTAGAAACAAGTATTCTCATAAAGGGTGAAGAGTTGAAACCCGAAAATACCACAGTATTCTTAGGCATAACTTTGGATGCCAAGCTTCAATGGGGCCCCCATATAGATAAATTGTCAAAGAAGCTTAGCTCTGCAGCATACGCCGTTAGGAAAATTCGTGGTTTAACTGATTTAGAGACAGCCCGTTTAGTATACTTTAGTTATTTTCATAGTGTAATGTCGTACGGTATTCTGTTGTGGGGAAATGCCGCCGATATTCAGACGATTTTTGTTTTACAAAAAAGGGCAATTCATTCAATTTATAAATTAAGTCCCAGACACTCCCTCAGAGACAAATTTAAAGGGATTAATATAATGACTGTGCCTTCTCAGTATATTTATGAAAATCTTTTGTATGCACATAAAAATATTAATCTGTTTAAAAAGTACAGTGATATCCATAATTTAAATACTAGGAACAAAAACAAACACAAATTTGTTGTTCCTACTGCAAGGCTCAAGAAAATAGGTGGCTCGTTTAGATGCCAATGTATACGTTTTTATAATAAACTTCCTAGCCACATTAAAGCACTAAGCCTTAATAAATTCAAATCTTTTATAAAAAGGAAACTATGCCAGAATGCCTATTATACTGTCAACGACTATATGTATTGAGGACAAAAAGGCTTGGGATTGAGTTGCTCCAATAAAGCACAGGCAATGTTAATTTATTTTATTTCGCTAACTATTCTTACTTTTAATCTTTGCTATAAGTATCTATACTTATTTTCATATACAATGACACTAATATTTACTGTACAAAGTATTATTTTATTTTAAATTATTGTGAATGTGAGGACTATGTGTGTTTTTGTTCCAGTTTTAATCATGTTCTGGCAGTTTGAGTAGCTGATGCGGCCTACCAAAATGTCCTTTCTTTGGTATTGTTCGTCAAATCGTTGAGCTCCTTAAGTTCTGAGTTGAGCTGCACGGTTACTGACAAATGCGTGCACTGACTGGACAGGTCCACTCAATATGTGTGGTTCTTTCCTCAAAAGACCATTGCAGACACCGATCTACATAGCCTTCACATGATCTGACCAAGATTTTGTCTGGACTTTAAAAGAGACTGTGACCTCTGAGTTTGTTTCGGCCTTTCTTCTCAGAGTAGTCACATAGGAAACGCCGACCTCATCTAGTTTAAAAAAAAATATGATTGACGTGTAAAAGTGTTTGTTCAAACCTATTTACAGAAATAAAATCATTTATCATTTAGGTAGTATAATAAATCTTAATTAAAAAAACTCGTTTCGTTTCAATTAAATCCTGAAAATAATTTACCCTACTTGCATCTAATAACACTCCAAAAACAGGGGAATGCAGTTACTATGGCAACATTATACGCACACATTGACATATTATCTCTGTCTCGACTGCGGTTACAGGGTCCCTTCGTCTATTAGTTTCTCTGTCTACGATTGACGCCAAATTTATTAAAATCTATTTATATACCAGCTGTCACACGTCATTGTACGAATTTATTCAAATCTATTTATATACCAGCTGTCACACGTCATTGTAATAATTAAAATCTATTTATATACCAGCTGTCACACGTCATTGTAATAATTGTAATAATTGTGTTCAATTCAATTTAAAATTACAGTGGTGCCGATTCTGTTGTACACCGAACTAAACTAACTAAACTATCACTAAAATTCCTTACTTTTGGCTATGAGAATCTTAACGCTATTCTGCAAAATAAAATCTCTAAATTTAAAAATAATTTTGACACATCTAAAATCAAATTTGACAATTATTGCGACTCCACGTGGTACTTGTTTGCCGTACCACGTGATCTTTTTTTAGAGCCGTAGGCGCGCATTATGTGCGGCCTCGACTTGTTTTGTATGGAATTTTTTACTTTTTGTATGGAAAATATAAAAAAATATTACCAACACGTTGAGTTTTATAGGTTTACGGGTTGCAAAGGGGGTCGAAATTTTCATTATTTTTGCGATAGGACACGCCGTTTTCGAGATATAAGCAAAAGAAAAGAAAAAAAGATACAGTACTGTTTTTGCATCTGAAGTCGAGGTGTTGGTGTGAATTTTAGTTCATGACAACTAATTTTATTCCACACCTTTTTAATCGCGATTAAAAATAGTCAGATTTAGTTAAGACAATCAAAATTTTAGGTGAAAAACATAAAATTCAGAATAGCAAAATTGCCATTTTCACTAAATTATAATCTCAGTGCCATCTTAGTGCTGTCAAACTAAAATATAGTTAAGTTGTGTCACTTTAGTCAATTTCAGAATGGGAAATCGTCGTTTGACAGGAATAAACTAAATTTTGGTGATTTTTAGTCTAGTTTAGAGAATTTTGTGACAAGAGAATCGGCACCAGTGTCAACGCTAAAAACCTAAAAGTAGCAGGGGCGGACAATACAGGAAACGTTTTTAGTTGCACTATAATTCTACCAAATGTAAAATGTTACCTATTCTCTTTATAGGCTGTAACAGCCGGGTGTTTTTAATTATACCGGTTTATATCATTCACTTGTGGATACTTGTGAATGTTACGCTTTGTTTCTTGTTATTGCCGATTTTTTGTTATTTAGTTGTTTGTCTGTCGTTATTAGTGTTGTTATTGGGTTGTTTCTACAAAAAGTTACGTTTTGTTTAGCTATGGGTGATCCCGGTGCGGGCCTAACGTACAAGTTTTGAGGCTGACCAAAGCCAACGACGAAAAAAACGTGGCTCAAAAATTTACCCCACGACATTCTCCTTTTCTTGGGAGATATTTATCTCCCAAGAAAAGGAGAATGAAACAAGCTTCATGGTGAAGAAAATGGAACTGTAATCATTTTTTAAAAACAATTTAAGGGTGTCCTAGTCTGCAGGTACCCCTCGTTATAGATGATAAAGAAAACCGCAGATGTTGCCGGTAAAGATGATTCATAAAATGATTACTATAAAAATATTTGATAGTAACATGCATTGTGACAAAACATGCACTTATATTTTGTTGACTGTCCTCGTCAACAAATGAACACCCCATTGTCATTGACTATTACTTAAGTAATATTATTGTATTACAAACCAACACATGCAACGCAAACTATTAAAGTGATAAATGTTGTTGCTACTTTATTATAGTATATGTTTATGACCGATTTCCAGCAGTGAAATTATTTATGGGGTATGGATTAGTTGGCTTGTATTAATTTTATTTCAAAGAAAGGTGATGGAGATTACCACTCCAAAATGGATGCCTTTAACTTTGAAAAGTGGATCAAGTAAATTTTAATCAAAATTGAGTGTGGCGCGATGGCGCTGTAATTGTTATCGACAATGCGCCACACCACTCAAGGAAAATGGAGAAGCTGTCAACTACAGCCACACTAATGGTATGCAGGAGTAGTTAAATAGCAAAAATATTCCTTTGGATGAAAATTACGTCAGGGCAACTTTATTATAAAACCAAAACATTTATAGCAAAAGTTTGTTGTTTATGAGATGGCTAGAAAGAAGGGTATTCCAGTATTGTGCCTCCCACCTTACAACGGCGATATAATTAATATGGGCTCAAAAAAAGAGGTACGTGGCCACAAGCTCTTCATAACATTACGCCAGAACGATGGCAGTCTTACGTTGCTCATGCAATTAAAGAAGAAGGAAATGTTTTGCCAACTTGATGGCATAATGGATGATGTGGTAGAAACAATTATTATGAACGTCGCCGCGTCGGTGAAACTTCTTCATCTTCAGCATCTGATGATAGTGACTAAATTAGTTGATGAAGATGAAGAAGTTTTACCAACGTATTGTGTGTTGTAAGTTGTTATTTTAAATAAAATATTGTAAAAAAATACTTATATTTCGTTATTAAATTTAAATCATAATGTGATCGGTTGTTTCATTAATTCGCTTTGTTGTAAAGTGTACTGTCTTAGATCTATTTATCAAAGTAGTGTTAAACTTAACTTTAATGTTTTGCACTCTTGCTTCTACGACCCTCTTTATTTTTCTAATGCTATAATAAATGGAGTATAGGGGTGTTTGGCAATATGTTAAATCTAAGCAATCAACCAACTGTTACCCATCTGTATTAAAATTTGGTGAAGTTTCGTCTGGTCACGGGGAGGAAATCTGCAATATGTTTGGTGACTATTTATTTTCGAACTTCCAAGAGCGACGCGACGTAAATGAATTCTTAGCCTCTGCGAGGATGGATCAGTCAGGAGGTTGGGTATGTATCGGACATCTGCTCTATCGAGGTGCGGAAGGAGGAGGTATTCCGCTTGCTAAAGCAAGTCGATATTAACAAATCTGCTGGTCCGGATAATATTTCACCAATTTTTATAACCAAATGTGCCAGATGTCTATCCATTCCATTGGCATTATTATTCAAACGGTCATTCGACTTGGGAGTGGTGCCTACAATCTGCAACTCAGCGTATATAACGCAGATTCATAATAAAGGACCTAAGGACAGCGTTGAAAACCGACCGATCTCCAAACTGCGTGTTCGCTAAAATTATGGAGAAAATCGTACACCTACAACTTTCTTCTTCACTTGTTTGATTGTTGTGAGGGGTAGCTTGTACAGATGGTTTGTTTCGTATGTTTTAAATAGATTCCAGACTGTAGTCCTCAGTGGTTATACCTCGAGAGCGATGTACATTCCGTCGGGGGTTCCCCGAGGATCCTTATTAGGACCTCTTTTATTCAATATCTCTGACATCGCCTCTTGTTTCCTAAATTCTAAAATTTTGTAAAAAGCGGATGACACGAAAATAAAAACGACTATTACAAGATGATCTGGGCCGGTTCCATGATTACTGCGATCAAAATAGGCTGGATTTAAATATTTAAAAATGTTATGTGTGTACATTTACTCGTAAGCCAAACCCGATTTATTAGGTATGATTACAAATTATCAAATACCTCAATTGGCAGACTCAACGTCATCAAGGACCTGGGGGTAATTTTTGACTCAAAGCTTTTGTTTGATGCGCACATTGACAATATAGTCAACAAGGCTTCTAAAGCGTTGGGTTTTATTTTTAGGGTCTCCTCTGAGTTTAAAAATGGCAAAACCATGAAGATTCTATACTGTGCTTTTGTCCGTAGCTATCTCGAATATTCTTTTCAAATTTGGAATCCAAAATACAATGTTTCTATTAATCGCCTTGAAAGTATTCAAAGGCGATTTTTAAGGTACACTTAATATCGTTGAAATACTTATCTTCCTAACTATACTAGTCGGTGTATGAAATTCCATATTCTTCCTTTACAAGAGCGAAGAAAAATTGCAGATCTTGTTTTTCTATTTAGTATAATGAACGGGTCTACTGACGTCCCTGAGCTGGTGGCCAAGATTGGACTTCGTGTACCATCTTTGTTTCTTCTATTTAGTATAATGAACTACATGAGGGGCTCGAACACTGGGCGTATTATTAAGTGCACGAGCGATCCGCTAGCTCGCGCGTGCAACTTGAGGGGCTCGAACACTGAGCGTATTATTAAGTGCACGAGCGATCCGCTAGCTCGCGCGTGCAACATGAGGGGCTCGAACACTGAGCGTATTATTAAGTGCACGAGCGATCCGCTAGCTCGCGCGTGCAACATGAGGGGCCTCGAACACTGAGCGTATTATTAAGTGCACGAGCGATCCGCTAGCTCGCGCGTGCAACATGAGGGGCCTCGAACACTGAGCGTATTATTAAGTGCACGAGCGATCCGCTAGCTCGCGCGTGCAACATGAGGGGCTCGAACACTGAGCGTATTATTAAGTGCACGAGCGATCCGCTAGCTCGCGCGTGCAACATGAGGGGCTCGAACACTGAGCGTATTATTAAGTGCACGAGCGATCCGCTAGCTCGCGCGTGCAACATGAGGGGCTCGAACACTGAGCGTATTATTAAGTGCACGAGCGATCCGCTAGCTCGCGCGTGCAACATGAGGGGCTCGAACACTGAGCGTATTATTAAGTGCACGAGCGATCCGCTAGCTCGCGCGTGCAACATGAGGGGCTCGAACACTGAGCGTATTTTACACGGCTCACACAGCATACAATTATTCTTGCGCGGCGTCGGTTGTGTTCGGAATGTTCTGATCATTTTAGAGCTGATCTCTATAACGATGAAATATTTTTACTGGTCAGAGTATAAACCTAATATTTTTTGGGCTATTTACTTTTAAAGATATGTCACAAAGTATTTCAATAAACAAATCTATTTATAATACTCACGTATCCCATGTTTTAAAAATGTTGGTATTATTGTAACCTACATTTATGTTAACAGAGTTGAAATTTTGCCGAAAAATATAAAAAAATGATCCCGCACGCCTTTGACCTCATGCTTTGTTAACGTTATGTTAACGTGGCGCTATCTGTGCGCTCAGCTTTGTTTACGTTATGGTTACGTGGCGCCATCTGCGCGATCAGCTTTGTTTACGTTATGGTTACGTGGCGCCATCTGCGCGATCAGCTTTGCGTTAGACTCCCTTTTGACATAAGTGTATACGTAATATATCGTGTGATAGATATTATAGGTATTACATACATAGGATCGAGGAAGATAGGATTGACGTGTGTTAGAGCGAGACGGGTTAATAGGACTCATTTGAAGTGGGTATCGGTCTGTACGGGCCAGGCTTTCGACATTTATGAACTTAAAAATAACATAATTACATACTTTTAAAGTTAGTATCACTTTGAAACATAATGGTGATATCATGCCCAGTGTGTGCATGTAGCTGAGATATAATTTCCGATATCGTTTTTCGTCACCGTTACCAATCTGTGTAGTCATAATGTATATGTATATGTTTGCTGCTGCATTACTTAGGACCGTTTATACAGGCGTGTTGTTATGTGCTGTTATTAAAATTGAGCAAAATATGCTGCGGGAGGATTTGTAGGCAAGCACTTGACTATCTAAGAAGTAAATAACAGTCGCGAACACAAACATGATTATCAACTTTGCGGTTTTGACCCAATTAAAAAAAGGAGATGGTTCTTAATTTAGTCTGATTTTTCTCTAATATACTGTGGAGATGATAATACGACAATAAATGAAAGCACAGGATATACTAGCGCATAGGAGTATTCTGAAAGTATCAAATAAATCATCATAATCAATTATCATTTATATTCCACAAAGGCACATCTAAAACTACGCACGTACGCGCTGAACATATTTTATTATTTTAGAAGACAGTTTTGTTGGTGTCAAATTTTTTTAGGGTCGGTAGTTTATTCGTCCCGAAATAGATTAGGTAAATAGGTAAGTACTTCCACGAATACGAGTATCACTACTTTGTCAATACAGAAGTGAAATAAATACCTGGTATTGAAGCTGATATACAACTACCCAACCGGTCACTAAATTACAGGGGGCTCAACTCGCGGGCTTCCTCTGCCAATTGAAAAACAATAGACTCGACAGATCTCGGAGAAACCGGTGCTTAAATATTGTACAATTATTTTTTATATAATAATATGGAATGTAAAACTTCCTCCTTTATTAGGTCGGTTTATATAAACCGACCGTTTATATAATCAGTCCCATATATATGAGCAACATTCGCTATTTCTGCCAGGATTTGCAGAGTGAAATTCCTCCGTTATCAAACAAAAGAACTGATCGTGAATCTTTCATGTCAAACCTCTCTCACTACAAAACATGTGAAAATTTCGCATCGAGTCATAATGAGGCTCGCCCCCCGGACCGGCCGATAATCATGCTCGTGTGCCGCGAGCCGAGAGCGAGCAGCCGCGCACCGACCCTCGGTGGCTCGCCTCGGTCTGTCTTAGGGAGTAAACTATTCACACATAACTATTCGCCGGTGGACTTATTCTAGTGAGCTACGTTATCATAAGAGCTCGGGCGGGTCACCCCGACCCGACAGTGAACACCGCGGTGGCACTACACCAGCACGTCCATGCGCGAGCCACGCCGCAGCAGGCGCGCGCCTCCCGGGCCCCCGGGGCCCTCGCCGCGGGCCCCGCCCGGGCCCCCGGGGCCCACGCCGCGCGCCCCGCCCGGGCCCACCGCGTGGAACGCCAGCGTCACCAGCTGCTGCCCGAAGTTCGCCTCGAACCTGCGGCACAGCGCCATGCGGCTTATATACAGTACGCAGTACACGGGGACTTCCGATCGACGCACAAAGATAAAAAGATTGATTAAGGGGGATGTGCTGTTCTGCACCAAGCTGTTCCGGGTGGTGCAGAACGGTGTGGCCAGCTCCAGCACGTGGCACGTGCGCACCAGCACGTCGCACGTAGTGTACTCACTCGGTGGCGACGTTGACGTGCGGCGGTGCGCCCACTGCGTTCTGCACCACCAGGAACAGCTTGGTGGCCAGCTCCAGCACGTGGCACGTGCGCACCAGCACGTCGCACGTAGTGTACTCACTCGGTGGCGACGTTGACGTGCGGCGGTGCGCCCACTGCGTTCTGCACCACCAGGAACAGCTTGGTGGCCAGCTCCAGCACGTGGCACGTGCGCACCAGCACGTCGCACGTAGTGTACTCACTCGGTGGCGACGTTGACGTGCGGCGGTGCGCCCACTGCGTTCTGCACCACCAGGAACAGCTTGGTGGCCAGCTCCAGCACGTGGCACGTGCGCACCAGCACGTCGCACGTAGTGTACTCACTCGGTGGCGACGTTGACGTGCGGCGGTGCGCCCACTGCGTTCTGCACCACCAGGAACAGCTTGGTGGCCAGCTCCAGCACGTGGCACGTGCGCACCAGCACGTCGCACGTAGTGTACTCACTCGGTGGCGACGTTGACGTGCGGCGGTGCGCCCACTGCGTTCTGCACCACCAGGAACAGCTTGGTGGCCAGCTCCAGCACGTGGCACGTGCGCACCAGCACGTCGCACGTAGTGTACTCACTCGGTGGCGACGTTGACGTGCGGCGGTGCGCCCACTGCGTTCTGCACCACCAGGAACAGCTTGGTGGCCAGCTCCAGCACGTGGCACGTGCGCACCAGCACGTCGCACGTAGTGTACTCACTCGGTGGCGACGTTGACGTGCGGCGGTGCGCCCACTGCGTTCTGCACCACCAGGAACAGCTTGGTGGCCAGCTCCAGCACGTGGCACGTGCGCACCAGCACGTCGCACGTAGTGTACTCACTCGGTGGCGACGTTGACGTGCGGCGGTGCGCCCACTGCGTTCTGCACCACCAGGAACAGCTTGGTGGCCAGCTCCAGCACGTGGCACGTGCGCACCAGCACGTCGCACGTAGTGTACTCACTCGGTGGCGACGTTGACGTGCGGCGGTGCGCCCACTGCGTTCTGCACCACCAGGAACAGCTTGGTGGCCAGCTCCAGCACGTGGCACGTGCGCACCAGCACGTCGCACGTAGTGTACTCACTCGGTGGCGACGTTGACGTGCGGCGGTGCGCCCACTGCGTTCTGCACCACCAGGAACAGCTTGGTGGCCAGCTCCAGCACGTGGCACGTGCGCACCAGCACGTCGCACGTAGTGTACTCACTCGGTGGCGACGTTGACGTGCGGCGGTGCGCCCACTGCGTTCTGCACCACCAGGAACAGCTTGGTGGCCAGCTCCAGCACGTGGCACGTGCGCACCAGCACGTCGCACGTAGTGTACTCACTCGGTGGCGACGTTGACGTGCGGCGGTGCGCCCACTGCGTTCTGCACCACCAGGAACAGCTTGGTGGCCAGCTCCAGCACGTGGCACGTGCGCACCAGCACGTCGCACGTAGTGTACTCACTCGGTGGCGACGTTGACGTGCGGCGGTGCGCCCACTGCGTTCTGCACCACCAGGAACAGCTTGGTGGCCAGCTCCAGCACGTGGCACGTGCGCACCAGCACGTCGCACGTAGTGTACTCACTCGGTGGCGACGTTGACGTGCGGCGGTGCGCCCACTGCGTTCTGCACCACCAGGAACAGCTTGGTGGCCAGCTCCAGCACGTGGCACGTGCGCACCAGCACGTCGCACGTAGTGTACTCACTCGGTGGCGACGTTGACGTGCGGCGGTGCGCCCACTGCGTTCTGCACCACCAGGAACAGCTTGGTGGCCAGCTCCAGCACGTGGCACGTGCGCACCAGCACGTCGCACGTAGTGTACTCACTCGGTGGCGACGTTGACGTGCGGCGGTGCGCCCACTGCGTTCTGCACCACCAGGAACAGCTTGGTGGCCAGCTCCAGCACGTGGCACGTGCGCACCAGCACGTCGCACGTAGTGTACTCACTCGGTGGCGACGTTGACGTGCGGCGGTGCGCCCACTGCGTTCTGCACCACCAGGAACAGCTTGGTGGCCAGCTCCAGCACGTGGCACGTGCGCACCAGCACGTCGCACGTAGTGTACTCACTCGGTGGCGACGTTGACGTGCGGCGGTGCGCCCACTGCGTTCTGCACCACCAGGAACAGCTTGGTGGCCAGCTCCAGCACGTGGCACGTGCGCACCAGCACGTCGCACGTAGTGTACTCACTCGGTGGCGACGTTGACGTGCGGCGGTGCGCCCACTGCGTTCTGCACCACCAGGAACAGCTTGGTGGCCAGCTCCAGCACGTGGCACGTGCGCACCAGCACGTCGCACGTAGTGTACTCACTCGGTGGCGACGTTGACGTGCGGCGGTGCGCCCACTGCGTTCTGCACCACCAGGAACAGCTTGGTGGCCAGCTCCAGCACGTGGCACGTGCGCACCAGCACGTCGCACGTAGTGTACTCACTCGGTGGCGACGTTGACGTGCGGCGGTGCGCCCACTGCGTTCTGCACCACCAGGAACAGCTTGGTGGCCAGCTCCAGCACGTGGCACGTGCGCACCAGCACGTCGCACGTAGTGTACTCACTCGGTGGCGACGTTGACGTGCGGCGGTGCGCCCACTGCGTTCTGCACCACCAGGAACAGCTTGGTGGCCAGCTCCAGCACGTGGCACGTGCGCACCACCACATCGCCGCGCCGGCGCCACGCGCCCTCGCCCTGCCAGCGAGGTACCGAATTATACAACATGTAACTTAATTAACGCACATCCTGAAAATAGTTTGTTCAGAATCGTTTACTGAATCGATTTATATAATTTTTAATATAGGTAATTTTTTATCCCAAAAATAATTAAAACTACGGATATTATTGTCATATTAACCCTGTACAATCAAAACAAATTGAAATGGACCGTAAGTCAAAGTAATAAGACTTTTAAAATCGCAGTTTTATTGGTATTCATAAAAATTCCATCATTCAATACAAAATAAAGAAAAATAAACCTTATTCCAAGAACGTTAACAAATGCATTGTAAACTTAGCGATTTGACCGCACGCACACACTAACAGGAACTGGACAAAGGACACCGATAAACCCACGGAACAAATACAATTGCTCCGTGGATAAACCACCTACTTACTTTCGTTCCCTTTCAAGTTTAGTCAACTTTCAACATTAGTCACGCGCGGGCAATATTAGTGGAAAGAAGTTACGTAGTTAGTGTTATCAAATAATTCTTTCGCGCGCAATGTCTTTCCAATACACTAATGTTCAGTATACCGAAATGGTGAGGACTTTGGCAACGTGTGGTGATAATGTGGCTCTAGCTTGCAGAACATTTAACCAAAGGTATGGTACAAGAGTGGACCGCAGGACAATGTTAGCTGCTACTCAGCGGCTTCGCGACCACGGAACGTTCCGTCCAAACACAGCCATCGATAGGGGAGCCAACGTGCGTACACGTACTCGTCTTCAAAACGAAATCCTGGACTATTTCGATGAGAATCCCCATGCCAGTACCCGAGAAGCAGCGCCACACTTTGAATGTAGTCATATGCATGTGTGGAGAACACTTCGTGGTGATAAAGAACATCCATTCCACCTCAGAAGATGCCAGGAGTTGACTCCAAACGATTACGTACCACGTTTGCAGTTCAGCCGCTGGTTATTAGAAAATTGGCAGCGGAACATAATTTGGACCGACGAAAGTACATTCACACGCGTGGGGATGTACAATCAACATAACACACATTTGTGGATGCACGAAAATCCTCACGCATGCAGAGTGGATTCCTTCCAACACCGTTTCTCAGTTAACGTCTGGGCCGATGTCATTGGTACACACATACTGGGGCCAGTCTTCTTACAAAGATTAACAGGAGACGCATATTTACTGTTTTTACGAGAAACTCTACCTACGCTGCTAGAAGACATTCCTCTTCATAATTTACAAGAGGTATTCTACCAACACGATGGTGCCCCTGCCCATTTCACTAGAAGTGTTCGGCAGCACCTTGATGAAGAGTTTGGAGAGCGCTGGATCGGTCGCGGCGGCCCTATCCAGTGGCCCCCCAGATCAGCTGATTTGACGCCTCTTGACTTTTTTTTGTGGGGACGAATTAAATCGTTAGTTTATTTTAGTGATACAACAAGTGCCGAGGACCTAAAAAATAGGATAGTGAACGCTTTTGAAATAGTGAGAAATGACACTGAAGTGCTTTCTAAATTAAAACATCAATTAAGAAAACGGGCATTAAAATGTATTGAACAAGGTGGTGGATATTTTGAAAGTGTGTTAAAAAGACAACGTCGTATGAGTGTTTAGGCCATCAGTATGTAAGTTATTTGATTTTTTAAATTACTTTAAATATTTTGATTCAATCTTTTAAACATGCCGTCTCTGAATAATGTTGTCGTACCGCCTCTTATTTTCAGCAGTTCATTGCCGATTGGCATTGTATCATATTCAATAAACGAAATTATTCAGAGTCGACAGTCCAAAGCCTGAAAAGTGTGATGGAAAGACGCAATCATAATGTTTACTAGACATAGACCGTAAATAAACAATTCTTTTCTCGGACGTCGTCGGTTAATGTTTCATAATATTTCTTTAACGTAAACAATCGTGTATCAAATTGTCGGCTTTTTCCGTAGTTTCGTTGTGTTGTGTCGAGCGGCGCGGTAACTGCTTGTGCGACTGTGTGCGCTGCGTGCGTAGTAGTGTGACCATAAATTTCTCCCAGAATTGGTATAACTAATTTAATAAATAACAATGCATATACATGTTAAATTAAAAATTAAGTGTATATATTATGATTATAACATAATATTCTAATTGGGGTGTTTGAGGGTGTGCGTTAATTACGTTACATATTGTACTTAGAAACAACAATACAATACTACCACGATCAAAATGTATGGTAAAACCATTTTTTTTATTGCGTAATTGGTCCCGTAGTAGAGGTTGTTAATTTTTTTTTTCTTCGCACCGTTTGTGCATTTAGCGGTTGTTCATTTAACGAGTACTACATTCCCACAAGGGGGTGTACAAACTCAGATAAAAAACCAGCCGCGCAACCCTTGCCTAGCCGGATTTTATCAAACACGACGAAAACGAAACGGATCCATTCAATGTTAGTACCTAAGATTGATCGCTGTGTACAGTCACATCCAAAATACACACATCAAAAGTGTCTAGGGATCAACATATATTTTTGCAATAACTTTTCTCCTGATTGATATTAATTAAAATTTTCTTTAAGGATTCATAAAATAAAGTGTTTTCGTTTGTCACAGTAACGATAAACCAAGTCACCTTTGCATTAATAAAGAAATTTGCCATTTTCCTAATAAAGGGATTTTTGACATTTGAACCACTAACACAAAAGTTCGAAAAAAAGACTGAAATAACAGTTTTCTTTAAAATTTTATTGGGTAACTTAAACAATTAATAATCCGTGTTTCTACCGCGAACACTAACAACACAAGAACATCGGTTTGGCATACTCAAAATGAGTTCATCCAAATCACGCTGTGGAATGGCCGCCCATGTTCGTTGCAACAACAAAAAAAGGTCTTCTTGCGACTGGATACCCTCCATATTCGGCAGAGCTCTTCTCTGTAGCATATCCCATGCATGCTCAATCGGGTTCAAGTCTGGCGACTGAGCAGGCCAGGGCAGGACATTGATGTTAGCTGCGGCGAGAGTCTGTCTTACAACTCTTGCGGTGTGCGGTCGTGCATTATCATGCATTAACTGAAATAAGGGACCGATTTGCACTTGTAGAGGAACGATGACGTCTGATACAATCGTCTCAGCATAAATTTGAGCGTTGAGGTTGCCTCTGATCCAAATCAACTCAGTTCTTCCGCCGATCCAAATACCCGCCCATACCATGATGGTTCCACCACTATAAGGATGGACTTCCTGGCAGGATTTTAATCGCTGTTGGCGTCCAGGGGTTCTCCAGTGTCGTATACGTCTTGTATCCGGTCTCATACCAAAACGAGACTCATCAGAAAAGCACACGAAACGCCATTGTTCTTCTGCCCAATTTCTGTGTTCAAGAGCCCATTGATATCGAATCCTACGATTGTGCATTGCTATAGGTGGTACCCGTAGCGGTCTTCGGGAATGAAGGTTCACTTCATGCAAGCGGTTTCTGACTGTTTGGTCGCTAATTAAGTTCCCTGAAGAGTGATGAAGCCTCACGGCTAACATCATGGCGGTTATTGTTGGAGCTCTTCGAGTTAAGATTTGAATGTATCGGTCTTGTCTCCGTGTGGTGCAGCGATACCGTCCTCCATGGCGCTCAGCCACGGTACCAGTGCTTCGGTAACGTGTCCAAAGTCGACTGATAACACTCTGACTTGTATTCAGAGCTAAAGCCACAGTACGTTGCCGGGAACCAGCTTCTATCATTCCCACGGCTCTGAGCATTTCTTCCCTGCTTAAATGACGTCGCCGCTCCATAATAACGTTGGTTTTAATCAGTAGTAGGGAAACAGTAGCACTAATAATGTCTTCAATGCGTTGTATGTTTTTATAGGGAAAATATTGACAGCTGATTTTCATCTTTTACTCGAATTTGATTCACAGTTCCTGATTCAAATTATGAAATGCACCAAAAAGGATCCATATAAATTTATAAAATCATAAATTTATTACAAAGCCACATCTTAATCTCAAGAAATCCGCATAAAAATGCTTGATCCCTAGACACTTTTGATGTGTGTATATTCGTAATTTTAAGGACTATTTTTGTCTGCTTGTGGTACGATAGAATCTGCTTTACCGGCTCAGCATTTTAAATTGCGTCGTAATGTAATTACGGCACAGTGACATTTCTTTTTAAATTTAGTTATAATTCTTGAATTGACGCGGCCATTAAAACGGCGCGTAACTAGCGCGAGCCCACACGAGCTGCACGTCGTCACGGTAATAATTAGATAATATTACCGTGACGTCACGCGTCGTGCCGCTGCGCCGCGCTACTAGTCCGTAGTTGTATTTTGGATTCCTTTCAGAAGCATATTCGAAATGGCTACGGACAAAAACGCAGTATAGAATTTTAATGGTTTTGACATTCTTAAACTCAGAGGAGATCCTAAAAATATAACCCGACGCTTTAGAAGCCTTGTTGACTATATTGTCAATGTGCGCATCAAACAAAAGCTTTGAGTCAAAAATGACCCCCAGGTCCTTGATTACGTTGACTCTGGCAATTGAAGTATTCGATAATTTGTAATGTACGAGTACTTAGGGTTTGGCTTACGAGTAAATGTACATGCATAACATTTTTAAATATTGTAATCCAGCCTATTTCGATCGCAGTAATCATGGAACCGGTCCAGATCATCTTATAATAGGTGTCAATGGTTGACACTTGACTCAGAATTTTCGTGTCATCCGCGTTTTACAAAATTTTTGAATTTAGGGAACAAGAGGCGATGTCAAAGATATTGAATAAAAGAGGTCCTAATAAGGATCCTCGGGGAACCCCCGACGGAATGTACATCGCTCTCGAGGTATAACCACTGAGGACTACAGTCTGGAATCTATTTAAAACATACGAAACAAACCATCTGTACAAGCTACCCCTCA
Organism: Brachylomia viminalis; assembly: GCA_937001585.2. Taxonomy (NCBI): domain Eukaryota; kingdom Metazoa; phylum Arthropoda; class Insecta; order Lepidoptera; family Noctuidae; genus Brachylomia; species Brachylomia viminalis. Next base: position 92,896 of record CAKZJQ020000011.1, read on the forward strand.
CAACAATCCCTAGCAATTTGCGCATTAAAAGCGCATGATCTATTCGATCAAAACATTTGCTGTAGTCAGTGTTTATAACGTCGACCTGAGACCTCCTGGACATATGCTCTGAAAGATAGTCACTACAGAACACGAGATTGGATGTGGTGGAGCGACCTTTTAAAAGTCCATGTTGGTGTTAAGACGGACTTAATTTAAGTGAAGAAGAAAGTTGTAGGTGTACGATTTTCTCCATAATTTTAGCGAACACGCAGTTTGGAGATCGGTCGGTTTTCAACGCTGTCCTTAGGTCCTTTATTATGAATCTGCGTTATATACGCTGAGTTGCAGATTGTAGGCACCACTCCCAAGTCGAATGACCGTTTGAATAATAATGCCAATGGAATGGATAGACATCTGGCACATTTGGTTATAAAAATTGGTGAAATATTATCCGGACCAGCAGATTTGTTAATATCGACTTGCTTTAGCAAGCGGAATACCTCCTCCTTCCGCACCTCGATAGAGCAGATGTCCGATACAAGACCAGTAGACTGATCCATCCTCGCAGAGGCTAAGAAGTATAAAATATCTATCATCAAATAATTCGCTATCGGATATACCACCAATAAGCCATGTTTCCGTCAGACAAATGACATCAAAAGAATTCATACAAACATTTTTGTAGAAAACCATACCGCAAAGGTCGTGAAATATCGTCTTAGTACTCTTAATTCATCGTAATCATTAATTTCACCCAAAATATTTTCAAACTTCATGTTTCGCGCTTCTAATCACGAGCTCAAGTCACGAACCGCCTGCAGTGCCTACACTCAGATTTAAGCATCTCGAGTACACTCACCTGTTGTATACTTAAGTGTGGAGTTTTCACTCGTCTGATAACGTAAGACGAAGCCGTAACTTGAGTACAACAATTATTATGTTTATTAATACGATCATGTCCTCAAGACTGTCATCAAGTGCGAGCTCTTGGGCTGAGGGACGTTTATTAATTCGGGCCTAAGACTGTACAGTATAAGTTGTAGTACCTAAGGTGTGTACTAACAAAAATGTTTCCTATGTTGTCCCAAATAAAACAATTTATTATTATTTCATTTTTTTGTTTTTATTTTTACTTTTGTTTGTTTATGTTTACTTAATAACAATTATATAACCTGGGGAAGGGCGGAACATCCTAACACAGGCAAAAGGATTCTCCCCATTGTAACTATAATGAATTATTTAAGATGATGCAATAAACATTTTTATTTATTTATTTATTACTTTTCGCACAAAAGGTACAAAGGCGGACTTAATGCCTTAGGCATTCTCTACCAGTCAACCAAGGGTGGTGAAGAGATTAGATGGCAGGTGCTTTAATTGAAAGAAAAGGAAAGGATTGATTTTGAGCGATGTTTAACAATGATAAAAAAATAAACTATCAAAACAACGTCACAAATACATAAATAAGTGCTATACACATACATACTATTACTATATACTTACATAAATATATATATATATATATATATATATACAAATTCAAGGAAGAGAGATGTTAAGATGACTACTCTACTTGTTACGAAAATAACTCTGCAATTTCGGCTTAAATGCATACCGACTGGTAGCCGTCCTGATATCAAGAGGAAGCGCATTCCAAAGAAGAATGGACTGAATATGAAAGGAAGAATGAACAAAGTCAGAAGTATGAGAAGGACAGAGTAGAAGAAGATTGTTAGAAGAACGCAGATTCTTAGCGTGAGAAGAACATAGGTATTGGAAGTGAGACACGAGATAAGAAGGAGGAGTGGGAGAGTTGAGAAGGGAAAAAAGCGTGGTCAAAGCACGCAAACTTCTTCTTTGGCGAATGGACATCCATTTGAGCTCAGACCTATAGCTCGACACATGGTCATATATTCTGAGGTTGAATATGAACCGGATACCATAGTTAAGCAATCTGTCGAGCTTATCCTGCAAAACCGCATTCAAGTCAAAGTAACACACGTCACCATAGTCGATCACAGGGTAAATCAAAGTCTGCACAAGCATGGTTTTCGTCTTAGCGGGCAAAAAATTCCTCAGACGATACAGGGATCGCAGAGTACCGTTGACCCTTTGACTAACACTAGAGACCTGGCGTTGCCAGCTGAATGTAGAGTCAAGATGCAAACCGAGATCTTTCACAGTAGGGGTAATGGGTATGACGGTACCATTGAAAATAAGAGGAGGAAGAGAGCTAAGCGTCACCCTACCTATCATGCGTGAGCTTCCAATTACAATGGCCTGACACTTCGAGGGGTTTACAGACACCCCGAAACTATCAGACCACTTTTTGATAGCATCTAAGACTCGGTTTACATCTGCTATAGCGTCTGACAAATCTTCAACCCGCTCAGCTGTATACAATTGAAGATCATCGGCATATAGATGATACGAACATCGAAGACAGTGAGTTATAAAATTAATGAAGATGGATAATAACAATGGGGAAAGAATACCGCCTTGTGGAACACCAGCATCCAGATCACGCCAACTCGATGAACTCTCATCAACGCGAACCGACTGCTGACGTCCCCGAAGATAAAAAGAGAACCATTCCAGCGCCTCGGACGAAACCATAAGGTGGGAGAGGATAGAAAGGAGAATATCATGGCTGACGGCGTTAAAGGCATTGGAGAAATCAATTAATACCAAAACGGTAACTTTGGTATCCTCCATGGCTGTTCTAATGTCACCAGTCACTTTAAGGAGAGCGGAGGCTGTACTATGCCCAGGCCTGAACCCAGACTGAAAAGAGCTAACGAGGTTGTTCCGATGAACAAACCCCGCAAACTGCTTGTGTACGCAGGCCTCAAGCACTTTAGACAGGAATGGGAGAATGGAAATGGGTCGAAAATGACTGGCGAGGGATTTGAAGTTTTAGGGAGTGGGCGGACATAGGCCATACGCCACAGGGATGGGAATTGTCCGGAATCAAGGGAAAAGTTAATGATGTGGGTAATTGGAGGGAGAAGGCTATCGAGGATCCAAACGACCATAGTACGACTGATGCCGTCGTAACCCACAGCCTTGGATTTTATAGACAGGATGATCTTTTTAATTTCGTCCAAGGTCACCGGAAAGAAGTGAAATGGTTCTATGATGGGACTCGCTAGGCCATTAATGAAATCAACCGTCTGGGACAATATTTGGGAATCCAAATGACAAGTGGTTGTGAAGTGACGGTTGATATCATCAAGGCCTATTGTATTAGGAAAATCCACATGCCGTGGTCTGCCGATACCAAGAGTACCAAGGAACTTCCAGATATCAGCAGGTGAAGACACGAAGTGCACACTGCCCGCAACAATAATAAAGGTAAGTATTTATTTTGTTCAATTCCATCCAATTATTGCGGCATGCTGCTATGTTTGTAAGACATCTGTTTGTGCCCAAATCTTTGATGCACATGCTTTCTTCTGACATAAACTGGAAAATGGGTTTTCGGGAGTGACAGAGGCGAGAAGACTCGTCGTACTGCACACATTGTTGTATGTCTCTCGCCGTCATTATCAAATAGGTGTCTTTGCGTAAGTTAATTGCGATGTAATCTGATATCGGCACGACGGCGACTGTAGTGTTACCATGTTGTTGTGGTATTGATATGAGTTGATATAGGTCATAACTCTCTCTGCTGACTAGTGGTATTCTGATTTCAAATATGAGGTACTGCTGTGTTACCCTTGTTTTTACCTTCAGAAGGTGGTAAATTTTTGATAGTTCAGTCTGTATGTTTTCAATCGGCAAGGATAACTCTCGCGATAATTGTCCTGAGATTATGCTGAGTTGATCTCGTAATTGCTTCGGCGATAACAAATGGACGCTGAACATTCCATGATGGATGTCTGTTATTGTGTCGATGATTGTATCTTGTATAGATTTTAGCTTCGTGAGCATATTTGTAGCTATGATGGTGGACAGTGCTAGCTCGTTCATCACTTCTTGTTCTTGCAAGTTTTTATTCAACATATTGGTGGCCTTTGTAAGATTGTTTAAATGTTGATTGATGGCCTTGTGTTGCCGATTGATTGACTCTTCTGTTCTCTTGAGTAAATTATATTCTGCTTCTACTACTGAAGTCTGGTTTTTCCACAAGAGTGCCAAGTGTTTTTCATTTTCTTGTATAAGAGAAATATCTTGCTCGTATTGGTCGGCGAAACGTTGATCTAAAACTGCAAATAAACTGTTGGCAACATAACCCACACCGTCGATGAGGCCTCGCCGCCGTCGTGTGCGTTCTTCGAAATGCTGATTCAGTATCATTCCATTGTAGTGCTTCAGTTCGTCGTGAGAGTGACGTAGCTGCAGTAGGATGATGTCACATAGAACTTTGTTTGTTTCTCTTTCACATACGCCGTTTATTTGTTTGAGGTATTTGTCGAAGGTTGCCGAGCCGTCCCAATAAGGGTTCATGTCGTAATACACAATGAGTTTCCATTCGTCGCGAATGAACTGCATGTTTGAGATTCGGTCAAAATAGAGTGCTTTGTGTATTGTTGTCAAAGTATATGGAGATGCTGACTGTTCGTGGCCAAAGACGGATGTCATGAAGAGAAATAGTGTAACGAGAGTCGCTATCAGATTAGACGCCATTCCAGGTCGTCGTTTTGATTGGTTGTCCTTGTTTTGATATTTTGGCTGTCTGACATTTTCCCTGTCTCCTCGTTTTCTGTAGTTGATCTGGAGTCAGATACCAACACTGACAGTTTTATCACTGGGCGCTTGAGGTACCCATTTTTTGTTTTCAGGGTAACAACCCTGACCAGTCCATCAGTTCCGGGATGTAGCTCAGTGACTCTGCCCAGAGCCCATCTTCCCGCGGGGAGGTTAGGCTCGTGAATGATGACAACGTCGTCTACTCGAACATTTTTGTGAGGTCTCTTCCATTTACTTCTTGCAGAGAGTATCGCCAGATAAATGATAAATGATAAATGATTTTATTTCTGTAAGTAGGTTTTTACAAACACTTTTACACGTCAATCATATTTTTTTTAAACTAGATGAGGTCGGCGTTTCCTATCTGACTACTCTGAGAAGAAAGGCCGAAACAAACTCAGAGGTCACAGTCTCTTTTAGATTCTCCAGATATTCAGATTGCCATCTTTTCCAAATATCTTCGAAAATTTTCTGTGTTCGCTTTCATCTTGTCCTTTCATCTTGTTCGGCGTCTAAAATAGTCAGTATGGGGCCGCTGCTCAAAAAGTGTGATGGAGTCAGATAATTCAAATCATCTGGGTCCTCTGTAAGTGCGCACAGCGGCCGACTATTGAGGCATGCTTCGAGTTGAGCTAGTAAAGTACTGTATTCCTCGAACGTGAGTTTTTGCTCGCCAACAACACGTCGAAGATGATGCTTCAGACTTTTTACCGCTGCTTCCCAAAGGCCTCCTGCGCTTGGCCAAGCGGGGGCATTGAAATGCCACTTTATACCCAACTCATTGATCTCTGTATAAAACTCGTCGTTGAATGTCTTGCGAAGATCTGTCAGTTCTTGGTGCAGTGCTTTATTGGCCCCAACGAAATTGGTACCGTTATCGCTGTAGATATGATGTGGTTTACCCCGACGTGAAGACATGCGTTTTAGAGCAGCTAAGAATGCAGATGAGGTCAAATCTGATACGAGTTCGAGGTGCACAGCTTTTGTCACCATGCACACGAACACTGCAATGTATCCCTTGCTTGTCTTGACTCCTCGCCCTTTATTGTGCTTCACGTCAACGTATCCTGTGTAGTCAACGCCGGTGTGCTGAAATGGACGAGAAGGATTGCTCCGAGATTCTGGTAAGTCCCCCATCATTTGCTTTTGTGTGACAGCTTTATGCTTCTTACAAGTAATGCATGCATGTAAGCGCTTTTTTACAGCTCTGTTTCCGCCTAATATCCAGTAGTTTTGTCTGATACTCGCGAGCGTCGACCGGGCCCCCGCATGAAACGTGCGGCGGTGGGCTTGGTCGATAATAAGGTCAGTAACGTGGCTGCTGTGTGGTATGATTAGTGGATGCTTCATATCTTCATCAATATTCGCATGCTTGAGTCTACCTCCCACTCTCAAAAGTCCATCCTTGTCCAAGAACGGGTTGAGGCACAAAGTTTTGCTCTTGTTATATACTTGCTCCTGTTTTCGCAGCATGCTAATTTCTTCTGAAAATTCAGTTTCCTGTACATATTTTATAATCATATGTTTTGCGGTGTCCAATTCATTTCCGTTCAAGTAAGCAGTGCGCTCGCTGTGACGTCGTGTGATACGTAGCACCCATGCTAACACACGTACGGCGCGTGTCAAATTACTGTTTCTTTGTAGCGTGGATTGTATGACATCATCGCTATGAGGTTGACGAATAGTGACGTTGCTTTGTTTTGATTTTCGTTCCTCTTGATCCGTGACGTAGACGCACTTCTCTGCTATCGATAACTAATTGAAACCAGGGAGAAATTGCGGGTCGCTCCACCATAGTTTATGTTGCTTCAATTGCTCTGTTGTAATGCCACGGCTGGCACAATCGGCTGGGTTCTCAGCCGATTTTATGTAATGCCAGTTCTCTGATGGTATTACGTCTTTGATTTGTTTGACTCTGTTCGCTACGAATGGTGTCCATCGGTTGATGTTGCCTTGAATCCAGCCGAGAACTGCAGTGGAGTCACTCCAACCAAAAACTTTGATTTTGCGTCCGTTGAGCGCTTGCTGTACTTTTCGCATAAGTGTTGTAAGTAAATGCGCCCCACTCAGCTCTAGACGTGGTAAAGTGAGCTTTTTGTTCTCTGGCACAAGTCTTGTTTTTGCAGCGACGAGTGTAATGTTGGTATCAAGTTTGCAATACACGACACATGCATATGCTTTTATTGGGGCATCGCAGAAGCCGTGCAGTTGAATTGTGTCTTGCTCTTATATCTGATACCATCTTTGAATTCTAAACTGGTTGATGTTGTGTAGCTCCGCTTTAATCTTTTCCCATTCGTTGCTTATTTCAACCGGCAGCTGGTCAACCCACTGAATGTTGGAGAGCCAAACTCTCTGGAATAATAGCTTTAATTTGGTTGTAATCGGAGCTAACCAACCGAGTGGATCAAATATCTTTGAGATATCTGATAGTAATGAACGTTTTGTATGTTGTTCTGTTGGTTTTGTTATGCTTATTTTTAGCTCGAACGAAAACGTATCTTCATTGGGGTTCCATTTCAGACCGAGTGTCTTTGTTGATTCTGCTTGCTTGAAATCGAATGATGGTTGATTTGAGGACGCTCTGCTGACGTTTTGAAATAATTCTTCGTTGTTAGCCGACCATTTACGTAAGTTGAAACCTCCCGACTGTAGTAACTGGATCAAATCGCCTTGCAGTTGTTTGGCTGACGATAACGTGAAGCTTCCACTTACAAGGTCATCCATATAGAATTCTTCTTGCAACGCTTGTGCGGCCCTGCTGTGCTGATACTTGTGGCCTTCGTCAGCTGCCAACTGTTTCAAAGTCATCATTGCTAAGAAAGGAGCTGCTTTCATGCCGTAAGTGACTGTCGTGAGCTGATATTCACGTAGACGTTGGTCAGGACAGTTCCTCCATAGTATCTTCTGAAAGGCTTGATGTTCAGTGTTGCAAAGTATCTGTCGATACATTTTTTCTATATCCGCCGTGTATGCAAACTGATATTGTCTCCATCGCAAGATCAATGACATGAGGTCTTGCTGTAAATTCGGGCCACGCTTCATGAGGTCGTTCAATGTGTGGCCTGTGGATGTTTTCGCCGATGCGTTGAATACTACTCTTAACGCCGTAGTTGTGGAATCGGCACGCTGAACACAATGGTGAGGTAAATAGCAAGTCGGTGTCGCGTTACTAGTACACTCGACCATATGATTCAGTGCTTGATATTCATGAATGAACTTTCTGTATGCTTCTGCTAATTGTGGCTGCTTGCAAAATTTTCTCTCAAGTTGCCTGAATTGTGCCAAAGCCATGGGTTTCGTAGCTCCCAGCTTTTCTTGAAAGTTTGGTTCGAACGGTAGCTCAACAATGTACCGACCTTCTTCGTCACGAGTTGTTGTGTTCTTGTAGTGCTGCAAGCAATCCAGATCACCCTGTGACATTCCCGAGTTTTCTGCTATGTCTTCTACTGTCCAAAATTTTTGAATGTCTTCAATGTTATTCATCACAACGTTGCATTGAAATGTTGTTTGCACGTTTCCGCATAAAATCCAGCCCAAACGTGTTTGCTGTGCGACTGGTTGTGCTTTATTGTACCTGATGATACCTTCTTGGATTATGTTTGAGTATATCTCAGCCCCGAGTAAAATGTCTACAGGTCGACTCTCATGAAAATCTGGATCAGCCAATGGGATATCTTCTATAAATGTCCTTGATTCTGGTCTTGTGAATGATTTGTTAGGCAAATTGTTGATCAAATTGCGCATTATGAAAACATCGGTGTCAAATGTATAATCACTGTGAATGGCACTGCACGTGATTCGTATGACACCTTTGCAATTATTTTCTTTCGCCCCGACCCCGAATATGACACCTTTGCAGCGGCCACGCGGTAATCGTAGTTTTTGTGCTGCTTTTTCCGTTATCAGGGACGTTTGTGAACCCTGATCAAGGAGTGCTCTTAAAGTTATCAGAGACCCATCATATGCTTGCACCTTGATTAATGCTGTGGTAAGCAGAGTTTCTGTTACATCTTCTTGAGACACGTGATTGCTGCTGTCGCTTGTTGTTTTCTTACTATCAGTGGCAGCTGTCTTTTGTTGCCCTGAATTGTTGTATGATTTCTGTCCACCCTATTTGCCGTAAGCGTCGTGAAGCAGTGTATTATGATCTGAGTTGCAGACGCGGCATGTTTTTCTTGACGCGCAGTCCTTGCTATTTGTATGTACATTTAGACAGTTTTTGCATAAATTGTATTTCGCAACTGCCTTCCGTTTTGCGTCAGGCTGTAATTCGAGAAATGTTTTGCACGAAAAATACTTGTGCTCTTGATTGCAATGTGGGCAGTTCGTTGCATTTTCACTGTATTTTGTCAATGCATTCGATTTAGACTTATTATTTTTGTTCTGATTAGCGCTGAATGCTTTATACGAATGAAATTTCTTGTTATTCTGTGCAGGCTCCGACTGAGATGATTTTGCTGTTTCTGGTTTCCGACGAGATGATTCCCATGATGTAAATTTTCCTTCCAGAAAATCGAGAAAATCTGCTATGTTGGGTAGCTCCCGCGGCTCCACTAGTGACTCTAAGTAGTCGTTATGAGTCACCGTATCCAACTTTTGTGCAAGCAAATGAACCAATATTGGGTCCCACGATGACGTCTCTATACCAAGGTTCTCGATTGCATTGATACATTCTTTTGTCGTATCGTGGAGTTTTTTGACTGATGCTGCTGATAAATGTTGAGTGATAGGAACACCGAGCAATGAATTAAGATGTGACGTGAAGATCAGTTTTCTGTTGTTGTATCTGCGGTTGAGGATCTCCCATGCAGTCTCATAATTTTCCGAGCTGATTGATAAATGCTGAATGAGTTTCTCGGCTTCGCCTTTGTCTTTGCTTTTGAGAAACTGCATTTTCTGTGCGTTAGAAAGAGACGGACTGGAATGGATAGTCTCAACAAATAAATCTTTGAATGATGTCCAGTTTTCGTAGCTACCACTGAAGGCTGGAATTTCGATCTTCGGCGTCGACTTTTCTCGGTGAGTAATTGACGACATTTTTGAGTTGATGGTTGCTTTCATTTGATTGTAAACGAGTTCGCACGTATTGTAAGACATCTCATATTGTACGTCGGCTTCATTGAGCAAACTATCAAGGTCCCAGTAAAGTGAATCAAATGCATTCCACCTTGACTCGTAACACCTTTAAGGCGTCTTCAAACTGCCAGTTTTCTTTGAGGAGGTCCACGTTGATGTTTGATGCGGTTCTTTGGAACGCTTTGATATTGCTCCTTTGTTTACGTAGCATCTCGTCTGTTTTGCTGTTAGTCGCAATGTCAGCTATTTCAGGCACCTTTATTGAAAGGGTTGATTGGTTACCTAGTCCAGCGCCATCTGCACCTTGCTCTTGAAGAAACTTTGGCTCCGATGACTGCGAGGTCGACGGTGCCTGCTCGAAAGTAAAGGCTGACGGCTTTGATACGGGTGAAGCTGGTTTTTGTTCTTGAGTTAAATACTTGATAAAGAATTCCCTAGTGCTTCTGTAGAATTGTCGTGTCTGTTCGTAGGAATCTTGCACAAAGTATTGATGAGAAGGATCTTCGCGCTCGCGAATCTTCTCGTGGTTATTTTGAAATTCTGCCCAATACTTGTCGAGAAGGTCTATTTTCTTCTGCACACTGTCGGGAGTCTTACGGCTTCCTCCTTCTTTCTTGAAATTGATCAGAAGTTTGTGCATTGACTCCATGACTTGATATTGAGTTTGAATAACTCCCTCCATGATGGAAGAATTTGTGATAAATACTTCGAGTCACCTGTTTCTGACGATACTGCTGATGTGCTTCGGTGATCTCTTGTATTTGCTGCTGCTGGTGCAATGATTTTCGCGGTCCGTATCCTCTGTCCAGGTGATGCTTCCTTTGTCGAGCTGGTCAGATGCTGCTTCTGGTCGACCAGGCCACCGAATCACCACCGCACAAAAGAACACGGAACACTTATAACCTTGAGGCTCGAGGGACCAAAAAGATGTATGCGCTGCTGAATGGGTCGCACACACCTTGGATGTTAGCTTGAATGATAAGTCACGGATAGCCAAAGATGATGGTTTATTGAGTATATTTAACTACCACGTAACTAATGCTATATGAATGTTTTATGAATGAGTACAGCTGACTATGAACGCTGATCGTGTACTGTCGCTTCACACTATTAATTTGTGCAAAGCGACGAAATGTGCTGCTATCTGCAATGCGCGCGTGCCATGTACGATACATGACTCGTACAAAGAAGATATATTCTCGAGAATATGGCGGCGTTTAGCGTTGCGTATCATCTGATTACACCGATTTCTAGCAGCTTTGAAAAAGTTCCGATTTTCTTCACTGCGATCCCTTTTAAATTTACGAAAGGCCCGATCCCTGCTCCTCATCGCCATATGAACACCTGTCGTCATCCAAGGAGCAGGAGGACGCCGAAGCTTAATCTGCTTAACAGGAGCGTGTTTGTCATGGAGAGCAAGGACTGATTTTTTATTAGATAGCTCGGTTCGCGAAAGTGGGACAAAAGTAATTAGGATACGGGAATAATCGCAAGAAGATCTAAAATCGGCAACATTTTTACTTTTACCAATACACACTCACCCCGAACAGACAGCCTGGCACGTCGGCCGCGTCGCGCGACGAGCACTGCGACAACTCCTCCGTGGAACTCTCCAGCGCACCGCTCTGCAACACGACACGCGAGGCGTGAGGAGTGAGGCGTGAGGCGTGAGGCGCGAGAGGCGCGGGGGAGGGTGTCGCTCCTACCGCGCGCACGTGCACCACCAGCAGGTCGTCGGCGTGCGGCGACAGCGACAGGCGGTACACCGTGTGCGCGGGCACGCGTCGCTTGAGGCGCAGCGAGCGCGCCTCCAGCAGCAGCAGCGCGCCCGTCGACACCACGGCCAGGCAGCGCGCCACGCGACCCGACGAGCGAGCCACCTTGCCCACCACGTCCGCGAACACCACGTAGCGGTCGCCGGCCGCGCCCAGCCCGCGCCGCCACGCCGCCGACGCGCGCAGGCGCACGTAGTCGCCCACGAAGGGGTGCGCCACGCTCGCGCCGTAGTTGGCCTTGCGGTCCTTGAACAGGATGCTGGCCGTGACCTTCTCGCGCATGCGGTTGCGCGCCGTCTGGTCGAAGGCGTCGCGGTACAGGCGGCAGCGCCACGCGTGGTGCAGGCGACGCAGCAGCGCGTCGGCGCGGCCCAGCAGGCGCGGCGCCGGGCACGCGGGCCACGCCGCGCACGCCGGCGACATGGCGCGCGCGGGCAGGCGGCGCCACAGGCGCAGCAGGTAGCGGCGTCGCGCGCCCGCGCACCACGCGCGCCACAGCACCGCGCCCGCGGCCGCGCGGCCGCAGCGCGCGGGCCGGCGCGCGCGGTGCGAGCGCCACGCGCGCGCCAGCACGCCGGCGGCGCGGGCCCGCACGCGCGCGCGGTGGCGGCGCCAGGCGCGCTGCGCCCGCACCACGAGCTCGGCCACGCGCGCGGCCCGCAGCGCCTCCAGCTCCCACACGGTGCGCGGGCTGCGCACGAACACGCGCGTGCGGCCGTACGCGAACTCGGCGCTGGGGATGGGCAGCGAGCGCAGGAGCGCGCGCGCACGCCGCACGGGCTCGTCGCCGCGCGGGCCGGGCGAGGCGCAGGGCGAGGGCGCGGGCGCGCGCACGCCGCCCAGCAGGCCGTAGCGCGCGAGGGCTGCGCGTGCGCACATGGACTCGCACCAGCCGCTGCGCCGCAACAACGCCATGTCCATGATCCTGCGAACGTCGCGTGTGAGCTGTCGGCTGCGCTGCCGGAGTGGCGAGCGCCGCTGCATCTTAAACGATGGTTGGTCGTGGTGTTGTGGCTAAATGCTTTTTGTAAATGTTCCAAACATTTTGCCCATTAATAATAATAAAAAAATGTTATTTAGAAAATTACAAGGCATAAGTATAAGTTCTGTTTTGCTTCAATGTAAATTATTTACCTAAGAGTTACGTGCCTGAACTAGGTAATCCTGGTAGGTTTCCCTAAACTGTGTTTCAGGCGAGATGAGTAGTCTTGTAAAATTAATAAGTAATCAAAAATTGACAATAGACAAATAATTATATTATGCAGAGTATAAACTACTCTTACTACTCTTAGTTTCTAAATTATATAAATAATGAACTTAAATGAGATTTGCATACATATTTACTTTAACACGTTTAGTAAATTCTCTGTATCTTCGTAAGACATACTTTGGAGAGCATCCTTCAGAATTCTCTTACAATTTGTGTAGTTCAAGGAATGTTTGCTTTCGCTTTTAGCCTATTATAGAGGAGAGGACCGAGGAACAGGTAAAATTTGGATTTAAAAGCATGTTTTGTTGTATTTTGTGGACAGACTATATCTTTACGCCTTTTATTAGTATATTCAGTGCTGAATGGTAGAACTGCGTGAAGTTTTAATACAATGCCCATTATAAATTATGCTTGAGTATAGTTTTAAATATTGGCGTGTGCTAGCTGACCAACGACCACATACCCCATAGACGCCTAATAACAGGCGACCAATGTCTGTCAACACATCAGACTTATAGATCTTATATAGGTCGCCGCTCAACAATATCAATTCAGTTTCGAGCACTACTGTGAGCCGCAAACACTTCCGTGTTAATCCATAGAAATTGGTGAAAATAAATGTAAAGAAATTACCTTTCTTTATTCCCGTTGATCTAAACGCGCCTCCTTTGTGCTGTCAACATTTAGAAAAGACGATGCCACTTGTCTACGGAACTACTAATGTCAATGTTTGGACTTTTTTCAAGATAGAGGGAGTGATAAGTGAAAAGCTATAATATTATAAAAATTTACGTATGCAGGGAATCGACAAACTATATTAAAATACTTTAAATGTCGTTTCTTTGTCTTTTCAGGTGTGATATTAAAACTAAAGTGTGATTGTACGTAGCGTAAAATTGTAAACTTATGTTAAAATAAATTCTTTGTCTTTTCAGAGCAACACATTTGTTTAATTTGCCGGTTCCTAATAAACCCGGACGAAATTGTCTTATATAAATATTATAATGGCCCCTTGCACTATACGTTGGTGTGGTAACAACAGCCAGACTTCGACTTCCGGAAAGATGCCATAACTTTTCATCGGTAAGTTAATAGTTACATATAATCATAATTAGATTTATTTTCTGATATTATTATTCGGAGTTCATCTTATACTGGTCATACTTGTAGGTGAAAAAAGGTGCAAGGACTCTCGTTGATCTAAAAATTTGGTGTTTTTTCAAACCACACAGAAAATTTCCCTCTCACGGAGAGGAGGCGTCGTTCCCAGCAGTGGGAACATTATAGGCCATTACTGTATTGCAAAAATAATTATTTGACTTTCAGAATTTAGTTTTATGTTATGAATTACATTTTTTTAACTAGGTATTACAATACATTATGAACCAGCCACCGAGAAAAGTACGTTTTCTTTTTAAATAAATACGGAAAGAATTTTGATATTTTGTTTTTATTTTTTACATTTTAAGTATATTCATTACATTATGTAAATGTTAAATAATATTAAGAAACAAGAAGTAAAATTTTATTAAGTACAATTGTTTAAAAAAAAATCGATACCTTCGTGTTTTATTTAAAACTGTCACATCCCTAGTGATACGTAATGACCTTGGCAGGACCAATCAGAACGCAGTACGTGGCAGTACCCCGCTTCCTCATACTTCAGCTAGTTGACAGAATAGTTTTGATGCGATAAATCAAGCATTAGGCGTCTAAGCTATACGGTCGTTGTAGCTGACATATAATATAAATGGCAAATAATTTTGTGTTAATAATATTTTTGTGTTTCGTAATGTTAATTACTTATTACTATATAGAACCCAGTTCTTCAAACTGAACAGACAGCAGTGCTGCTGGGAAGTTGTTCCGCCACTTCTTCTTCCCAGCTAAAGCACTAGGAAGTGGTGAAGGGTGGGCGTTTTGGAGTGACTTTCTTATGTGATTTTGACGTTCAAAAAGTGCTGATCCTCAGCCCAGTTTGAATAAATGACTTTTGATTTTGATTTTGAAATAGCTGTCGAACTGTAATACTTCACAAGATTTGTATAAGAGCTTAGTAGGAAAAAGGAAAGGGCGGAAAGTAGACACTTTGAGAATCGCCCTCTGAGCTCTCTCGATGGTTAGTAACATTGTTTTACCAGCTCCACCCCATGTTACATACAGTAAGTTAAAATCGATTGACATAGAGCAAAGACTAAACTACCGCGCAGACTTAGGTAATCAGGACAGCAACCAGTCGGTTATCTTTTAAAGTGAAGGCACGTGAACATATCCGTCAGAAGTTGGCTGAAACAGAATCCAGCAACTCAGCGCTGGGAGCGCTGAGTTGCTGGATTCGTTTACTCCTCTACCGATCGTTATTTCTCCTGACCAAGGTTTATTTTGTTTATATGTATGTATCTATGTATTTATATATTAGTATTTATTCTTGTATTTTATAGTCATTTCCGAGCTATCTATCCCGTATGTTGCACCTGCCATGGTATATCTCTGCATCACCCTAAGGTTGACTGGTAGAAAATGCCTCAGGCATTAAGTCCGCCTTTGTAGAGTATTATTTTTTACTTGTGCATAAAGTTTTAATAAATAAAAATAAATACATAATGCCTATGGCATTAAGTCCGCCTCTGTACATTTGTGTGCTTAAACTTAAACCGTCTTATTACAAAACACGATCTAACTTTAGCCCCAACCTACACATTCGATTTAGTTTTTGTATTTGGAACTTTATGCCGACTTTAGTAAAGTTCTTAATACAAAATTGACAATCTAAGACCGGACTAAGTTGACAGTTTTGTAAAAGGAACTGTATTTCGATTTCAGTTATGTTCTTATTTCAAAAACAGGCTCGATGGTTTAAACCATGTCAAAAGAAAAACCTTGTTTTGTAATAAGGCCGAAAGTGTTAAATTAATTAATCAAGTAAACTTGTCTTACTATTTTTGGGTCAGCAATATAACGTAACTTTTTAAAAACAAGTATCAACTTGCAAATTCTATTAACTATTTAAAGCGTCTATATGTTTTTTGGTCGAAAGTGTTTCATCTATAATATAACGTGGCGCTAAAATGCTGACATTAATTTAACACACGTATACGTTTTCACATTTTCGTTTCATGAAGAAATTATATTTCCATAAAACGTTATTATTTAAGGATTTATTTAAAATTTTAGAAAATATCATCTAGAGCAACCTTAAAGAACTGTCGCGCAGCGGTCATTTGCCGGGGTCACGAACTTCGATCATAAATACCCTAGATACACTAACAACGCCTCAAGCGCGGTATGAATCAATTGTGCTAAAAACGCGTTGTAGCACAATTGCGCTCGCAGTCGCGCGCCGGTCACCGTCAGGTCAACATGCCGAAGTGCTCCGTGAAAAAGTGCAAAAATAATACTTCAAATAGCTTGAAAAAGGATGGGGTTTCTTATTTTCGGTAAGTATTAATTCAAGATTTCATAATGTAATGGATTTGTGGCTAAATTTACCTTCTAACTAAGTAAAAACATTGTCTTTCTAAAATAGTTGAAGTAAATCGCTTACGCGGTTGTCCCTTTCCCGCGCGTGTTGCTACAAGACTCAAGGCTACGATCCCCACGCAGCGTAAACTGAATTATACTTAATTCTGATTGACTTAAGGTGTACATTCGTACACCTACGGCCGACGGTCGTTAAAATTTTACGACTTGCGCGATTATCGCATTTTGTAATGTCACAGCCGCCTAACGCGTGCATTACAAATAAAACCTTTTGTGTAGGGAATAAAGTTGTATTCAATTTTTATTAATATAGTCTTAGTACATTATACATTGTGAATTTGTCTACTATACGTGCATACTTATAACTAAGCGAGTCGGACACTTTTTCGGCGTGAATTTGTAGGAGATGTTGTATCTAGGGTATTTATGATCGAAGGTCACGAATCATAACATTGCATCAATGAAATTAAAACGAATAAGCAATACTATTAGGATGAAACAAATGCTAAGAGTAGGCGAATTGAAGGAAAGAGACATCCCTTTGTCGGCGACCGGCGCGGCGGCGCAAGCGACCCGCGTCCTCCCTTTCACCCGCCGCCGGCGCCGCCGCGTCGCCGAACCTGTGTCCTTGACACACTTTTTTAAACTAGTGCGCGCAAATTTACGTCGTTTAATAATTTTGTGAATGTTTCCGCGAAAAAGACGCTTACCTATTGTTTTATTTATTAATTTTTGTGTAATTAGGATAGTAATTAGATTATGGTAATACGATAAAGACGCTTTGCTTTGTTTTCGTTTGTAGGTACGTTTACATCTCTTGCGATATGGACGCTTTTATTTGTGTTATTAGTGCCTGTGTAAACTTGTGATCGTGATGGCAAATACACATCCGAACTACATAGCAGCTGAATATGCGGACATGATCCTAATTTACGGAGAGTGTCATCAAGATGCCCTTGCGATAAGAACATATCGCGAGAGATATGGCGATTCAAGGCAATGCCCTACTAATCCTCGCACTATTGTAGGAGCTCTTCAGCGCATCCGCGAAAACAGGCCTGTGGATCCTAGGTCTCAACATCCAGATCGACCGCCTACACGACAAAACCGAATCCAGTTAACTGAAAATGTGCTACAATATTTCGAAGACCAACCCAAAACTAGCCTCCGCCAGAGCAGAGAACCGTCCATAGGATAATAAAGCGCGAAAAGTGGCACCCATTCAAATTTAGAAAAGTACATACTTACTCTGTTAGCGTGTAATTAATAAAAGTGAATTATTGGTGCCGATTCTCTTGTCACAAAATTCTCTAAACTAGACTAAAAATCCCCAAAATTTAGTTTATTCCTGTCAAACAACGATTTCCCATTCTGAAATTGACTAAAGTGACACAACTTAACCAAATTTTAGTTTGACAGCACTAAGATGGCACTGAGATTATAATTTAGTGAAAATGGCAATTTTGCTATTCTGAATTTTACTTTTTTCACCAAAAATTTTGATTGTTGTAACTAAATCTCTGCCTGTTTTTAATCGCGATTAAAAAGGTGTGGCATAAAATTAGTTGTCACGAACTAAAATTCACACCAACACCTTGACTTCAGATGCAAAAACAGTACTGTATCTTTTTTTCTTTTCTTTTGCTTATATCTCGAAAACGGTGTGTCCTATCGCAAAAATAATGAAAATTTCGACCCCCCTTTATAAAACCCCAAAACTTCTAAAATACAACGTGTTGGTAATTTTTTTTTTTTTTTCATATTTTCCATACAAAAACTGAAAAATTCCATACAAAACATGTCGAGGCTGCAAAATAATGCGCGCCTCCGGCTCTAAAAAAAAAAACACGTGGTACGGCAAACAAGTACCACATGGAGTCGCAATTGCCAAATTTGATTTTAGATGTGTCAAAATTATTTTTAAATTTAGAGATTTTATTTTGCAGAATAGCGTTAAGATTCTCATAGCCAAAAGTAAGGAATTTTAGTGATAGTTTAGTTAGTTTAGTTCGGTGTACCACAGAATCGGCACCATTGTCAGTGGTTACTGACTAAAATTGAAGAGGACAGTGACTTTCTTTCCCAAATTTGTTGGACTGACGAAAACACGTTCACCAGAAACGGCGTGTGGAACCAGCACAATCTGCACCATTGGGCACCCAAAAACCAAATACTGCGCGTTTGGGGAGAGTCAGCCCATCAGTACAGATTTTCGGTAAATGTTTGGGCAGCTATTCACGGTGACAACATCATCGGACCCGTATTCATTGATGGAACTTTGACCGGAGAAAGGTTTGTTAACCTACTCAATGATACGGTGTCAGAATACACAAACAACCTAAACGTCCACCGATACCAACGTATGTGGTACCTACCAACTAGATGGCGTGCCAGCACACTCTGTAACAACAGCCAGGCAGTGGCTAAATGACACGTTTGGTGCACAATAGATTGGCAGATTTGGACCTCGTAGGTGGCCAGCAAGATCGCCAGACCTCACGCCTCTCGATTTTTTTTTATGGGGCTGCATCAAAGACGATGCACGCGGAGAACGTGGATTCGGTGGAACAATTACGCCATCGTATAAAAAATGCGTTTGAGAAATGGCTTTTTAAGTGATAATTTATTTTCAAATGTGCGGGAAAACATGAAACGTCGTTTAGCGCTTTGTATCCGCCAACACGGTGGTCTTATTGAAAATAAGAAAATTTAAAATAAAGACAAATAAAAGCAGTGTTTAGTGATGATTGATTAGTGATGACAGTTAATAACTAATAGTAACAAGAGAGGGTGAGGGGGGATAAGTGTTTGACCACCTCCGCTGTAGGTACCACTTGCGCTCGGTTTCTTTGATAAATGCCGTCAAAGAATCGGACCGATCACGAGTAGGTACAAGACGCGTTGCGCGGTTGCCAGCGCGCGAAGCGACACGTTGCCGCTCCGAGTAAACGTAAGCGAGCTAGGTAAGTAATTAAATGAATGAATTTTTGCAAGGGTGATCCCAATTTTAGTTACATTTTTATTATTTAGTTTGTTTGAAAAATTTTTTTTTTTCAGTTTACGAATTATTTTAACCTATCAATATTTATACGATTAATGGGCACTAGCCCTACCCGTGTGTTAAATTAATGTCACCATTGTGGCGCCACGTTGTATAATAACACCCGTGTATTTTGTTGTATTTGCCATCTTAATGTTGGGACAAACACATTGGTTATCTGTAGGAATTGTGCAATGATGAGCAATTAATGTCGAGTTAGTGCTATTTGATTTTTGCTTGCGCATCGAAAACTTAATGTAATTTGTCTTGTCTGCATTTAGTGTTAGTAAATTATGTTGAAGCCATATAGTAACAACATTGAGTCCGTGTTACGCAAGCCTATAGACATTTCCTTCTGAGTCAGCCGAAAAAAGTAGGGTCTGCATATGAAACAATTTGGCCATGATCTAAGTTTAGATTACAAAGATCGTTAATGTATATCAAAAATAGTGTAGGCCCTAAAATACTTCCTTGGGGAACTCCAAAGGACGTGTTTTTTTTATCGTCGCTGAGAACATTACCAATCTTTACACATTGGGTACGGTCTTCTAGATAGCTTTTAAATAAAACTGTCTTATTTAGTGGCCAATAATAAACATTTTTCAATAAATATTGATTTTAACAACTATTTGATTTTACTACCTACCCTGCCTACCTACCTACCTACCCTAAATACCCGATACCCGACATGACATTAAAAAAAAAACAATTTCTAACAGGGAACACACTACCCACCTTTTGAGCTTCGTTCGCACTTGGGTAATAAATAATGTGGTCCCGCCATACTAACGCACATATAATTTTCTGGAACAAAGTGTCATGCTTTGTTACGCCATAGTGGCCAGTAGACGAAATAAAATGAAAAATAGCTAGTTCATAACACTAATCATTCCTTTCACCGCTATATGGATTTACAAATAATGAGCGGTTTTTCCATCGTGAGGTGTAGCCATCGCCGTACCTGGTCCCCCTATCACCCGCATTCAGGCGACGCTTCTTTCTAAAGAGAGATTTTGCTTTGCGGCATCTCCGCTTCTTTCTAAACTCTGTGGTGCGGACATAAGCGGGATCGCGACGGTACCTTATCCAACAGGAGTAAAGGAAAGGTCCATCTATACTGCAAGTCCTTACATAATGACTTCCGGTTTACGACGGAAGCGTTAATCATGACACGGGTAGTAAAAATTCTGCCTAATGCTACGTTTGCAAAGAAACCTTGGGCTCACGTGACAGACATCACACTAGCCGACCCAGACTACAACTTATCTAGGTCCTTTGATATACACACATCAAAAGTGTCTAGGGATCAACATATATTTTTGCAATAACTTTTCTCCTGATTGATATTAATTAAAATTTTCTTTAAGGATTCATAAAATAAAGTGTTTTCGTTTGTCACAGTAACGATAAACCAAGTCACCTTTGCATTAATAAAGAAATTTGCCATTTTCCTAATAAAGGGATTTTTGACATTTGAACCACTAACACAAAAGTTCGAAAAAAAGACTGAAATAACAGTTTTCTTTAAAATTTTATTGGGTAACTTAAACAATTAATAATCCGTGTTTCTACCGCGAACACTAACAACACAAGAACATCGGTTTGGCATACTCAAAATGAGTTCATCCAAATCACGCTGTGGAATGGCCGCCCATGTTCGTTGCAACAACAAAAAAAGGTCTTCTTGCGACTGGATACCCTCCATATTCGGCAGAGCTCTTCTCTGTAGCATATCCCATGCATGCTCAATCGGGTTCAAGTCTGGCGACTGAGCAGGCCAGGGCAGGACATTGATGTTAGCTGCGGCGAGAGTCTGTCTTACAACTCTTGCGGTGTGCGGTCGTGCATTATCATGCATTAACTGAAATAAGGGACCGATTTGCACTTGTAGAGGAACGATGACGTCTGATACAATCGTCTCAGCATAAATTTGAGCGTTGAGGTTGCCTCTGATCCAAATCAACTCAGTTCTTCCGCCGATCCAAATACCCGCCCATACCATGATGGTTCCACCACTATAAGGATGGACTTCCTGGCAGGATTTTAATCGCTGTTGGCGTCCAGGGGTTCTCCAGTGTCGTATACGTCTTGTATCCGGTCTCATACCAAAACGAGACTCATCAGAAAAGCACACGAAACGCCATTGTTCTTCTGCCCAATTTCTGTGTTCAAGAGCCCATTGATATCGAATCCTACGATTGTGCATTGCTATAGGTGGTACCCGTAGCGGTCTTCGGGAATGAAGGTTTACTTCATGCAAGCGGTTTCTGACTGTTGGTCGCTAATTAAGTTCCCTGAAGAGTGATGAAGCCTCACGGCTAACATCATGGCGGTTATTGTTGGAGCTCTTCGAGTTAAGATTTGAATGTATCGGTCTTGTCTCCGTGTGGTGCAGCGATACCGTCCTCCATGGCGCTCAGCCACGGTACCAGTGCTTCGGTAACGTGTCCAAAGTCGACTGATAACACTCTGACTTGTATTCAGAGCTAAAGCCACAGTACGTTGCCGGGAACCAGCTTCTATCATTCCCACGGCTCTGAGCATTTCTTCCCTGCTTAAATGACGTCGCCGCTCCATAATAACGTTGGTTTTAATCAGTAGTAGGGAAACAGTAGCACTAATAATGTCTTCAATGCGTTGTATGTTTTTATAGGGAAAATATTGACAGCTGATTTTCATCTTTTACTCGAATTTGATTCACAGTTCCTGATTCAAATTATGAAATGCACCAAAAAGGATCCATATAAATTTATAAAATCATAAATTTATTACAAAGCCACATCTTAATCTCAAGAAATCCGCATAAAAATGCTTGATCCCTAGACACTTTTGATGTGTGTACTTCTGGATGCACACGTATTTTCCGAAATACTCATGAATGGCTTAGTCAAAGGGCAGGTTAATTGAACCCATGGCTCAACAAACACGGTTGGGGTGGATATTGTCAGGCAATGTCACCAAAACATTTAATTGCAACGTCGTAGTAAATTAACTTAACGACTTGACAAAATACTGGGAACTGGAAGACATCAATGGAGATGCATGCAATTCTATGACGTCAGAGGAGCGCTATTGTGAGGAGTTCTACACTGCCACAACCAAGCGATTAGGTGATGGCAGATATGCAGTTCTTTTACAAATGAAGTCTTATTTTAATCAGCTGCTGGGCAAGTCAAAGCCACGAGCTGTAGCACAGTTTATGCAATTAGAAAGGAGATTAGACAGGGATGACAAATTATCGGATAGTTACATCAAATTTATGCAAGAGTACCTGGAAAATGGGACAAATGAAGAAGAGCAAACCTGACTGCAACACGGCATGCTACTTACCTCATCATGGAGTCCTAAAACAGGACTCAGTGACATTCCAATTGAGGGTGGTCTTTAACGCCTCCCAGAAAACTGACACAGGTTACAGCCTGAACGACTTGATGGAGTGTGGGCCTAAGCTTCATCAAGATCTATTAACATTATTACTAGGATGGCGGCTATACAAGTACGTCTTTACTGCAGATTGTGAGAAAATGTATCGCATGATCCTTGTACATGAAGAAGATCAACACTTGCAAAAGATCGTGTGGAGGGAACCCAATCAAGGTCCTTTAAAGGAGTACCAGTTACGCACAGTGACGTATGGCACCAAGGCAGCACCATTCCTAGCTCTTCGAACGCTGAAACAGCTCGCAGACGATGATGCACAGAAATATCCGTTAGCAGCAGATGTCACCGCTAACGAGATGTACGTTGATGACGTCCTAAGTGGCAGCAACTCCATAGAACGAGCACACGACATTCAAAAGCAACTGATCGACATGCTGAGTGGAGCTGGCCTTACACTACGGAAGTGGTCAAGCAACAACCAGACCTTGATCGAAAGCTTAGCATCTTCAGATCGTAACCAAACGACAATGCATTTTACAAACGATGGAATAACAAAATCCCTGGGGGTCCAGTGGAATCCTTCAACTGACACATTTTCGTTTGCAAACTAAATACAATTTGACAATAAAAACCAATTGACAAAAAGGAATCTCTGCTATCGGAAATCTCGACAATTTTCGACCCACTGGGCTGGCTGACACCATTGACAGTAAAAGCAAAATTGCTGTTCCAAAGCGTCTGGCTATCGGGATGTGATTGGGATGAAACCCTACCTGACAGCATGCAAGAAGAATGGAAGCAGTTTACTAGCGACTTACACAACATAACCGAATATCAAATACCAAGGTGGCTGGGAGATACTACGAAACCATTCCAAGTCCATGGGTTCTGCGATGCGTCCGAAAAGGCCTACGCATGCGCTATATATACCTGATGACAATAAATGACAGAAACAAGCCTGTGACTAGACTTATCGCTGCAAAATCGAGGTTATCGCCAGTCAACAAAAAATTTACACTAGCGCGACTCGTATTATGTGGAGCGCTACTACTTTCACGGCTCATGAAAAAGGTCCTGACAGCCTTTAAATGGGACAATGTGTACAAACATACATACGACGACTCTATGACGACTCTATGATTGTATTAGGTTGGCTGCATGGTGATGTCACAAAATGGAAATCGTTCGTCAGCAACAGAGTACAGCAAGTGCATGACGTAATTCCAAAACAACACTGTAGTTATGTCAAATCCGAGGAAAATGCTGCAGATTGTGCATCGCACGGAATCAGTTGTTCCCAACTATTACTATACATACATACATGCATACTATACTTACCGTTTAAGCAAGAGATGGCAAATTGTACAACAACTTAGCAAGGATTTCTGGAACAAGTGGTCGCAAGAATACCTCCAACAACTACAAGCAAGACTAAAGTGGAAACGATAGAATACTGACTTAGAGAAAAATTACATTGTATGCATTAAAGATGAAAGGTTACCTGCAGGAAAATGGGCACTGGATCGTGTAGCGGAATTACACACTGGAAAGGACGGCCACACTAGAGTTGTGACATTACAAACTGCAAAAGGCAAAACTAAACGACCTATTACAAAACTGGTACCACTAGTTGAGGCTGAGGAACAAAACAACACTGACACTGACAAACTAACCAAAAACAGGCGAAACCGATCTAAAAAGCTTACCTGGAACAGCTTGGTATGTTATATGCTGATGCTAGTTATGACATTGATAACACCTACTGTCCAGCAAAATATGAAACTTACTCAACTAACTAAAAATCAAACAATTTACTTTGACAAGATTGCAGACTTACAAGAAATTAGAGATGAATGGAAACTGGTATTTTATTACAATATGACAAATTACTGGCGCAATGTGGACACTCTGCAAGTATTCGTATCTCATATAAAGCAAACTCGTTGCAAAGTGTGGTTGATGCAATTTCATGTTCTAATTAACCAAGTTGAACAATGTACGAGTGAACGAAACTATTAAAACGAATTACTGAGGTCTCAGCGGATGATCCAACACAGGTTCAAAAGAGGATTGATCAACGGAGTAGGATATGTTGCAAACTCGTTATTCGGAGTGTTAGATCAACATTTTGCAGATCAACATAATGAAAAGCACCTGTTCCAACTGCTTAAAAACCAGACAAGTATTCTGGAAACCGAGAACAACATTGTACAGCGTAACGAAGCGACAATGGTGAAGCAGTTCACTTTAATCAACGATCACCTCACGTCCCTAGAAAACAAAACGCTCAAAGATAAACTTGAGAGTGCAAATGCATTCTATATCATTACATCGGTCATAGCTGCAGAAATAATGGCTCAAAACTTAAAATATGTCAGTGTTTGATGAGAGATTCTTTAAAAAAAAACTCTCATCTACACACTGACAAATTTTAATATGTACAGTCGCCAGCACGTCAAGATACACCCTCAACATAAGTATAGCTACGACGCGGCATGGCATGTTAGAAAGAAAGTATCCTTGGCATGATTGGTGGAATTTTCAACGTTTCCAAAATTGACCAATGGTTGCGCATACTAACAATTACCAGCCAATAATTAATGCCTTACTAGGAATAGGCCACACCCCCATGCCCCTGCGCAACTAGTCAACTACCCCGAACGTCAGTGTTTGCTTATTCATGCTCCATTACGCCCGTGTTACAAAATTCGTGGTTCGGCCGGTAGTTAGTCCAAGAGTGACGTGTGACATATTTTATTAACTTTATTATGGCGCCTCAATTGACGCAAATAGAAAGGGAGCACATCATAGCTCTCCGATTGAGTGGATGCCGGATAGTCGATATTTGTCGGCAGACGGGCATAACGGTGAGTATATTTTTTTTATAATTATAAATTATAAATTTAAATAAACAATAGCTAATCCTGAAAAAATGTGTCATTGATGTTTTTCTAGAGAACTTTCTAAATAAGTAAACGATTTATGTTATTTGAGTGATATTAAATTAAAGTGTTACCGTTTTTGGTGATAAAACTGTAACCAATTTTATTGAATATTCATATGCTGCTTCTAGCGGCGGGTATGGTCTGAACCATAATATTTTATTAACTTTGTGCCTACCGTATCCAACGAATAAGGGTGTTTCTCAATTTTCGTGCATATTACACGTCCAGATCAAAAACCTTTTTATAAAAAAAAAACAAAGTCGCTCCCGCTGTCTGTACGCTAAGATCTTTTAAACTTCGCAACGGATTTTAATGCAGTTTTCAGCAATAGATAGAGTAATTCAAGAGGAAGTTATGTGTATATAAATCCACACTCCATACTGCCCACGTAGGTCGGCCCGTGAAATCCTTTTTTTTTGTTAAAACAAGCTTGTGAGTGTATTTTTAGATTGTTTTATTCCTCTTGATTGCTAACTCCCTACCGTTCTCATTACCGTCGTATTCCGATTTTTATATGATAATAATTTCTTTGTTATTTGGAGAAGGAAGGTAAAATTGACAAAATGTTGTAAGATTATCTATAATTATATTAATGACTAGCTGACCCGTGCCCACTTCGTTGGGCGGTAAAAAAAATTCGACTGTTTTTTCTCAGACTTACTTTGCAAATCCGACTACCACAAAAAATCTTTTCATTATTCGGGTTATAATATATAGCCTATGACATTCACAAATAACGTGGCTTTCTATTGGTAAAATAATTTTCAAAATCCGTTCAGTAGCTCAAGAGATTACCCCCTACAACCTCACAACTTCACAAACTTTACCTCTTTATAATATTAGTATAGAAGTATAGATAATATTAGAAAAAAACAACGTTATTCGGCAATCAATTTCAAACTTAAAAATATCATGGAATATGCACGAAATACGAGAAACACCCATAAATGTCTGTCTCGCCATAACAACCTATCGGTAGGTTTTTTTCATGTGTTCTTTGGTTCTTTCCTAATGAGTTCCCGGTATTGTAAGTTTTTAACGCTGCGCGCTATTCCAAGCGCCATTGTTATTTTTTTTAAGTCGGTACTGCTTGTTGGATTTTAAAGTAAATACGCAACTGTGCAGTTATTTTTGTCTGTTGAAACAATGTAGAGATAAGGCCTTTTTAGTGATGTTTGTGTGTAAATAATAAGTAAATTAAAATTAATAAGCTAGCAATTATTGTAAGGAATCATATAAGTAGCCTATTGAGTAATCATGTGCAAATAAACTATAGCTATTTGTTTCGTTCCAGAAAAAAACAGTTTACTTCTGGCTTCGGCGGTGGCATGAAAGCGGAACTCTCGAAGCGCACCACCGCCAACTCTACGCGAGAGCCACGACGACGGCGGCAGACGATGCGGCTATGGTCGCTGCACACTCTGCCGACCCGTTTTTGAGCACAAGAGTGACCTCAACTTCATACAGTGTGAGTCCATGTATACCTTGTTATCACACATATCACTCTATCTTATTCATAAATTTTTATACTTAGTCATAGTCGCGTCAAGCGCACCGCGCGGCCTAGCTAGGACGTTCTAGCGATACCTAATAACCCCTCCAGCTATAGCAGCAATACGTCCGTATTGGACTCAGTGAATGTTATTATTGTTAGTATTACAAGATAATAGATAAATATTTAGTTCTTTAGCACCTATCTTAACAAAGGTGGAATTTTCAATTCGGCGGATTATTTATATGTTTATATTTTGAGGAATAATTTTTAACTGACCCATATTCATATAGTTAAGTTGGCCCGTACCATTATTTTGTCATAATTAAGAATCTTATGTAAGTATTTTTTTGTTTGTTTTAGATTTCAATGGACACCGTTAAAAGGCGCCTAAGGGACGCCGCCGCGCCGGAAAGAAATGCTGCCGCCCTGCTAAGAAGATTCTAATGAACCAGGCGCATAAGGAGGCAAGAGTAAGTTTTTGCCTGGAATATTATAATTTTGACTGGGCAAACAATATCGTCATTTTTGTGGACGAGAAAAGCTTCCGGTCGGATACGGACGCAAGAAAAATATTATGGCGCAACAGCAATGAGCGCTATGTGGAGGTGAATACTTTACCAAATCGAGCAAGTGGAAGAATATCTCTCAATTTTTGGGGGTGGATGAGCTCAATGGGACCGGGTGAACTGGTGGAGGTTAGCGGGCGCATGACTGGGGATCAGTACGTCGAAATTTTACGTGACGTGATGATCCCCACCGTGCGCCTGTACTATCCAGAGGGCATTATTTACTTGTGCCAAGATAACTGCCGCGTGCACACCTGCAGAGTGGTGCAGGAGTGGTTCGCGGCACAGGATGACGTCATCTGCCTGCCATGGCCTGCAAAGAGCCCTGACCTAAATCCAATCGAGAATCTGCGAGCGCTGATTAATTTGACAGGACTAAACTAAAATTTATCTTCTGTCCTTTTCTTAATGAAATAGAAAGAAAAAGATGCACTGAACTTAAATTTGGTTTAGTTTGTAAACAAGGGAATCGACACCAAGGTCTGACAGCGTGTATTCATTCACTCACAAAGACACTCGGTGTCGGACACACTGCACGGCGTATAGTGTCGTAGCCTGAATTTAACTTCAGATGACGAACTCCGATGGCAATAGTAAATAATGCACTTCATTCGCCCGGGTTTCCGTAGAAACCTATCCTTTGTGTTTATCCATCCATTTTCACAAACCTTCACATTAAATAGTAGCACAGTTTTACAATTCAATTCATCTAAAATTGTTATTATTTTATTTATCAAAATAAAGATATTTCGGTATTTCCAACCACTGTTTCTCAAACGCTTATAAATTATTCTTCCATTGCTCGATTTGGGAAAGACGCCAGACATGTTGTTTGTTGATGTTGTGTCATAATAAACTGGCTTCCTCCATATCCTACATATGGCCGACAAGTTATTTTAGTAAACGCAAATTTTAATGATTTGAAATCTTATTTTATCATGCTTAGCGGTCACATTTCACACACAGCAGGCTGTGCTGTATAATGAAATGTGAATGTCTAACAGTGTTAGATAAGATTCGAAATCATCTGTAAGTATTATAAAAATGCCTTGTCGTGCCGTGCCTCCCGTGGGCGCGCGGCCGTAGACGGCCCAGTCAAGTTATACTAATCTAGGTAAAAGCTTACTTTTGCTTGGCGGCAGCATTTAACTCTGCTTGGCGCCCATTTAACTGTATCTATTACAAATAAAAATAAAAAAAGTTTGTAAAAATTAATATAATCTTGTTGTTTTTAATGTTTGGTATAGTTACGTTTCATATTTTCTATTGTTTGTGTAGTTTAGTTTTATATAAGTATATTTTAATTTAGAGTATTGTATTTGTTTTAAGTTTCTTATTATAATAATTTTAATGTTAAAAAATAAAAAAATAAAGATTGTGGTTCCGCATTTTATTTTGATACTAGCTGACACGCGCAACTTCGTTGCGTCACTTACATAAGAGACAGAGGCTCTTAGGCACTTACTTATAATACAATTCTAAAGGTAACTGAACTTTCTTTGTTTTATCCACGAACCGCTTCTGTGACATCTCTTAAGATAATCATTAAAATAAAATGATATAAGTGAGATTTTGTTCAAAATTAAGTACTTGTGATGAAAAACGTATTTATTTGTATAAGGATTAATACCATTTTTTTACCTTTTGGCTGCCAGAGTATAAACGCACACGCGTGCCCTCCACGGCAAGCCACAATTTCACCTTCCATTTTGTCACATATTTGTGTCGTTTGGCGTAAAGGACACGCGCTTGTTGTTTAAAATGCATTATTTTAGAAGAAATTAGATTACCATAGAAAAGGTTATAGTGAGTCCACCTTAAAAGATAGACATGCCATCGCGGAGTTTTTTTTTAAACTTAATGAAAGAAACAAATCCGTCAAAATGATTGTTGCTTAACTTTAACCGTTTACGCAAAGAAAGCTCTCAAAAGGAATTTTTCCCCGTTTTAGAACATTTGTCATTGATGCTCCGCTCCTTCTGGTCGTAGCGTGATGTTATATTATAGCCTATAGCCTTCCTCGATAAATGGGCTATCCAACACTAAAATAATTATTCAATTCGAACCAGCAGTTCCTGGCATTAGCGCGTTCAACCAAACAATTTCTTCAGCTTTATAATAATGGTATAGATTTTTCCCGCGATTTCACACGTGTTCTCGTAGGAACCTATCCTATGTCCTTTTCTGATATATTAAATCGATTGTAAGTTTTTATAGGTTAGCCATTACGCGGGCTGCCTGTTTTTGATGTGAAACATCTACATGCGCGCCTAGACAGTAAAACCGACGGGAAATGGCATGACGCTGTCATGGCGTGATGCCCCCTCTATGCTAAGTCAAATCAACCTTTTACCATTAAAATGAAGTTTGTTTTGGACCGATTGTTGATCTAAGTATTTCATTTTTGAAAAATACCACGCCACGACCCCACTCAACTAGTTAGGTCGGATGCAGATTTGATCGATAGATATCGATAAAAGAATACATTTAATTTTTAACATTACAATACAAAGATCGTAACATTCATACACTAAATTTATTTTAAGAGTTGCCTGTAGCCAAAATGGAATAATTTTTTTACATAATTCTTATAATTTTAATAATGTTTGAGAGGTTGCATTGGCTAGCAAGTCATTTCGTGTGTAAGTAGCGGAATTTACTCGTCAATCGGTATTAGTTTGATTTTTGATTTTAGATTACAAAACTTCGTATTTTTTTCTGTCCTTTAGCAAAATAAAATGTAGAATCTGTGACTTATGCTAGTTGTGACTAAAATTAAAACGACCAATTAAACGATTTTTTTATTTGAAGTGCATTTTGATCGTATTCCTTTCAAGCAAATAAGTAGATTGAGGCATGCTCATACGCAATTTGGAATATAATTAGATGGACAAATAATCAACGTTCCTGCTGCAGTTGATACAATGTTAAGGTGATTACAATTTTACATCCTAGTTCAGTTATCATCGGTCAATCTTTAATACAGTCCAATACACCTTGCTACTTACTAACACCACAGCCACTATTACAGAAACCAGAAGATACGTCAAATAATATCCCGTAGCTCCACTGTAAAAACAGTCTCTATTAAAAATACTAACATATTTTATATTCTATTTACCTTCAAATAAATAAAATTGAGTGTTTGTTTTTAATTTCAAAATACAGCTTTTTACTGAATACACATGAAAGTGCAAAATATTGGACACGTATTTTTTCTTTTATCACGTAGGTAAACAAAAAATGAAGACGATACAGCGCGTCGAAAACTCGTGTGACGTCACATTTCGGTACACTTTTTATGGGAAAGTGACGTCAAAACCCCCACTCATGATCTTTAATACGTTTTATAACTTCGTATATTTTTAATGATTTGATAAAATAAAAATACGTGTCCAATATTTTTCGATAATAATCTAACTGAACCATATTTTTTTTACTCAGGAATCATCTCTTTTCTACTATTACATAGATGTTTCAAATTTGCCGGGCGTCCCGTGACGGCCAACTTATTTTTATTACCATGCCATTCTTTCGGTTCTATTCAAGTAGGTAAGTAGGTATTCAACCTGCTAAACTAGTTTTTTTGCATAGAACAGTTATTCTACACCACAACGCGCATACGCACACACCCTCACGCACGCACTGCAGCACGAAACATTACAAGCAAAAACAGACAAAAAGATATTTATCTCTTTCGCACGATTCTCGCTGTTTCTGCTCATAACGCGTTCAAGGTCAATGTGGGGTAGCTTGATGTGCTGGCGACTGTACCAACGACATAATTATGGACGTACATCTGTTAGCACCAACCCAAATGCAAAGCGAACTAGACAGTGTAGCTCGACTACTACCCCGCGATTCTACGCTATCTGAAGTTTGTAATGATGTAAGAGACATCAGCTACAGGCTGTTCAGAATACATGCACGCATAACACAGCACTACCTGTTGATGGAAATAAAAGTACCCATCTTGAGTGATGCCCTATACGAACGTAACAGACTTATCAGCATTCCTCAATGTATTGTCAGTAATCGGGTAATGTACGTTATTCCCAACTCTGCATTAATAGCATTTAACGCCAACCAATACTCATTTATACCCCTAGAACATTATGACCTTCATGAATGCCAAAAATTACATGACCAAACTCTACTGTGCAAACTAAATCATCCTTTATATATGATCAAACGAACTTCGGCAAGTGAAGTTCGATCGATATTATATTAATCGCTTCATTCGAAGATATAACATTCACAACGTAGTTTCTCTAACCTACAAGGCAACTTCGCACTTTTTTATAAATTACCCCGTATTTTTATTTTATTTTTTGTTCTGATATCTACGATCACTGATTCAAACCTCATTCTATTTAGAGTAAAGTATAGCTTAGCAAAAACTTCGATATAGGGAAATGGGGTGGGGATATTTGGCGAACGTTTGAGAAGCGGCTGTCCAGCCAGCCGCCTTCCTGATGGCGTCTATGGACAGGCCAGCGCGATGCGCCGTGGACGTGGCGGCATGGCGCGTGCTATGCGCGCTGAATGTCGTCACGTCCACGCCGCTCGCACATAACACTTGTTTAATCCATCGACTGATTGACTGCGCCGTGGCGGCTCTATAGGGCCGTTTAAAGGTCAAGAATAAATTAGATACGTTCACAGGTCTAATCTCATTAGTCATTTGAAGGCAATCTTTTAATGTCGTAGCCGGGCAAATACTTGGTTTATCTACAAAGTATGGTAGAAATAAAATTGGTTGATCTCGGCCGGGTGCCGATGTCTTAATAATGTCGGTTACGATTATTTCGATGCCTCTGGAATTTATTTTTATGTTTGAGGTCTTGATAAGGGAAATCGTTTGAACCCTGTGAGCTGTGCAAATAGCTAACAAAATTGCTAATTTCTTAGTGATATTTTCTATTGTGAGATCTCCATTTGGGAACCAATTAGAGATAAAGTTGAGTACCACCTGGGGATCCCAAGTACTCGTGTACTTGGGTATACACGGTCTCAACTTGTATGCTCCTTTTAGTAATCTTTTTATACAGTCGTCTGCTCCTATCCTACACTATTTCCTAGAAGTAGCGATAGGGCAGATTGATGACTATTAAGGGAACCGTACGATGCTCCCTTATTAAATTGATCGGTTAAAAAGGTCATGAAATCCCGTGAAATCGACACCTCAAACACGCTAATATTATTAAATATACAGAATTCCCACCACAGTTTAAAGGTGACATTATATTGCTGTACAGTATTTTGAGACAAAGAAGCTAACATTAAGTCGTGAGCGGTTGGAGGCGTCCCTCGCTGCGTGAACGCAAACCGGAGAGCACCGCGGCACCCAGGGTAAGCGACTTGTAAAGTGGGTGGTGTGTTCTGAAACGGGAAGATAAAAGACCTGTATTTGCTTTCAGAATAACAATTTCAGTAACAAGCATACTCTTTAACTGGGGATACCAGGCTTGTGATGGCCATATGGGAAAAAACAAGAATACCTTCAGCTTTGTCTAAAATAATTTTTTGTAAGCATTTCAATATCACCGAAAATGACGGGAAAGGCATAAAAGTATTTATCGCGCCAGCTTATTGTAAAGGCGTCAATTGTGATGGCATCGGGGTCTGGTCGCCAAGACACACAGCACTCACATTTTGCATTGGTGCGAGAGGCAAATAAGTCTATCTCTGGTTGGCCAAATTTTTGTGTTATCAATTGGAATGCTACATTTGATAATTCCCATTCTGTGTCTATGTTAATTTTTCTAGATTGTTCGTCGGCTATAACATTATCATGTGTGTTTATGTAAGAAGCTACTAACCAGATACTTTTTCTCTCGCACCACTGCCAAATAGATCGAGATAAATCGTTCAAATGTGATAATTGTATTCCACCCATACGATTGAAATAACTAATGGCTGTTGTCAGAATAATTGCGAACGAACCATTTTAACGCTAAAAATACCGCTAAGAGTTCTAGATAATTAATGTGAAACTTTAATTCTGAATCCTTCCAAGCGCCGTTAATGCGTTCTTTATTGCAACAAGCGCCCCAGCCGGTCCTGGACGCATCAGTGAATATTTCTAATGTGAATGCTTGGACCCTTATGGAATTGGAAGTTGTGGAAATATTTTTTGACCATTAATCCAGATCCTTCAAAATTATATTAGATAATAATTTAATTTTTGTATCAAAATTGTTGTTTATTTTTAAGGCCAAGTATTTTTGTCGTTCTAAAATTTTGGTGTAAATCCATCCATATTTAGCTGCGGGACAAGCAGCAGTAAGAATCCCAATTAATTGTGCAAATTCCCTTATTGTGCTGCGTGGTAAGCGATAAAATGTATCTATATGAGTGCGTTTTTCGTTTGGTAAGGACATAATTAAATTTTTTGAATCATACATAAAACCTAAATATGTACAAGTCTGTTTTGGTTCTAATGAACTCTTATCGAAATTAATAACGAAACCGAGGGATTCTAATAATTTCAATGTTTCTGTTAAGTTATCACGACATTCAGAATAGGTATCACCAATACATAATACATCGTCAAGGTACTGAACTGATTTATAACCCCGGCCTCTAAGATGGGACATTACCTCTTTCATAATCTTGGTAAAGGTTCTAGGTGCTATAGATAAGCCATAAGGCATACTATTAAACTCGTACAAAATGTTTTGCGCTTTTTCATTCTCGAAATGAAAGCGCAAGTATTTCCGGTGATAATTAGCAATCGGAATTAAAAGATATGCTTCCTTCAAGTCTATTTTAGCCATGTAACCGTCTTGTGGTATTCATTTAGTAACGGTCCTATAATCTTCCATTTTAAAATGAAACTTAGAGATAAACTTGTTTAGTGGCTTTAAATTCAAAATAAACCGCTTGTCGCCGTTTGGTTTGGATGTAAGGAATATCTTTGATATGAATTGATTCTCGGTCGGTGAACATGTTGATATCGCGCCTAAATCAAGTAATTTTTTGATGGCCATATTCATATCGTCTTTATCTGATGTTGAAAGACCATTACGAGGTGAAAAGGTTTGCACCGGAGTTTCAGAAAATGGTATCGAAAAACCCTTACGAATCCATTCGAGAACGATGTCATTGGAAGTTTTGTTCGTGTTCGAGTACCTCGGTTGCGCCGCTGTCTGTACCTTGCGTGCTGCAGGGGCTTGTCTCCTCTGCCCCCCCCCCCCCCCCCCCCCTCCCCCCTGTTCGACAGGTAACGCGAAGGACCTGGCCAGTTTTCCTGGTACCGAGGTCGTGCGACTGCGGATTGAGCTGTCTGTGGAGGTTTCGGAGGCAGCGGGATCTTTTTTATTTGAAGGCCCTGCCTTTCAATAGCTTTTGAAGCTTTGATTTTTTCGGATAGTTTTATTCCGAATAAAGTGCTATCCCTTTCATTGTCCTTGATAACATTTAGGAATGATCTTTCCAAGCCGGGCGTCACCAATTTGATACGTGCTTCAGTATCCATATGGTGAAGATAGGTTAAGATGCGACAACTGTCACTTAGCATTTTTATGGCTTGAATTTTTTCTTCACCAGTAATGAGAAGAGTCATCGCCCTATTCACGGCTGTGATCCCAGCGCCAAGAAGTTGTTGCGATAACTCGCATCTTCTTATCGCGATTTCTTGCCATATCTGTAATAGCTGCCGAAATTTCTAGTATTCCTGTATCGGGAACCGGTATCTCGGGAATATCGGTAACCTCCAAGGCTGGTGCATTCGCCGGTCCGTTTCTGTCCACTTTATCGGCATCTGATAATAAAATTATTTATTTTATATGTGTGGGTACTTTGACAAAAATACCTTCGTTCCATCTCTCGGATAGACCCCAGGCTTTGTCTAATTTCGCAATTATGTTAAGCTACCGCATGTGGGATAAGCTTATTTTTTGCTTTTATGCCCTCGTGTTGACTCACGGCCAACCCCCAGGCTTGCCACGTTCGATTTCGAATCAAGGCAACACATAAATTATTGACGTTAAAATACCACATTGATGCACTTATTCACCAAAATTAGTAGGTAGGTACTTACCGTTATTAGCGTCGTTATCCAAGCTCACATCTGAGTCCGAAGATTCTAAAACTCGCATCACGCGACGACGTGTTTGTCGTTCCTTCTCTTCGAGTTTACGAATCTTTTTATTATACTGTTCAATTTTATCTTTAGCACTGCGCTTAGGCATTATTAATTTCTATATAACACTGACAAACCACTAAATTCAATATTAAGATCGTTTTTCAAGTCGCGGGGACTGTGATCGCAGGACTCGTGTTGTCGTTGCCTCGCACGGAAAAAGAATGAGGTTTGAATCAGCGGTCGTAGATACCAGACCAAAAAAAAAAATACGGGGTAATTTATAAAAAAGTGCGAAGTTGCCTTGTAGGTTAGAGAAACTACGTTGTGAATGTTATATCTGAAGAATGAAGCGATGCAATATAATACAACACCGGCGATCGTCACAAATCTATTTGCGACGTACAGCTGATTCGAGACAACGAAGAACACAAACTCAAACTCAAAGCATTTATTTCAATTAAACCATTTACAGGCACTTTTGAATTGTCAAGTGGTCGGTCAGTCAGAAATATGAAGCTAGTTGCCCATTCCAAAGCGTAGTAGGTACCTATGGAGAAGAACGGGCAAGAAACTCCATGGACACTCTTTTAAATTATATTGTTACATACATATTAGTTACATCATTAATCTTGTATATAGGTATAATTATATGTGAGAACGATGTAAATAAGACGTACACATTGAGTGTCCAGTGTACAGCAAATATAAATTCAAACAAAACAATCCATAATAACATAATTAAAAATAAGCCGTGGTGGCTAAGAGATGACCAGTCCCAACTGACAGCGCCCGTTCACGAACATGACGCATGGATCAGCACCATTCAGCTCAACCATTTTGAAGGGAGCTAAATGATCCAACACACGCGCCACCGTCAGCGAGACATTTGAGTGAGCATGACATCTATCAGCCGCCAGGACACATTCAAGTCAATGAAAGACATTACCCGGTAAATGGTAGCTCGATAGTACATAGTACTCACACTTGTCCTATGCAATTATATAATACAAAGGAGATTGAGTTTACACAAAGCAAAGGCAGTCTAACAATCTTCAGCAGCTCCAACAGTATTTTCAAATGTTAATCAATTAGTGGTGGTTGTGGAGCAGGACCAGCATTGAGCCAGGCATTTTTAGCAGCGATATAATCCCCCAACTTATAATATGCCTGGCTGCATAGTGTGCGTTTTATACAAACTTTGAATTTCGTCTCATTCAGTTGAAGTATGTGGGGAGGTATTTTATTGTAACATTTTAAACAGTACCCCATGAAAGATGAGTCCACTTTAGCCAGTCTGAAACCTGGTTGAACTAATAGGTCCCTATTTCTGGTACTATAATTATGTCTATCACCTCTTTTAGTAAAAAGATGTACATTTTTTCTTACGTACATGATGTTTTCATAGATATATTGACAAGGTACCGTCAAGATCTTAATAACCTTAAACAGTTCCCTTAGAGAATCGCGCCTGCGGAGATTATATATGGCTCTGATGGCTCTTTTCTGCAGAATAAAAATAGAATCGACGTCTGCAGCCCGTCCCCAAAGTAAAATACCGTAAGACATGATACTATGAAAGTAACTAAAATAGACTAACCTCGCGGTATCTACATCGGTAAATTGACGGATTTTTCTGACAGCATATGCTGCTGAACTTAGCGCACAGCGTTTATTGTCATACGGAAATATGTTTTTACTGAACCAACTAGAATAACTCCAAGTTCTGCTACTTGTATTGATAATGTCTTCTGCGATTGTGATTATTTAGTGAAAGCCATCGTAAATTATTTGCCATCTGATCATAGTGGACAAACGGTAACTTTTCAGTTTAAAACACCTTTGCAAAAAGTGCAAATACAATTTAGACCAATAACGACTGGCAAATTAAGTAGATTCAATAGTACCCTAAACAA
This sequence comes from Brachylomia viminalis, assembly GCA_937001585.2. Lineage (NCBI taxonomy): Eukaryota > Metazoa > Arthropoda > Insecta > Lepidoptera > Noctuidae > Brachylomia > Brachylomia viminalis. The sequence goes on from CAKZJQ020000011.1 coordinate 130,543, forward strand.
TAAGTTTAATGTTCTGAGTCATATTAGGGACGATGCAAATAAATTGTATGAGAATTTATTTTCAGTAGTGCACAATGAATTCAATAAAACTTTTGAAAAGAAAACAAAAAATATTTGTCCTAATTTTATTTTTAGTGACTGGGCAACTAGAGGTATTAGGATAAGTAGGGAAAGACTGTTCGATCTGTACGGCCTTAAGCCCTACATTAACACTGAAACTTTCAACAAGTATGTTGCTACATATTCAAAAATTTTTAGGAATACCTACAAGATAGCTAAAGCCCAGTACATTAGCAACAAGATTAAATCAGCAGAAAATAAAATAAAAACAGTTTGGAAAGTTATAAATAACGAAACTAGTAGGAAATAAATACGTAGCACAGATTATACATTGGAGACTTCACGTGGTGCCATAAGCTCTAACTTAGAAGTCGCTCAAGAATTTGTAAATTTCTTTACTAATATACCAGTTAAAACGACGGAAGCTTTAAATTACTCACCTGATGTCTCGATTGATTTATTAAGAGCGAACGTTTTAGGCTGCCCGGTTGAATTTCAATTTAAACACATAAACCCTATGATAGAAATAAAAGCTTTTCGGCAAATAAAAATCAAATTGACCGAAGATCTATGGGGAATGTCTATCAAAGTTTGTACAGCAATAATCGAGACTATAGCACCATACTTAGCTTTAATATTTAATTTGTGTGTAGATCAAGGAGTCTTCCCGGATTTAATGAAATACAGTAAGGTTATACCACTTTTTAAATCTGGGGACAGCAAAGACACCAACAATTATAGACCAGTATCTGTGTTGCCAGTATTCAGCAAGGTGTTCGAAAAGGTAATGCTCAATCAAATGCTTAATCATTTTAACACCAACAAAATCTTACACGATCAGCAATATGGTTTCACCAAAGGACGTTGTACGACTGACGCCGGTGTCACTTTATTAAAACACATATTTACAGCGTGGGAGGAGGCCCAAGATGCCATAGGGATCTTTTGTGACCTCTCCAAGGCATTTGACTGCGTTGATCACGAAACCTTGCTCTTAAAACTTGAGCATTACGAACTAGGTAAACTCGCGCTTAGTTTAGTACAATCTTACTTAAATGATAGGACAACAAAAAGTGCAAATAAATGGTATCAATTCACTTCATTTAAAAGTACAAGTGGGTGTTCCACAAGGATCGATATTAGGTCCCTTCCTCTTTTTAGTATATATTAATGATCTACCCCATTTATTTAAAAACCAACCACAAATGGTATTATTTGCTGACGATACTTCTTTAATATTTAAGATAAATAGACGTGCATCAAATCTTGACGACGTAAATAATGCCCTACTGCAGGTACATAATTGGTTCACTGCTAATAATTTAGTATTAAATGGGAAAAAAACGAAATGCATAAGATTTGCTTCACCGAATGTTAAAAGTAGTGATTGTGACATAGTATTGAATAACGAGAAACTAGAATTTGTCGATGAAACTGTTTTCCTGGGAATAACGCTAGACTCAAGGCTGCAATGGGGTCCTCATTTAACATCTCTTGCAGGACGGCTAAGTTCAGCAGCATATGCTGTAAGAAAAATCCGTCAATTTACTAATGTAGATACCGCGAGGCTAGTCTATTTCCGCTATTTTCATAGTATCATGTCTTACGGTATTTTATTATGGGGACGGGCTGCCGATATTGAGTCTATTTTTATTCTGCAGAAAAGAGCTATCAGAGCAATATACAGCCTCCGCAGGCGCGATTCTCTAAGGGAACTGTTTAAAGACATTAACATCATGACGGTGCCTTGTCAATATATTTATGAAAACATCATGTACGTAAGGAAAAATTTAAATATTTTCAGTAAAAGAGGTGAAAGACACAACTATAGGACTAGAAATAGGGACCAATTAGTTCAACCAGGTTTCAGACTGGCTAAAGTAGACTCATCCTTCATGGGGTACTGTTTAAAATGTTACAATAAAATACCTCCCCACTTATTCCAACTGAATGAAACGAAATTTAAATCTTGTATAAAACGCACACTATACAGCCAAGCATATTATAAGTTGGGGGATTATATCGCTGACAAAAATGCTTGGCTCAGGGCTGGTCCTGCTCCACAAGGGCGCGTAAACTAATTAATTAGCATTCGAAAAGCTGCTACGGCTTATTTTAATTCTATAATTGTTTTTATCTTTGTATTACGGACGCTTTTAACGTGCACGTCTTTCTACATCGTTCTCACATGTATAATTACAACATGAATGATGTAACCACTCTATTGTAACAATATTTTGATATAAAAGAGTGTCCATGGAGTTTCTTGCCCGTTCTTCTCCATAGGTACCTACTACGCTTTGGAATGGGCAACTAGGTTCATCTTTCTGACTGACCGACCCCTTGACAATTCAAAAGTGCCTGTAATTGGTTTATTTGAAATAAATGCTTTGAGTTTGAGTTTGAATAAAAGTATGCGCCGACAAATGGGTCAAATTACATAAACAAAACATCTAGTTTTATTATTGTTGTGACACGTGCGAAGTACAATTAGTGTGCGGCACTCAAATGACATGGAGACGGATGGAGACGTTACGTCACTCGGGTCTGCGGAATCGTAGACTGGGCCAAAGTCGATATAGCGTAAGTCATCTTCAAGTTTATTTACATTTAAACTAGAAATTGTGCGAGCGACTGCTTTAGGTAATTTACAGTTCAAAATAAGTAGGGCAGCACTGTGATCGGTTACTGTTGAATTAATTACAAGGGCAAGAGCAGGGAAATTGGACTTGAGTACCTATTATATGGTCCAAACAGGAGCCACTTTCGTGTGTAGGAAGCGTGTGAGCGGGAAGCAAACCATGGAAGGCGCATAGGTTAAGGTATTCTTCAGCAGATGCGTCAGCACTTTCTGGAAGAATATTGATATTAATATCTCCAAATAAAACGGTATTTTTGAAAGATGATAGGTTCTGCAAGGTGTCGTTTAGGCCCGGTTCCTATATCCGAGAAACGATTCGTTTTGCTTACGGATGGTAGAATTGTCTACGAGGCGTAACCCAAAAGTGTTCCTATAAAAAACGTTTCGTAAGCGACGTTACCGTTGGCTTGCTACCTACGGACGGGAGGGTTACCAATAACGATCCGTATTCGTAATGTATGGAAATGTTGATCTGTGGTGTTCCTATAAAAATTTCGAGCGTCGGTCCAACTGTCAAATCTACCGTTCGTAGTTCGTTTGCCTACCGGCCGATTTCGGCGGATAGTTTTGTGGAATTTTTCAATTGTAAAATTTGTAAAGTGAAGTCGAGTTCAGAAAGTGAAGTGAGTGATTTTGAAATGATACGTTTACTAACGGACTCCAGCGACTCTGATTCAGAAGAAAATAATCGCCGTATTAAAGTTTACAAACAAAGAGACGTTGGATGATTTTGAGTTTTAGCTGAGATTTCGGCTTGATAAACCGTCTGTTCAAGAGTTACTGCTAGAAATATATCCCTATCTAAGAATAACGGGAGCCAGGTTAGTAAACCTACCCGTGTTTATGTACTTACCTATTTGATAAGAAAAATTATTGGCAATACATTGTATTTCACCAGTGTTACCTTGAACTCAAGACACGTTTAACGAAATTAACTAATGTTTTACTTGGCCTTTTTAAGGAATCATGGAATATCTCCGATACACCAACTCTTATTAACTTTAAGGTTCTATGCATTGGGAACAATGCTAATATCAGTGGCAGATTTTAAAGGAGTGTCGAAGGCATCTGCATGTCGTATTGTTGCTGATGTCAGTAATGCTATAGCACAGCTGTACAGCAGATATGTATACATGCATACCAATACTGAGCAGGATTTTTATTCAGTATCTCGATTTCCACTAGTACTTGGTGCACTAGATGGAACACACATCAGGATACAATCACCATGTAAGTGCATTACACTTGTACCAACTAACTTTAAACTTCAATGGCCTCATTGGTCTGATTGGTTCGATTCCTGGCCTGGGCAGTGTTACTGGGTTTTCTATCAGGAATTTCTCAGTAACAGCTCGGAATCTGGATTGATGACCGATTGATGGCAATAGGCTCGCCAATAACTAAACATAACTAGCAAAATGTGGGTGTACCTACTATAGGTGCACCTGCACTGTTTACACGCTGCCTAGCCCTTCAGGGTATACAGGCATGATGTTACGTTAGTATTTTAATCTTGTTTTTAATGCATAATTTTTATTTCAGGTTCTCAGATTGGAGAAGAATTTAGAAACCGTAAAGGGTACTTTTAGATAAATGTTCAAGCAGTATGCAATGCCAATTTGCTGTTTATGAATGTAGTGGCTCGCTGGCCAGGGTCTGCTCATGATGCCACAATATTTAACAGTTCAGAACTGAGAGGTAAATATTGATGTTGATATATTTCATTATTTGAAAACAAAGTAAATGGGTACTTACTTAATTTAATTCTGTGTTACTAAACTATAATTAAATTTTTAAGCACAATGTGAGAATGGACAATTTGGGAATAAGTGGCTGCTTGGGGATAGTGCATATCCTTTGAAGCCATACCTGTTAACTCCTTTGTTAAATCCAGACACACGAGGAGAACAACTTTATAATGAAGCCCACATCCGAACTAGAAACACCATTGAAAGGTATGTAGATGTTAAGTCCTTACAGATTTGTGATTGTCTAGAATCTACTTAAGTATTCAAGTTAATGTAATACCTATTTTGTTATAGGTGTTTTGGAGGTTGGAAACGAAGGTTTCCAGTAGTGGCTTTAACTTTATGTTTGAGTCTTTTAAGAGCCATTGCAGTTATTATCTCTACAGCAGTACAGGATGATATCCCACCAGAGGCTGAGATTCCAGATGTGTATGCAGTGCCCACATCTAAGAATATTGAGGCAAATAATAATCAAACATTAAGAGAAACTTTGATAACAGAATATTTTAATACGTAAGTTATGCATGTATATGTACTTTAATTAAGTATCTCTATTTTTCATACTTAAGTGATATACATTTGTTCAGTTCAGGTGTTGCCACATAAGTATACAGGAAACCTTAATCTAATTTCTGAATAATAGTCCCTACAATTTAATAGTGCCAATCACGAGACACACTAGGTGGTAAAACTTTTGTCAAAGATTAATCTACAAGGATGTGGGCAGTATCTGTGTAGCTAATAAATTAAATTACTGGGTGGAAGACACCTAAAAAGTGATGTGTACTAAAAGATAATTATTATTATTATTTTCAGTTTGGAGTAAGAAATATTACATCTTTATATTTTCGTGACAAGATCATGAAAATAAAAACAAGAAGCCAAAACAGTGTTTTATATCAAATAAAAGTAAATATTCAGATTTTTATATTCTATAATATTTTGTATAAGTTTATAAAATAAGTGTTGATTAAAACCTAGAATTCAAATTAATAAATGAATATGAAATATGAATACAACTTTATTTACCCTACTTAAGTATCAAATTACTTAATTATAAACTAAATATCATTAATATTTTCCTTATTAGCTAGCTTTAACAGTCTTATCTCTAAATCTAACTTTTCTGCCTTCTTATTATAATAATTTGCTATTGCTACATTTTTTCCAGGCGTCCATCGTCACTTCTTTTCTTTTTTCCTGTAATAAAAATATAATCTGTGTTTATACCTACAATAATAGCTGTACTTGCTGTTAAACATTAGAGAAACACAAAGTATAAGAGAAAATATTTCATAAAAAATTACCCTTGTTTTGCAGAGATTTTGACATTGTAGGCATGCCATATAAAAAATTCACTCCTGCATTGCCCGGAACAACCCCTTCTGGGTTCAAAATATAAATTTTTCTCTTTTTTACTGAAAATAAAAGGGAAATAAATTAAACTATGTACTAACAATGACTATTTAAGCTCCGCTACACCACTTACTTCCTCTTAACACATTGTGTATGAGCAGGGTTTGTAAGGATCTTAATTATAACAGAGTTAAGTAATGATTGATTGAGCCTTATTGATCCAACCACATCCAGCCCTATCAGCAGACTACCATTATAACAAATACTCAGACAAATTAGTTCTACTAACTGCATAAATTATGTAGATTAAAGAATTAAAAAACTTAGCATCATTGCTCCACCAACACGTGCCTTACCTAGCACTTAAATTTTGAAAGGATGGATGATAAAATTAAAGAGTTGATTTATTTAGACATAATAATATTAAGCCTGTGAAGGTAGACCCCATTAGACTTGCCACTTTATCGAGGATTTCATCAGTGGGAATGAAATCTCCTTTTCCACCACCAGTCTGCAACAAAATACAATTTGCATTGTAAATATAATTGAGTAAGTATATGATATTCTAATCCATATATCAATAAATAGTATCTACCTAGTTACAAAGTTGTATCACTTGTCAATAAGTACCAGGTAAACTGAACATTTATAGTGATAATTGAGTAAGTATATGATATTCTAATCCTTATATCAATAAATAGTATCTACCTAGTTACAAAGTTGTATCACTTGTCAATAAGTACCAGGTAAACTGAACATATAAAGTGATAATTGAGTAAGTATATGATATTCTAATCCATATATCAATAATAGTATCTACCTAGTTACAAAGTTGTATCACTTGTCAATAAGTACCAGGTAAACTGAACATATAAAGTGAGCTGAATAATGCAAAATTACTATTTATTACATTAGGTACAGTAGGGATAGGATAAATATTTATTCATTTCCTAGAGTAGGAACCTACTACTATATAAATACTATTTAAGCTACTGACACTTGCTAAAAAAATAGTAACTAGGTACAAGGAACTGAATAATGTAGTTACAGTACATTATATTAGGTAAGTAGGTACCTTAAACGTATTCATGCGAATTTGTTGCGTTCTTTTCCTGGCTGACTTTTTCATTGTCCGATTTTAGTTTAAGTTGGTCTTTTTGTTTGGGATAGCCTCCACACTTTGCGTTGAAGGCAGCCGCCAAAGAGACCCACGCTTGTTCTTTTAGCTTGTTGGAGCTGGCGTTTGTTTCCTTTCTCAATAAAATGCCATAGCTTTGGATTATCTCCACAAAGTGAAACACCTCATCTCTCGTCATAGGCTTTTTGTTCTTCTGTAAACAGGAAAAACAGATTACACAATCAAAAAAATTCCAGTCCTTTACAAACATAACAAAGTAACAATAAACAAGATTACTTACTGGTGTAGTATCCATATTTTATGATATATGAGTTTTTATTCAATTATTCTATTAGATAATAGGTAGAAAGATACAAAATATTTTACCACAAAACCAAAATCACACGAAACGAATTTGGTTTGTTGCTTGGGGCTTGCCGACCACAAAACCGTAGTAGTCTTAGCGTTTTGTTCACACTTTAGCAACAATAGCAATTATGTTTAAAATGAAAGTTATAAAGGACAAAAAAAAAATGTTAACTCTAAAACCGCATTCTGTAGAAAGCTAACATTATTTGGTATTAAAACATCTCATAATATTTGAAATCAGGTCGTAGATTCTGAACTACGCATTACATAATTTTTGTAATACCGAAACGCAGAGAGGATCATTGAGGACCATCGGTAACCAAGTAACCGACGACTGTTCGTAGCTGGTAGGCTAGTTAAAAACTTTGTGGAACACCAAGTTACGCCTCGTTATTAGTAACTTGGAAACGGGTGGTAGCTGTTAACGATAACTATTCGTTGAATATAGGAACCCGGCATTAGCGAGCCAGTGAAATTGTTCATATTTCTAAAAGAGACGGGGTCGATGTATGGCAAGTATCGCTAATTCTGACCCAATTTTAATTAATCTGTTACAGTCGTGCATATTTGGTTCCTCGACAGACACATTGAGATGATTTCTTGCATAAACTATCACCCCATCGTTCTGATTGTAGTTTATGTTACTTTTATACATATTTTAACCCGGAATTAGTGGTATGTTATATCGTTTGGAAGGCCAACATTCCGTTAAGACAATAACGTCACAGTTTATGTCTAGACGTTATAGAAAAATGATAAAATTAACGAAATTCTTAAAAATACTGCGAATGTTTTGGGTAAGTATGGTTAGTGGACTAGTGTGGGAGGAGATATATTGTTTACAGAGTTCAACGTCACAAACATGGGATTCAGATACAGAGAATTTATCTATGTCATTAATTAAATTATTAATCATAACTGTAATTATAAAAACAATAACAAGGGCCAGAAAAATACGTAATTAACGACGCTCTTAGGCGCCTCCATAATTAACAGAATGTATGTACCTCTTTTTAGCCATTAATTTCTGGATGTCGCTGGACAGTCAGCTGCACTTGTCTTATAATGGCTTGGCTTTTTGAAGTGCAAGCAAGTAGCGCACTTTGGTTCCTCTGCCTTCTTTGTGCATTCTTTAATGGATCACCACAGTGGCCACAGATATGGGTGGTCTCCCGGCATGATTTGGCCGCATGTCCGTACTGCTGGCACTTATAACAGCGTGTGACAAGAGTAAAGTCTCTCACAGGGCATGACGACCAATCAACGAGCACTCTGTCTTTAGATATCAGGGCTTTATGTATGTCTGCCGATACTTTTATAATATAATTACAGGTCTCAGCGTCCTTCTTACCTGACTTATGGCTTAACTTAATGGAGGTCAAAAAAGTCTCAAGGCTGCAATCCTGAAGGTTTTCAGCTAGATTCTGGTGGAACAAACAAGTGAAAACTTCATTCTCTTGCATGGATGAGAGCACTCCGATAACTACTACTCTAGGCTTCCTTTTTGGGGGTTCGTCTACTGTAAGGCCTGAATTCGATAGCTGCATCAATTTTTTCACCTTCTCAATGTCCTCCTTTGTTTCGGTGCTGATAATGTCACCGCCATTTTTCGTCTTACGTAGGCCTCTTACCTGAAGTTTCATTTGTTCGGGACATATAATTTGTTAGACTAGTGTTTTTGTCTCCTCACTCGACTGCAGTTTGTCGTTAGGGTATATGGACACTGAGCTTAATTGGCTGTATAAAATTGTTGGTACCTTTTTTAACCATGTCAGCAAAAGAAGTTCCCGTAGCTGGTTTAATTGAAGCTCCGAGTGTTGCAGTTGCTGCGACAAATCAAATTTGTCTTCGAGTGGTTGGACGGTGGAGTGGGCCCGGACGGCTCTCATTTCAAGGGACTAGTACCAACTGAACGGCCATCTGCGAAGTGCCGTGACTCACTTTTCGGCATAGGGTACCTACTTATACGCAGTTTTTGCTGCATGTTTAATTTGCCCTCTGATGCAATAGAGCACTCTTCATTTAGGCACTGCTCAATGGACGACATCCAGTTCTAGATTTCCGGCGTTGATATCGCTTCCATCATCGCCTCGACCTTGCCTCTTTGGCTGGGCGGTTGAGGGTGCGGGCTCGGGTGCAAGTGTGCGGGCACAGGTGTAGGAGGTGGGCCGAACACTTCTGCCACCCCGGCTAAAGGGACTGGTTGCCATTGTGACACAAGTTATTTACTTGTTAATCACTTAAACACGTTTTCACGAAAAGGCTTCACACAAATTACGCCTACGTATGACACAGTTTGCTTTGCTACCGGCTATTTGGTAAAACTAGGTCACGATTCAGCAAATGATTATTTATTTATTTTAATAAATCTTCGACACGTCTGTTCACAACAAAATTGCAATTAACAATCTCTTGTCTTTTCTTACGTTTTTTGCAATTCGTGGGTCAGTGTCCGTTTGTATGTTGATCGAGATAGGATTCGCTACGGCAGCAATTCTAATCTTATCAGCAAAGTGTTCATTCAATAGGAATATTTGAACGTTGAAAGTTGTATTGATGACTAAAATGATTAACATCCCTAAAAATGATAATTTCACATACCTAAATCTGATATTTTGGAAATTAACACTCGGTATCGAAACTCTCAAAAACTACGGAAACGACACGACTAAATAACAAATTTAGCGTCGACGACAAACAAACAAAAAGGCGCCAAGCAACAGTCGGGCCTCGCTCACCCCTGCTCGCGGATCTGGTGGCGCAGCAGCGCGGCGTCGAAGCGCAGCGGGCGCAGCGCGGCGTCGGCGCGCAGGCAGCGCACCAGGCGCGGCGCGCCCGGCAGGCGCCGCACCAGCGCGCCCACCAGCGCGCGCTGCCGGCACGCCAGCGCGGCCGGGCGGCGCGGCGAGCCCGCGCCCGCCCCGCCCGCGAACAGCCCCGCCAGCAGCGGCAGGCGCGCGTCGCCCAGCACGCCGCAGCAGCGCCGGCACACGGCGTCGCGGTTCTTGTGCACGATGCCGCGCGCCGAGTACACCACCGCGCCGCCGAAGTGCACCACCCTGCACACGCACAGCTGCATGATACCGTACTGACGTGCGGTCTGCGGCCTGTTTCATCGTTACTTAAAATACTGATATAATGTCACAGCGCGGTATTTTTTGTAATAAATATCTACCTACGCTTTTTATTTACGTGTCTATTTCCGTATACTTCACTCATGAACTAATTTAGAGGAACGCAAAAAAGAATTAATGTCTCCTATTGTAAGTACCATGCGTACTGACCACCAAAATTAATAAATGTTAATTAATAAAAGTTTTGGAATGTTTGTTTTCGAATTTCATTTCATTTAAGTATATATTTCGTAATATTTCGTTCTTTCATACCGAAATAAAGAAGAAATTTTGCCATCTTTTAAATTTGAATTTAAATTTTATTGAAATGTTTGCATTGACTGCCTTGTTTATCGTGTTGATTGTGAACTGTTACTGCAAATAAACTGAGAATGCCAGATCTAAACGCCACTCAAGTTGCCAGAGCTATTACTTTAATTGAAACTGGGCACACCTACAAACATGTAGAAAATCTATTGTGCACCGAGTTACATAATACAAATAAAAAAAATCTAATATTATTAGACAAATGTTGTGACAATGTTAAATTAATTAGACAGGTTTATTTGGCTTTGTGTCAATCTATTATTATTACCTACTGTATAACTTCCTGGGGTGGTGCCGCTAAATCAATTTTGCTACTTTTCGTCCATTTATATTTCCTACACACCAGCTGTATTTGGCATGTAAGGTGCTAACAGTACGTCAATTATTTATTTTGAATGTAGTTTTATTCCAACACACTGAACTTTATTTTAACCCAGTACCTTCAGATAGGAGAAGAAAAGATTTGGTTTTTGCTAACTCTCAGACTAAACATGCTTTTGCTAATCGATTTTACTTATTTTTAGGACCCTACTTATACACGGTGAAATTTGAATCACAGTTTTGCTAGAACAAACGTTGTTCAGACCATATAATATTATTCGTTAATTTATTTAAACATAATACCTAAAACTTACAAATCTTGTGTAAAAAAAAACTTAGAAAATATTGGACTTTGTTTTTCAATTTAGCTTTAATGCATTTATTGTTGTCTTCTCTTTCAATGTTGGATGTAAATTGATGGCCTGAAACACAGGTTTTTCATAAACCTAGATCAGGCAGGTCTACATTACAGTTAGAATTTAACTTTCCTTGATTGTTATTAATGTAAATCATATTTATGCTGTACTTTATACTTGAATAAATTTTTATTATTATTATATAATTATTAATAAAATTTGGATTCAGTCAAATTAATTTGTCAGCTAGAAATTCATCAGTGCTCTAATAGACTTTCTCTAACAGAAGGCCTTTTAATATATTTCTTAATTTTTCAGTCGTTAATACCCTACAATGTTTTGGCAATATATTATAAAGAATTGGCGCCATACAGAATATACTTTTACGCTTTAGAGTTGTCCTGGATCTTGTGATACATATATTTATTTGGTAATAGTATATCAATATATACAATAGTAAGCTACGTAGCTTACTATTGTCGCGTCTATTTCGAACTACTTTATCTGACACTAAGGGGAATAGGTGTGGATTTGATTTGACAAACATAATGGTCTCTAAAATGTACATTGTCGGGAGGGTTAATATTTTATATGCTTTAAAAATGGTTTGCAACTCTCTGTAACGTGAAGTCCAAACATAGCCCTCAGACACCTCTTTTGCTCAAACAAAGAGAGGCGCTGCAAGGAAGCTTTCACGATCTGTTGATATGGGCAAGGAATAGTAACTCGCTAGATTATGACACCCTGCTTCAAAAGGTTAATGACCTTTTTCCACAGGGGACTATAATACGTGTTCCTTAGATTTATTACGGAGAGACTGTGTCACTAAACATGCAAAGGACCCCCTGATGAAGGCCAGCTTAAAGAAAATTCCATCGATATGTTTAACGCAGAGAACTTTACTGCTGCTATCGAGAAAGCCGGCGGCGTAAGATAATGTTTTTGGCCATTGCAAAGGGCTAATACGTCAAAAAAAATTTCACGACCCCTCGCATGGGTAAAGCCTTATAATAAGCCCTCGCAGGGTTTTGCTCGTTTGCTCCGGCTTTCCAACACAATAATGCACACGCACATTGCGCTAGCAGTGACCCACCTCCGCAAGGTGACGGTATTGCTCATGGCCGTTGCTGCTCAGTATAATTCGGTCGCACCGAATAATCGCAATTGTTTTCGAGGCCGGTCGAATGCGGCAAAACCATCAAAAGAACGGACGAAGGCGCGCGTCATAGCCTCCCCAGCGAAGTAATGACAGCAAACGACGCGGCGCGCGGCGACGCGCGACGTAAGTATTGACTCGTCCAGAGCAGGCCGCCTGCTACAGATTCGAGACCAATGGGAACAAATTAATAACATAAGTAGTAGTAAGTATGGTGTTATTATAAATGTGGCCCATTTACATTCTACTATTACATGTGGTGTGCCAATATTTAATTTCAAAATACATTAAAATATTAAAAATGTCATAATATTCCTTCAGTTATCACCATAAACGTTACAAAATCTCTGATTAAATAAATTAACACATTTATTACACAATTAAAAAATGTCATAACATTACCTACATAAGTTACCAATGTGATTGTTATAAACTGTCAGATTTTATGTATCAATTGAATTGTTAATGTCCATGAATATTGTTAAAATGTCAAAATAAAAATAATAATAGTAAGTAGTTAAATGTCAAATTAAAAAATAAATAAAATATATATAAACCATATTTATTGATATTACTTTCTTTCTTCGACATGTGACACGAATTCATTAACTGTGTGAAAACATTTTTCTTCAAGCCACTGAATCAGCTTTTTCTTCAACATAAGCATAAGTTCTTTAAATAAATCGAGCTTGCATTGTGGCAAGCGGAGCCTATGCTAATGTTCCAGATATCATTCTAAAAATAGTAACCGGGTACCGCATACCTTTTTATCAGAAGCCACCACTTGTTCATCCAAGTGTTGTCGAAACAAATCTAAATGTTCCAGAATACGCAGAAATGACATCTGTAATAAACAAAACGACAGAGCACCCGGTTCTAGAACGGTCTGTAGTTTCGCCAAGCTTCCTCTCATGGCTATTTCTTGTTCCCAAAGGCGACTCCACCAATATGCAACTTGAAGGCAATGAATTCTTACATCATATTAGATCGATTCTAGATTTCAAGCTAATAAATGTGAATCGCATCCCCGACTTTCTACAACCGCAGAATTGGCTATGCAAAATCGACCTCTCGCAAGCGTATCTTCATTTGTCTGTGGCTCGCAGTCACAGAAGGCTTCTGCGTGTAATTTATTGTAGCGAATTGCTAAAAATGACTTGCCTGCCTTTTGGCCTAAGCACAGCGCCCCAGACTTTTGATACGCTCATAAATTGGATAGCTCAGACTCTCAGGCAACGAGGTGTAAGAATCATAGTTTTTTCACGACGATTTCCTGATCGCTCATCAGGACGAAAACAAGCTTCGAAGTCATGTGAGCATTGTGCTCGAAACTTTGGAAACGTTGGACTGGATAATCAACTGAAAAAGTCGATTGTCACACCGTCGAAAAGAGTAGCGTTTCTAGGAATTCATTGGGATCCATGGTCAAAACGCAAATGACTACCCGACGAGAGGATTCATGTACTTTTGGACAAAATAGGTCAGATGCTGCAAAAACAACGCGAGAACTTCAAAGCCTCGTGGGTCTACTAAATTTGCCAGCTTTGCAGTTCCGGAAGAAAACTCAACTTTCGAGCGCTTTTGAACCTACTGAACCAAATCTTGAGGTCAGATCACAGGACTTTACACAACCCTACCTCGTGCTGCTATAAACAATCAAACGCGGTGGCGCCAGAACTGTCAATATCCGTCAGCCATACATACGCCGCCGCCTTCTCATTTCCTCACAACGGATGCGTCGGACATCGCATGGAGAGCTCGCCTGGACAATCACTCGATCTCGAGTCTGACGCCGAGAGGGATCTCCATTCCAACCAAAAATAAATGTTAGCAATTATAAGAGTTTTGCAAGATCACTGTCAGCTCCCGAGACACAAGACGGTTTTGATTCAGAGCGTCCAGTCCTGAGTTATCTCAATCAAGCTCATGGAACGTACCTACTAGTAGTTCCACGGTAGGAATGGGGTTTTTGGCAACCCGACTTGAAATTGCGTGCCCTAGCAGCTCCATTCACTTTATATCACCTAGACAACGTCCTGATCGACACAACAAAAGGACTACCTCAATCAAGAGTCCACGACATGACTCTGGAAGTGTAGAAAGGTGGGGGTGGTCTGAGATGCTAACATCCTGGAATAGTAATCAATTTGAAATTCTTGGGAAGTCATGGCGGACATCAACACGCAAAGTTTATAGCGTTGCTTGGAAGAGATGGCTAGCTTAGGATGAACCTCACGATTATGATTTGGCTAGATTTTTGTCTGATCTCCAATTAGTTAATAAATTATCGTACAATTATACACAAGTCTGTGGTTTCCACCCTAAGCAACCCAGAAACATCCGGCCAGTTAAGTTTAAATGTCCTAGTACAACATGTTCTAAGATCTGTAGCATTACATAAACCGACCACCCGCCAAGCCTTATTTTTTTTTTTTGAGGATGGGAAACCATCAAATGACCCCTCCCGCTCTGGGTGGAGCGGAAGGGAGTGTCAGACTCTTACTGACTAAAAACCCACCCGTGTTCCTTCCTTGGCCCTTTATGTTCCGGGTCAGCGGTACCCCTTTCGGATGATCCCGCTTTGCCGGCAGGCTTGGGCCCTAGTGGGTCCCCTCTTCGATGCTGACATCTCTTTGAGGCGCGCGTGGAACGCGTACGCGCCGTCCAGCACGGGCCTGGTCCTGATCGGACGGTAAGCTACCCATTACTCACCGCCCGCAGGCCCGCGCCTACGGTGGCCGGGAGTCGTCACGCGGCTCCCGACGCCCGGAGCGTCCACCGCGGCGGCTTGGACGGGAGACTCTCTCCCTCTCCCGTCCGCCACCTCCTTCGCTAGCATGACTGCTTCGCAGAAGGAGGCGACTGCCTCCCACTCCCCCTCGCCCCGGACCATGGCTTGAACCAGGGCCGCCAAGCCTCGTCGTTGTATCGGTGGCGCGAGGAAGCGAGGGCGCGGGGCGAGGGACCGATGCAGCGACACATAGAGCTGCGTCGGTCTCAGCTTCGCGAGGTCCTGGTGGCGGAATGGCGGGACAGGCTTTCACGCCCTACCGCCGGCCTCGTCACCATCGAGGCGGTCCGGCCGGTGCTCGAGCGCTGGCTCGGGAGGAGGCACGGCTCCCTGTCGTTTCGGGTGACGCAGGTGCTCTCGGGGCATGGCTGCTTCGGGAAGTACCTGTGTCGCATAAACAGGGAGCCGGACGCCCGGTGTCACCTCTGCGTCGACTGCCGGGAGGACACGGCGCGGCATACGCTGGCAGAGTGTGCCGCTTGGGAGGAGCCGCGCCGTGCCCTCATCTCAGAAGTAGGCAGTGACTTGTCGCTGCCGGCCGTAGTCGAGTCGATGGTCGGCAGCGACGAGTCCTGGGACGCGGTGGTTTCCTTCTGTGAGACAGTCGTCTCGCAGAAGGAGGCTGCGGAAAGGGAGAGGGAGATCTCGTCAACTCACCCGGCCCGCAGAAGGCGCTCCGGGCGTCGGCGGAGGGCGGACAACGCCCTCTTCCAGCCCCCCTAAATGGGTCCAGGGGGGACGGACTCGGGGAAGTCTGTCGCCCCCCACACACCAGGACCCGAGGTGGCGGCGCGTAGTGTTCCACGCGCGCCCCTCTAAGACGTCGCGGGGGGAGTCAAACACCTCAGTCCCCCCCCAGATCCGAAGAGACCCGCAGTGGCGGGCCGGCACCAGTCGGGGGTTGCGGAAGGATCGGACGTTCCCGCGACCCCCGGCGTAGGTGTGAGATGGAACACCGGGGTGGTTTTTAGTCAGTAAGAGTCTGACAGACCCCGCCGCCCGCCCCAGGGCGGTGGACATCCATGAGGATTTTCCAGCCCGGAAACAAAAAAAAAAAAAAAAAAAAAAAAAAGGCCGCCAAGCCTCCAGTTTGGAATTTTGACGAACTCGCTATTTTTCTAGAGGTAAAACGCGTTGATAAAATAATATTTTTCAACTGCAGAGTCATGACTGCTACTCTACTTACTACTACTCCTATGACCTGGAAGACGAATTCATGATTACCTAAACTTTGCTCAGAGTTGATTCTAATAATTATTATATTCAAAATATTTTTTTGTTCGGATCGAAAACTGATTCTGACTGACTGATTCTGACTTCCAGCCGAATTGTTTGTAATTCACAAACAATTCGGCTGGAAGTTAATTCCTAATCAAAATAACAAAAACTTAGACCCACGACACGTTTGGTGTAGTGGCTACAGTGGCTAAGTGTAGTCAGCGAAACCAAATGGTCCTGGGTTCGAATCCCGGTAGGGGCAAATGTTTGTATGATGAATATGGACATTTGTACCCGAGTCATGGATGTATATTTATAATATGTATGTATTTACGAAAAAAATAATGTATTTAAGTAAGTAGTGTATCAACCATCTGGTATCCATAACACAAGCCTTAATTAAGTGCTTAACTTGGAACTAGATGGTGCTGTGTGCAATGTCAGACGATATTTATTATTATTATTTATTATTATTAGACCCAGTCTACTGGGCTAAGCATACAATTTCGCTTCTTGAGAGTCGTGGAAGTGCTGCAAGATCCACTAATTTGTTTATTAATTTCATAGGGGAACCTAAACCTGTATCCAAAACCCTGATTGCGGGCTGGAATTAAGTATTTATTAGTAAAAACTGGTATTAAGGCACCTCTGGGGAGTATCAGGTCATCTGTGGACTCAAACAATCGGCTCGATAATTTTATTACCCTCTTGATGAGATTCTTGCTAGGAGTAACTGGTATCTTTGAATTTTTTTATAAACGTGAGGTTATACCTTCCACTGTTATCTGACTCTCGGTACCTTCTTTATTTAATCCAGATGAATATTCTTTTTATTATTCATAATAATAATTGACCCACCGCTGAATCTCTACGTTGACGTCGTGGTGGGGCTTGCGTGTTCCATTGAGCCCTAGATCTGTGCCGGGAGAGTTAACTTTTCCGAGACAGATCTAGAGTGAGGAGCCAGACCAAGAGAGATACAATCCAAGCCAAAGTCGCACATGCCGAGATCTGCATGGCTAGGGGAGAGCGCTAGTTGTTGTGCCAACTCTGGATAATAGGGGACTTCCAGTTTTATTCACCCTTGCCACAGTGAACGCGAAGCTCTGCTGTGATCGACTTTTTAAGCCCCTAGCTACTCGTCTGAACAACATGAATACTAGATCCAAAACATAAAAACAACTTCAGGCAAAATTGCTTCGGATAGATGACGAAACATCACAACTCTCTTCGTCATCTCCCTCGTCACTTTTTCCATCTATCCCATCAACATCACAATCTTTTCGCGTGACTACGACGCCATCATCATCATCATCAATCAGTATACATCCAGCGGATGTTGTACAGGAGACAAACTTTGCCGACGATACTGTATCCACCGCCAGAACTGCAAAAACTCGTAGGAAAGGACAATGGGAAATGAATGTATGGAGTCTGGGCCCACCCTTCAATAGTAACATCTGATATACCGTTGGAAAGGGCTTTTTAAGTGGAACATTAGTTACTAATATAACTATGGTCAAATGTTAGTACTTTCGGAGATACGACGTCTTAAAGTCGTCAGTCTAACATATTCTTTATGGATACTTATAAGGTAAAATAATAATAATAAGTACACTTTAAAACAAAAGAGATTTATTATTCGTCTTGGACATCAAAGACAATTACATCATTTAAAAAACCCACGGGGGCCACGAATGGTTGATGTACCTCCTAGGTACCAAATGAAAGAAATAGTGTGAGCGCAACTTCCTACAGTTCGCCGTCCGGTCAAGCAAGAGCAATAATATTGTGATATCGCGTTTCTTCCAACTTGGTTTCGATCAATTAATATCTAGCAATAGTATATTCTTGCTCTTACGTGGCGTGACTGTATCCTACCACGCAGCAACCACACATTCTCTGCTGGTATATTATATTCTATTAAATCATGTAAATCGTTTTGTCTGTATATTTCTATAACGTATAAACCGTCTCGAAGATGTTCACTGCAATATGACTGATCGCCATTTGCAAATGCGCCTGGGCAAGCGGCGGGCGCAGCGGGTAGGGTGGGGGCGCAGGTAAGGAGCAAGCAGATAGGTGCCGTCCGCTTTGAGTCTGGCCATAGTTTATCTTATAACGAAGTAAACTACGATCACTTTTATGGCAGTATAATAAGTAGTATAACTCCGAAAGTACTGACTTTTGACCTTAGTCGTAATAATAAGTTTTATTCTGCATAAACATACCTATTCATTTATGAGTGTCTTATTCCTATTGAGAGGTGGGCCCATCATTACTCATTCTCCTTTAGCATTGAAATGAATAAATTCATCCTACGAACTTACATTCCTTCATCTTACTACTATGGACACAGACAAAAACGCCTACCTTTCATCGCCTCACACTAAGGCCCAATTTCACTGCCAATCACTAAACACGTTTAGCGCTAAACGAGTTTAAGTTGTTTCTGTCAAATGTTTGAAGATGACAGAGACAGAATGATGTTTAAAACTCGTTTAGCGCTAAACGTGTTTAGTGATTGGCGGTGAAATTGGGCCTCAGTTTCTAGAAAAGTACCCGGCTATGCAATTAAGTCAACAAAAATAGGTGACTAGCGTAGAGCCATAGTGCAAAAGAAATTATTACCACAGGACACAATAGATCAGATGTATGAGAAAGTTGGAGCCGAACTACACACGGTACATACACAAATACAGCAACACTCTACACAATCTCAAACACCAATAAAAACTCAGTGCGGCCAGCGCATGAAATGGATAAACGAATATAATGAAACAATCATAAGAATATATTATACTGCCACACAACTAGAAACAAATAAAGCAGCCTATAGAAAAAATAAAATAAAACCCCCGCCCGCCCGCCGCCACCGTTTTGTAGAATTTATAAATACATATCCAGAATTAGCACATATAACAGAGCAAAGATTATCTGATCAAGTGAGAGCCATTATAAGCAACAAATATATACACCGCAACAGATTGGAAGAAATTAAACACCAGGTAGCTGCTGAATTAGGACCTGACGAATACATTCATACACTAAATACTCAACATGCAAATTCGCTCATTTCGGACACACATGCGAACACCGTCACAGCAAATATATCATAGATACCGACATCATTATCACACACGCATAAATACTGGCGAAAACTGCAATTTCTTGAACAACAGATATTGTCAATTTGGACGGACGCAAACTAACTCTGATGCTGCACCAGAAACCAACACAGAAATAGAACAAGCTCAACAATGGTTTTTTGATACACACCCCACTAATAGGCCAAGTATTCCCAAGCAATCAATATACACCTAGAAAGTTCTCTGTCACAGTTACTTATATTAATAATGTCATTTTCATCAATCATGTCATGTAAGTATGGGAACCGAGATTTCATTTGAAATAAGCATCACCTTTGTACCTATTTTCTGTTCTTTTCTTCTTGTCTGTTTATATGTATATGTGTGTACATAAATGATTAAATAAATAAATAAACCGATTACATACAATAGCAGAAAAAATAAATACTGTGCAGCATGGACGGCAGCGCAGTGCAACGGAGCTCAAATATCAGACTCTACACAAAACGCCACACATGAATACAAAGGAAACCAAAATGGGAAATTATATTAGAAACAATAATCAAAATTCTAAGAGCAAGCATAGGTAGGCTCACACATTTATTGATGGTAGCAGAAGTCAACATTAATAGCTGCAGTAGAAGAAATAAAAATAAAATACCAATGACACGCGCAACACGAAAATTAAAACACACAGTTAGTAAGTACACTTTTTGGACACTTTAAATAAACGCAGCATCCAGTAGACTTAAAAGATATATCACATGTACGAACCGCAAAGTCCAAAACACAAAATTTATCAACAACGAGAAAATATTTTATAGGAACCTTGCATCTAATAACAGAGACACCACGAACCAAACCATAGAGACACCTCCGAAGCAATACGAGAATTTTGGGCCAACATTTGGGGAAATCCAGTATACCATAAATTTCACCCAGACTGAATCAATGAAGCAACACAACAATAAAACACCATATGGACTGTAAAAATATATGCTTGGGTATCTTTATAGACCTGAAAAAGGCATTTGACACGGTTACCCACAAGCTACTTTTAAAGAAACTAGAATCCATTAATATTACTGGCAATGCTCTAAAAATGTTCGAGTCCTACCTAACCAACCGCTCGCAAGTGGTTAAACTCGGCAATCATCAAAGTGGCACAAGACCTATAACATATGGCGTTTCACAGGGATCAATTTTGGGTCCCTTGCTCTTTTTGATATACATAAATAATGTAAATGAAATAAGGTTACACGGTTACATTACCTTGTATGCCGATGATACATGTTTATTCTACTTCGGGTCTTCGATTCATGACATTATTTCACAAGCCCAAGAGGACTTAAATTCCTTATCCATGTGGTTTCAGTTCAACATTCTAACAATAAACACCTCCAAAACATGCTATGTAATATTTAACCCACTTACAATTAACGATTCGCCACTACAGCTAAAAACTTTCGAAAAATATCTCGGCCTTCAGAGTAGATGGTTCCCTTTCCTGGAATGCTCACATCGAATACGTAAAGAACAAGCTCTCGACATAGTCGGAGCTCTGCACAACATAGTTCGATGCATTCCACGAGGGTTGCGATACAATATCTATAATTCGCTAGTGAAGCCACATTTACTATACTCGGTCGAAGTATGGGGTAGTGCTGCAAAAACGAAACTAGCACAACTGCAATTTTTTCAGAATAAACTAATAAAAATGCTCTTCAACTATCCGTACTTAAGATCAACGACTTAAATATACAGAGACTCAAAAATAATGAACATAAAGCTAATTTACATTATAACACGTGTATCTTTATCAGAAAAGTTCTTAACAAAAACATTCACACAAATATCACTCTTACGCTTACCCAGCATAGACAATTTAGTCAACGAAGTACACGACGAGCAAGTTTACCAGTTCTACCAAAAACCAGGACCAACTATAGCAAAAAAATGGTTACATTTCATGGAGCAAAGCTATACAATAAGATACCCTCACGCATAAGAAACCTACACTCATTCAATACATTCAAAACTCAGCTTAGCCTGTATCTAATTGCAAACCGAACATTACTTGAAAAATGAATGCGTTGGGTGGGTCAAGTTTCGAGTAGTTTTAATTAGTTTGTGACGGATGTTGTCGAACCTAATATTAGTATTTTATTAAGTGCGAATAAAGTTTCTTTAAACCTAAACCTGACACCAGAAATACCCGAAATTGAGTTTGAATTCATATCAATAAACACATTTAAAGACGTCATCAGATGCACCACTGGAAATCTCCAGGCTCAGAGAATATTCACAACTACTGGTCTAGGAAATTCACTAGCATCCACCCATTCATATACAGGGTTATTTGTAATACGTCGGCAATCCATTAAGGGGATGTAGGGGAGGTCATTTACAACCAAATGAGCCCTTATGACCCATCCATTTGGTTGCAAAAGACCTCCCCTACATCCCCTTATGGATTGCCGACGTAGTACCAATTACCCCGTATAATCACCAAAACACATTCATTCAATCACCACATTTGCTCCAACACACATACCGCTTGGAGTAACATACATGACACCTAAGGACATGAATAACACCACAGACCCAGCCAAATATCGACCAATCACTTGCTTACAAACTCTTTATAAAGTCCTGACAGCCTGTGTAAGTGAAATAGTATACGGACACTTAACCAAACAACATTCTTGCAGAACAACAATAAGGTTGTTGTCGTATGAATAGTCAGAGAAATAGGGAACATCTCACTGTTCACTGAATTTTCTAACGATATTGTTATGCAATTCGGGGTAGACAAATGCAAAACTTCGTCAATTGTAAAAGGAAAAACACAAAAAAACCGTTACACTTGGATCAGGTAAATCTATTGAGCGAATAGGTGAACACGGTGCTTACAAATACCTAGGTTTCAAACAATCCAGACAGTTAAAACAAAAGATGACAAACCAAAACTTCTCAAAAAATTTACACATCGCCTTTTAGGTTCCTTCGTACCATAAAAGGTCCATTTGCCCAGGGTGCTGGCATTATTTTATAACTGCAGGCCAATTCTAGTACTTAAAAAACGTTCAAATTCAAGTCGCAATCTCATCTCAGCGACAATCAATGTCAAAAACCTGTCAAAAATGTATGTAAATTGATTGTAATTTTGACAGATTGAGACTGAGATTACAATGCGAACGGTCTTAAAAATACGGGAATTGCCCCTCTGTTGTGTCGCACGCTTATCTTCCAAAGGATACGATGAAAACTGTCGTAGTTCCTATTGTAAAAAATAAGACTATAGTATAGTTAAAATCTCGCTGCAGACTTGGTCATAAATCATAATCGGAGTAGGGATGTGCGCTAGTTGCGCGCGCTCAAGGCCATTATCGATAACAGAATCATTAAGGTTATCACGTAAACATACTGCATTCATTAAGTATGCAGGGTAACTAATGAGTACTAATGTGTTTTTACGAGACTTCCTTCTCGTAAGAACACATTAGTATCCATTAGTTAATTCTATAAAAAATTGGCAAAAATGTGTGGAACATGCAGAATTGCTGCAAGATGAAGACTTAAGAAAAGCACATTTATGCGAAGAGTTCATCATTCATGTGGATGATGATGACGATGAGTCAGACGAAGAATTTTAATTTTCTATTTTTGTTTTATATATACGTTTATGTAGGTACGTATACGTATACGTGTTTATATATTTAATATGCTTTGTAGTAAATTTGGTAATAAAATAAAAAAATGTGTATTTATTTCTATCACCCATTTATAAATATATATGCAAAACTATCGATATCACTCATCGACTACAGTAATACACAGGACTACGTGTGGGCGTGGCCTGCCCATAAGGCCCGTGAGTGGGAAAGAGAGCGAAACACTCGAATGATTTATGACCGAGTCTGCAGCGAGATTTTAACTATACTATAGTGACATATCGGATAAAGCGAACTACAGACCAATCCCCTTAGCCACGATCGTGGCTAAAGTTATTGACTCTTTGTTGAACAACTTTTTGAAGAATAATGTCAAGCTCCATGATGCTCAACATGGGTTTAGAGAGGGTTTATCGACTGAAACTACCGTTTTATGTCTAAAACATACTAAAGTATTATACATGCAACCAGACTCCTGTTTTGCCTGTTTTTTTAGATATGTCAAAGGCGTTTGACATGGTGTCTTATGACAAGTTATGGTCTAAACTGTGTGACGCGAATGTACCTAGTGAGTTATTGATGGTTTTTAAATACTGGTACACACATCAAGTGAATTGTGTAAAATGGGCAAATAAACTGTCGGATGAGTATGTGATGGAATGTGGAGTTAGGCAGGGTGGATAAAGCTCCCCTACCCTGTTTAATTTATATATAAATAAGCTGATTGTCGAGCTTGAATGCTGGCTGCTACATAGATGGGGTAGCATTTAATAACATTAGCTACACCGTTGACATGGCGCTGCTGAGCTCGTCTATGGCAGGTCTTAGAAAATTATTAAATGTTTGTGAGTGTTACGTGGAGGATCACGGTTTGAGATATAACTCTGACAAAAGTCGGTTCCTTGTCTTTTTAAGGCGGCCAATAAGGACGCAGAGAGCTACCCAACTGTCTCATTAAATGGTGGTGTCTTGAACCGTATTCTTTAGTATAGATATCTAGGGCAAATTGTAGCAGAGGATCTGAGGGACGATCTAGATCTAGATGTAGACGGGTGCGGCTAACGGCCGTTCCCAATATCCTATCTATCTTCGGTTTGACCCTACTAGAGATAGAAAATGCTATCTATCTTTTGTTTTCGCGTCCCAATAACCTTACTAGCGATAGGCTAACCTATCTCTGACCGCTATCTATCGTCCGGAGGACTAACTGCTTACTAGTGGTAGATTTCTCTATGAATTTGTCAATTTGAGCGTCGCAATCTCAGACTAAGGAAAAGAAGAATAGACATGACATACCTACGAAAAAAACGTGCATAGGTACCTAAAATGTGAGTCTGGCACAAAGATGGCGGCTTGCGGTAGAGCTGCGCGTATTATAATATCAAAATTTTCTTCAAAACACCGATAGAAACAAGTTGCTATGACAACTGATGTACTTGTTGGCTGTGACGAAACATGGCGACCGACCGCAGTGAGATATTTTGTAGATAATGTTACAATTTTTGGTAATGATAAGACTACTGCTGTCCTTTTTTTACATAATGATTACCCTCATAAGTTAAAAAGAGATGCCGATATGTCAGTAACTATGCCGTCGAAATACATCACATTCCTATAACTACTGTTCGTTATGCCGAGTCCTTTCTTTTCCTTAGTCTGAGGTCTCAATAACGTTTTGACAGCTGTCGGTCAGTAAGTTTTGCTATCTCTAGTAATCGATCGTGCTATCCTCCGATTTTGAGGGATAAGACTACTAGCTAGGTATTGTATTTATTACGTATTTATTTCGTTTGTGTACAATAAAGTGTTCATCTATCTATGTAGGTAAAATATGTCGGAATCAAGTGAAACTGATCTTGAATTACTGGACCAATTGTCAGACTGGGATAATGACGACGATATGCAAATTAGCGGCCGAATTTGATCATATAAAGATAGAGTTAATTACATGGACAGTTATCTAGATGATTATTTTATATATAGATTTAGATTAAACAAAAGCGCCGTAAATGATTTGCTGTCTGAAATATATCCACTTTTAAGAGTAACCTGAAAAAGGTTAGTGCACATAAAATAATGTTTTCGCTTGTTGCTTATAGAAAGAATATCTATTTTTAAATACTATCTACTTATTATTCATACTGTGCCCCTGTGTAATAGTCATTCCTTTCATTTTGCAGAAATCCTGGAGTTTCACCCCTGCACCAACTGCTTCTAACCCTTAGGTTTTATGCCTTGGTCACAATGTTGGTGTCTGTTGCCGACTATATAGGTGTCTCGAAATCCACGGCAGGACGAATTAATTAATAGAAAGATGTTATGGGGTTTGGACAAGAAGATTTCCCGTCCTCTCTTTGAAAATACGGCTTTCCCTAGAAACTACCCAATCAGTAATACATAATTGCCACCGCTGTACAGCATAACATCTGCAGACAAAGGAATTTACAGGATGTTGAGCCTGAGGTAGATAAACTCGTACCTAACCACAATATATCATTTGAGGTGCAAAACATCCCTATCTCTCATAATGATATTCAGGTGCGACAAGATTTAATTAATAATTATTTTAGTGAGTAGGTTAATATTAAGCAAATTTGTCTAATTTTATCATAATAAACACTTGTGATATTAAAACCCAAAGATTTTTTTTCTGAGAAAAATATGCATACCTATTACAAATATTTAAATTGTGATATTAGAATATAAATTCTTCCATTGACTGAACAACCCAACTTTATTATTTCTTTATTACTTAGTTCTGATATTTATGGATGATTGATGAGATAATTATTAAAACAAACATAAATTGATATACCGGGCCTACCTACTCCCAACTGTAGATAGATGCAAGCTACTTTCGTTATTGGGACGACAACAAAAGATAGATAGAATCTTACCAGCTATCGGAGATAGCTGTCTATCTATAACTGTAGTTAGAATATTGGGAACGGCCATAAAATAACATTTTTTAAGGCATACTGTCAAGTTTTTAACTCTTGTAGTGTTTGGAGTAGCTTCACTCAACAAACTGTTAATGCTCTTCGCGTTCAGTACAACGATGCCTTCAGGATGCTGTTGGGGCTGCCACGCTTTTGTAGTGCCTCGGGTATGTTCGCAGACGCGCAACATGACGGTTTTGCTCCGATCAGACGCAAGCGTGCAGCATCCTTGCTGCGCAGAGTGCGTGCTAGCTCCAACAGTTTCCTGGTTGTCATTGCTAGAAAACTGGATTGCCTACATCACTACATACATGTACCTACTAATAGAAACTAAGGTGTTTTGTAAATATTACCAACGTAGTTTGTAAGTAAATTGTTACTAACGTTATAATATGAGTCCATGATACTTGAAAATAAATGATTTATTATTATATTATATTATTATTAAAACATACATTAAATTACATAAATGGTACCTACATTCATACTATGGTAAAATCATACTAAGTAATCTCACATTGGCGTCTCCGTCACTTCCAGCAGGCGATAACAAACACGTCTCATTAAAACGACGAACAATGGAATAACGGTCAGGTCAAATTAATAGAAACGTTTTACCTACCAATAAAACACTTATTAATTTACTTACCTTATTTGAAACTTATAGTCAAACTCGTCAAACTCTGCCCGGTAATTAGACTCAATGAAATCAAACTGACAAGGCTCGCTTCACAAGCCTCCCTCCATCACTAGTACCACTGCCAAGTGGAAGTGACGTATTAAAAAGAGATAGAAACACAGGAAAAAGAGAGGAATAGCAAAGGCGGGAACCGTACAACCTATCTCATTAAATAAACTTCGAATAAGGTATCCAATTAATAAGCGTTTTATTGGTAGGTAAAACGTTTATATTTGTTATCTACCACTAATGCCCTGTTACCCCACAAGTTTTTTTTATGGGTTCTGTGTTTTTCGCCCATACTTTTTTGGGCATTCTCCTTTCTTTTCAAACTTTCAGCCACTCAAAAAAAAAAAGAAAGAATGGTGCTAAGCCTCTAAGGAAACTATTTTAAATAGTTCAAAAGTGAAGTGACGATAGCGCACGCGAGACTGCTCGGCTCCTCGGACATACGTGGCGTGCGTCCGCCGAGTTTACGCTTCAGATTTAGCTCGAGCCTGCTCTTGCAGTTGCTGCTCTGTCTGCGCTGACCCTAAAGTTTGTAAGCACTCTGCTCAGGACTAGGTAATACAAAATGGCATGTATTTAACCTCTAATAATTATAATGATGGCGCCTAATACTAAATTGCGAAGTAACTGCGACCAACTTGGCTGTAGCGCTCGCCGGCCGCTGCGGCGGTACCGCTCGCTGTTGGTCACCGTTTTAACTTAACCTTAGGTACCCATTTGGTCGGGGACCGGGTGGCCTAGCTTAGTTACTGCGCGATCAACTATGGGAAAAGGCCAGAATGTCTAAACGAGGCATTTTTTATTTACTTTTATATTCATTAGAAGCGCAAAAAGTATTTTGAGGTATTATTAATTTAAAGAATTGTCCATCATTAGAAGGTCAATAAGTTTTTAGAGGACCAGTTAAATATTTTCCATACAATATCATCGATGAATGTGATAGTCGGCGACCGCAAACCGTTCCGAGCGCACGGATGTCGCTCGGTATACTAACTGGAAGTGGTCGGGCGGCAGCACGAGCAGGCGCGGGTGGCGGCGGCGCTGCAGGCGCTGCAGGAAGGCCGCGTCGCTGCAGCCGCGCGCCGAGCACTCGCGCAGCACGCCCAGCACGCTGTCGGGGCCCTGCGCAGAGCAGAGCGTCAGGCGGGCGACGCACACACGCACACGCACACGCACACGCGCGACACTCACCGCGTCCAGCAGGTCGGCGTGCAGCTCGTGGTCGGCGTAGGGCAGCGCGCGCCAGGCCAGCCCCTCGCGCGCGTACTCGTCCTGCTCGCGCCGCAGCGTGGCGCCGGTCACGGCCGCCTGCACGCGCTCGGCCGCGTAGTTGATGAGCAGGCGCTCCAGCCCGTTGCGCGCCAGCGACTCGAACCCGTACACGTCCAGGATGCCCAGCGAGCAGCGCTTGCCCGCCTCGGCGGGCTGCGCGTCACACACTCCTTAGCTACCTCGACGAGCGAGCTCGGTCGCGACTCGCGACACACGAACTAACTTGCACGACATTGTTATGGTTTCAGCGACATGTTTTTCTTTTGCGGAGACCGTATTTATTGATATCAAAGTTGCGCAACATTGTGTTCAGGAACATTTTGAAGTTGCAGGCAAGAATGTACCGCAATTGTTTCTCAACTTTGTTTTCCATGAAATGCGCGGCGTAAGGTGAATCCTCAGTTGCGGACGCCAAATTCAAATTTTCTTTGGTGTTTTGCAAATTGCAGCTCTGTCTTACGTCATATATGTTGATCAGAATGCGTTTCGCGACTGTAAGAATGATATATGTACTGAATAATTATGAAACTAAGAATTTTTTTAAATTCTTAGTTGGAACAAATTTTCCAAGCTTGACGATTGATATGAAATTATTATTCAGTAAATATAACATTCCTACAATCGCGTAACGCATTTTCATTAAAATACGACATAAATAAAACAGAGCTGCAATTTGCAAAAAACCAAAGAAAGTTTTAATGTGGCTACAACTGAGGATCCACCTCAAGTGCAGTAGTCCACGCTGCATGGTGAAAAATTAGGCCAACTGTGCTATGCAGTTCTGTGCCCTACACTAAAATAATAATATGGTATGGATGCATCAAACATTATTTTTTTTTTTTTTTTTTATATTGCTACCGTCCGCGTGGCATTTCGATTATAAGTAGCCTGTCTTTCTTTCCCCAGGGTCCAAAGTATCCCCATACCAAATTTCATCAAAATCGGTCCAGACGTTTCGGAAATTACCCGGAACAAATAGACAGACAGAAATTTTCATAATAGATTTTTTGTTGTCAGGTCGTATATATTATTATGTACTTTCATAATGCTTTTAGTAAAAGCTATTATTTTGACATTACAAACAGCCACTTCGATATTATTTATTTATACAAAATACAAAAATACAAAATACAAAAATATTTATTTCATCGTAAACATTGTGTCAGACATAAATTGAGGCAGCTCCAGTAAGTTACAGAAGTACTTGTGTCGGAGCTGTCTCGCTCTTCCTGTAAGTGGTAGCTTAACAATGTTTTAGACAGTTGAAAGAAAATTAAAGAGAATTAAAAAGAATATAAAAATAAAATAATAATGAAACATTAATTTAGCAGCTGTCGGTGAGTGTGTGTGTGTGCGCGTGTGTGTGTGTGTGTATGTGTGTGTGTGTGTGTTTAGCTTGTCCTGGTCAGAATATTTTCTGTTTCATCGTACGTTAGGGATCTCAACCACTCAATTATTATTTTTTTACAGTCGTATAACAAAAGGGGATATATATCTAATTTCCGGTTTAGCGTATTATAAATGTAGGTGGATTGTGTAGGATATTGACGTCTAGCAAAGATAGTTCGGATCCCTTGGGAGCTTGCCACTATATCTTTGCGCCTTCTGCTCTGAGATGCTGAATCATAAGGAAGACACTTATGCCGGGTTAAGGACACGTATAGGAGATAAAGTTTCCTTACTGAGAGCAAGTTGCTAACTTTATATAGGTCAGTTGTAGGGAACCTAAATGGTTTAAAATACATCACTTTTATAAGGGATCTCTGAGCTCTTTCCAGATCAAGGAATTTAGTTTTGGAAGCTCCTCCCCAAATCGGAATGCAGTAAATTATAACAGATTGCGCCAGAGCTATATAAATCTTGTTTATTAATTGCGCGGACATAACGTATCGTAAATTTTTAAACACCCAGATGAGCTTCCTGATCCTTTTCATAAGGATCTCAATGTGAGGGTGCCAAGACAGTCTTTGATCAACCATTATGCCCAAATATTTTGTGGAGCTGACTTTTTGGATTGATTGACAGCCACAACTACGGTTTTGGACTGCATTATTTTGGCAAACATGGATAACAATGCCAAAATCAGACCCAGGCTGTGACCTCTGGCTGGGGGAAAAGCAGATAAAATTCGTTTTAGTGGTATTAAGTGTTAAAAGATTTGCTTTAAGCCAACCAGCTATCTCATTTAGACCCTCCTCAGCGACAGCTTTTACTTGTTTCCATGACGTTCCCGAGAAAACAACTGCAGTATCGTCTGCGTATGAGAAGATTTGTCCACTATTGATCTGCATATTACATAAGCCGTTGATATAAATTAAAAAGAGTGGTGGACCCAACACGCTCCCTTGTGGGACTCCGTAGTAGACGTCCTCTTCAAAACTGCACAAGTTACTAAGTTTAACCACTTGCCGTCTATCTTTAAGATAACTCTCAAAAAGGGAGAGAGCCGTACCTCTTATACCTATGCTTTCTAGCCCGTGCAGAAGGATGGGAACGGAAACGGTGTCAAAAGCTTTTTTGAGATCTAAGAACACTGTTAAGCATTTATGACCCTTATCCACTTTATCAACAATTTCCGATGTCAAAGCTGTGATAGCGTCTTGAGTTGATCGTCCACTTCGAAACCCGTATTGAGCATTTGATAAAATATTGTATTTCTGTAAGTAGTTAATTAGTCTCTTATTAATTATTTTTTCTAAAATTTTTGAAATTGATGGCAGTACAGATATGGGCCGATAGTTGTTGACATCGTTAACGTCCCCGCCCTTGTGCACAGGAGTGACCACGGAACGTTTTAAATCTTTCGGGAATATTCCCGTTTTGAAACATAGATTAGCTAGCTGGCTTATCAGGGGAACCACAAAATCCCTAGACATTTTTAGATATTTAGTCGGTATACCGTCCCAGCCCGGTGCACTTTCAGAGTCAAGACTCATTAAAATACCGTCCACTTCCAGTGGATCCGTCTCCAACAACACGAACGAGGAAGCCCAATAGTTACTACACGAGCTGGTCACAACCGGCATCCCAGTCTGAGTAGAGACGCTTTCCGCTAGAGATTTGCCTACGGTGATAAAGAACGAGTTGACCCTATTTAATGAGTTTAAGGGGTGTGCGGTAATATTGAGAAGGTGGGCATTTGAAGTTTTAGGGGCTTTAAATTGTGTAATTTCATTTATGGTTGACCAAAGATGTCTCGGACTTTTTGTTGAATCTTCTATTTGTTTTCTATAATATTGTCTCTTTATCTTTTTTATCAAGTTGGAACAAAAGTTACGGAAGCGTTTGTAAGTTATAATTAAAATTATATTGAAGGGTTCTAGTCTCGTTTGGCGCTGCATTTTGTTTCTAAGCCTTATGCACCGCAGGACTCCAGTAGTGATCCAGGGCTTCAAAGTTCTTTTACCACAAGAAACTGATTTGATTTTTGAGTTTTGTAGAAAGGATGACCTGACAACTTCAACTAGTTTAGTAGCAAAGCTGTCAGGGAGCGTGTAGGTATCAAAAATTGATAAATCTATACTAATGAGGCATTTATAAGCTTTTTCAAAATCTATAACAGTTTTGGTTTTTACACAACTTCTTTGTGTCTTCTCTGGGCTAGTCATATGTAAGAGAACCATAGCATGATCTGTGATTGTTGTATTAAGGACTGCCACAAAGGCAGAGGTTTTAGCTCTATGAAGCTTCAGAAAGGTATGGTCAAGGCAGTTCTGATTTCTAGTGGGTAGGCAATGTCCTGGAAGGAGACCGTGAATAGATAGCATATTAAGGTAATTTAGCCTATTTGATCTTTGTTGTGATATTTCTGTTGACTTTTCTATTATGTTAATATTAATGTCACCCATGACAATAATATTCTTGTGCGTGCTACAAGCTTCAAGATGGCTGTTTAATGAGTTAATGAAGTTGTCAGCACAGGTTATAGACGGGGAACGGTATATACCTATAATAGTAAAATCAGACACGGTGATTTTAAGAGCAGAAGCATGTTTTACAGTTAGTTCCGTAACCAGGGGCAAATGTTTGTTTTTTACGTAGGCTACCACGCCATCGTTTTGGTTTAGCTGGATGGAGGTAAAATAAGAAGTGTAGTTATATAGTAGTGGTATTTGTTTCTTGCTGTTTAGTCTACACTCAGTAAGGACAAGAACATCCACGTCGAACTTCATCATAGATAAATTCATCTGCAAGTCATCAAAGTTGCTGTAAATACTCCTCATGTTCTGGGTCACCACCGTCAAGCAAGTATTTTCGAGATTTAAAGACGTGGAAATATGTTCGATATTAACTAATGCCGAGGTTGCAGTTTCAGTCTGGTCTAATTCATCAAGTGTAGTTAAGTTACTATCCATTTTCTTTTAAGAGGTCTAATAGGCGTAACTCATGGTGTATGATTAAAAGTAGACACTGAGGAGAATAAATATTAATCCGGATGACTCTAGAAATATGCAGTTGAAGTTTTAGGTCAAAAAGTGGTAGAATGAGTGTATGAGTGTTATGTAAGAGAGAGATAGTTGTAATTTGAATGTTATGAGTAGTGGTAAATGTGAACGAGGTGAGTTTTTGTAGTGTTGATATTTGAAGAGCATGCTTTACAATAAAAAAGTTTGTATGAAAGTTACGTCTAAAGAGTGTAAACAAACCATAGGTATTGAAACTTAATCCAAACAGAATAAAGTCTAGTAATAACGCCAACAAAAGTAAATAAACAAATGGAATATGTAGAATTAGTCATGCATTTTGAAGCAAACTATGCACCTGCGATTCACTCTTCACGAGAATCACCTTAGCATCCTCGTCCTTCTTTAAATAAACTCGACCAAAACCAGTCCAGCAGAATTTATACTGCTTTGATTTAGCTAAGTCCCGAGCTAAGAAAAACAGGCGCGCGTTCTTCGGAGTAAGTTGTTCTGAAACGAACACCGGAACGTCACCGTTGCTAGTGATCGCAAGGTGCTTCGCTTGAAGTTTCGTCTTGTTTTTTATATTGTACGACTTAGTGTTTTTCAATAAATCCTGTTTTAGAATAGCAGAGCCCAGTTCTACGACGATAGGGGGGCTATTCACCCCTTCCTTCCTCCCTTGCGATCTAAAGATGTCCTTGATGTCCCCTTTACTCATATCAAGGCTAATATTCTTGG
Organism: Brachylomia viminalis; assembly: GCA_937001585.2. NCBI lineage: Eukaryota > Metazoa > Arthropoda > Insecta > Lepidoptera > Noctuidae > Brachylomia > Brachylomia viminalis. Next base: position 163,922 of record CAKZJQ020000011.1, read on the forward strand.
CCAGGCTAAGCACCATATTTATTAAATCCTCTCTGGTTTCCTGGTTTTTCCGAGGGACATTCTTTATTTCGATATTATTCTTGCGCGAACATCGTTGCAAGTCCTCAATTCTATCCTCCAGCACAATAATATAATCTTGGTCCTTCTTTGCCTGTAATTCTAGCTGAGTTATCTTATTTTGGAAATCCTCATTTTGTTTAGTCAAAAACGAGACAGATGTTTCTATATTGCTATTTGTTTGTTGAATCTCCTTAAGGTTGGCAGTGATGTTTTTTAATTCAGTTTGCTGGGTATTTATAAAGGACTGAAACAGCTCTTTCATTTCTTCCTTAAATTGGCAAAATTCCGAGGGTAAGTCTTCTTCCCTCAGCCTTTTATAGCGTTGGGAAACGTAGTTTGGAGGGGTAACATCGGTGCCCATTTCACAAATGTTTCCGTCAGAAATAGATTTGTTCATTCTGATTCTAATGGGTTCTAAGTTACCAGGATATGATGAGTGTCGAAGATTTTTGTACTACTTAATTAGCTAAAGATGCGTCGGGGCAAGTACGGGAGGGACCAAGCGGCCTATTCTGATCAATGACAACGAAGTAGGCGCAGATTTAAGATAGTCCAAGGTCAGCCTTAAGTCAGCTGACGAATAGTGCAAGTGAAAGGCGGTGACGCGCTTGCAAATGGGATGGCCTTGCAATGATGACGCGACGATGTGGGTGTGGCGCATGCGCTGATTTGTTGAGATTCGTAATCAGGTACCAGGGCAGCAGGTAATTAGGAGTGAGTTTATGCACGGAACAGATAATTATCCGTATTCCGTGGTACTATGGATGTGTGTATTGTACTCACGAAACTTCTTGCGTACAAACACCTCCTCTGTGCATATGCTGTCCTATTTTTCACTTTTATTTATTTTGCGAAAATTTGATTTTTATTTATATTTTAATTAAAACGATACGGTCTTCTACACGTCTACACCAAACGGCGGTCCGGGGGAAGAGGATGCATGGTGAAAAATTAGGCCAACTGTGCTATGCAGTTCTGTGCCCTACACTAAAATAATAATATGGTATGGATGCATCAAACATTATTATTTTTTTTTTTTTTTTATATTGCTACCGTCCGCGTGGCATTTCGATTATAAGTAGCCTGTCTTTCTTTCCCCAGGGTCCAAAGTATCCCCATACCAAATTTCATCAAAATCGGTCCAGACGTTTCGGAAATTACCCGGAACAAATAGACAGACAGAAATTTTCATAATAGATTTTTTGTTGTCAGGTCGTATATATTATTATGTACTTTCATAATGCTTTTAGTAAAAGCTATTATTTTGACATTACAAACAGCCACTTCGATATTATTTATTTGTAATATTGATTTCGTTTAAGTTTTAAAATGGAGTCATTTGACCGGTTTGTGACGTCAAGTTTAACCGTCAACGACTGGCTCACCTACCTGCCTATGACCCCACCATGGCACCATGACCTCGAAAAAAAAGAATATCCGGCCATCCCTACCTTAGAACGAGAACATTCGCTTGCTCACCTTGAGGTGGTCGTTGACGGCGTTGATGAGCCACGTGAAGAGGCGCGAGTACAGCACGCTCAGCAGCTGGTCGCGACGCGCGCCCGCCCACGCGCCGCCGCCCGGCGACGAGCCCGACGAGCTCTCTGCAAGGGGCATCGAGTCATGGTGATGTTGGCGCCGTCGCATTCGTTCGCGGCCGTGCTTCCGATCACCCGAAGTGTCGATGACGCTCATGGAGTTAGTATGTAAGTACTATATAGACGCTATAAATAAATGAGTGTGCTACGACAAAAAGGTAACAGGCGGCGGGCCCAGTTTGCCGACAGCTTTTTGAAGACGCAAAAGTAGAAGTAGCTGAGCAACTAGACATGGAAATTAAATGCCCCTGAATAGTGTCAGGCAAACCGCTCCGGGACCCCGGTCCTGGGGGGCCTAAAGTAGAAGTAGCTGAGCAACTAGACATGGAAATTAAATGCCCCTGAATAGTGTCAGGCAAACCGCTCCGGGACCCCGGTCCTGGGGGGCCTAAAGTAGAAGTAGCTGAGCAACTAGACATGGAAATTAAATGCCCCTGAATAGTGTCAGGCAAACCGCTCCGGGACCCCGGTCCTGGGGGGCCTAAAGTAGAAGTAGCTGAGCAACTAGACATGGAAATTAAATGCCCCTGAATAGTGTCAGGCAAACCGCTCCGGGACCCCGGTCCTGGGGGGCCTAAAGTAGAAGTAGCTGAGCAACTAGACATGGAAATTAAATGCCCCTGAATAGTGTCAGGCAAACCGCTCCGGGACCCCGGTCCTGGGGGGCCTAAAGTAGAAGTAGCTGAGCAACTAGACATGGAAATTAAATGCCCCTGAATAGTGTCAGGCAAACCGCTCCGGGACCCCGGTCCTGGGGGGCCTAAAGTAGAAGTAGCTGAGCAACTAGACATGGAAATTAAATGCCCCTGAATAGTGTCAGGCAAACCGCTCCGGGACCCCGGTCCTGGGGGGCCTAAAGTAGAAGTAGCTGAGCAACTAGACATGGAAATTAAATGCCCCTGAATAGTGTCAGGCAAACCGCTCCGGGACCCCGGTCCTGGGGGCCTAAAGCTTAAACAAGTACGTTTTAATCAAATCCCAGGGGTTTTGCCGCTCCAGGCCCTCGGGACGCTTAGTCCACCATTATTTGGAGCCTGTCCTGGCTAGATCTCGACTAAGTTACACCTGACTCGGAAGGCTGAATCCGTCCTCGGCTCTCTGCGACAGCACAGTAGCCTGCGCACTCACCCGCGTCCAGCGGCGCGTCGTCGTCGTCGGCGGCGCACGCTCCCAGCGCCTCGCCCAGCGCGTCCGCGTCCACGCCCACCAGCGCGCACGCCTCCACCAGCTCTGCAACACACGGTCCGGTCAGCGCGCCCGCCGACACGATGTGCGACGTCAAGTAACAAGCGGAGCGTACCGTAGCGGTGCTGCAGGCGGGTGCCGATGGTGCCGTCGATGTTATGCTGCGGCTCGAACTCCACGTTGCCGAGCTTCAGCAGGAAGGCCAGCAGGCGCAGCACCGCGTCGCACACGACTGAGCCGAACCCCAGCGCGCGCATGGCCGCCTGCGCCACCCACGAGCACACGTCTCATCAAAATCATAATGCCTAATAGAATAACCGACCAACTGAAAACTGGGACCGATTTGCGTAAATCCCCAAAACTTATTCAATTGAATCGGTTGTACAGTAGATTGATATCTTTCAAAAACCGGATGTAAAAGCTACCGCTTGCATGTTGCAGTTTAGGCAGCCAATCGTTTAATCGGTGACGCGATTTGTAGTAAGCTATGAAGGTTATTTGAATCAGTAGGTATACTTGCACAGTTGCACACTCCAGGTATTCTTACTGCTCAAACCATAGCAAACGCTCGTATCTCTAAATTGTCGAATCAATAATGGCGCGTTTATTTAACCACGAACTTCTTCGCGCACACAACGCGGCCGACGACGTGCGGGTTCCGCGCGTTAAAGCAAAGTGCGCTCGATTTATTTAGCAATTACGTTCTAAATTGAACAAGCGAGCAAGCGACTATGCACTGGAAGGGGAGGGGGTGGAATGTGCGGATGGCAATGTAAACTTTCGTGCAGCCGCGCGCTCGTGGGATTTCGAGGAAATTCAATGCTGTTGCCTATTACATTGAGTTCTCACTCGCACTAAAGTGTTCGTCTACGTCTAAACGCAGCCTTAGGGTATATCTAATTTTTAAAAATACATTCAAACGAATATTTCAGATATGCGTTTAGTGTGTAAAATCTGAATTAGAATGGTTTCTGATATTACAGCATATTTACATGGAGACAGTTTCTCGCCCGTTATTAAAGCGACTAGCAAAAATTACATAGACAATAGTTGACCCGCGAGTCTTGCCCCGTGCACTCGTTTACATGTATACTTCGGAAACACGGAGAAAGTTTATCCGGACGATGTTAAGGGCGAGAAACTGTCGCCCTAAAACTTCGCTCCATAATAGTACTAGATATACAATCCCATAGAAAAGTGTAACTTTAAAACTGTCACCAATTGTGTTTACGTATTTCTACTTTAAATAAATATATATAAATATAAATTCAACCTCAAATGCAATGTTTAAAGTTGTATTCACAAAGCTATGTACTTACACAAAGCAATATTTTTTTACGATCGAAGCTCGCTGGTCAACATACATCAAAACAAATTCAACCTTACACGCATGATTTAAAGTTAGAATTACTAAGTGCCACAAAAGCAATAACATTTTACGACTGAGGCTTGCCGCCCGGACAAGAAATGAGTGGAGTCGAACTGTCCAAAACGTTTTTGTTTAAGTACTTAATTTAAGTCCTTCTGTCATCGGAGGAAGGTTAAAAGTAATCAATTTAAAATGTCGCTTGAATATAAAACGTAATTTTTAAGTACAAAAATATTTATTCTAAAATTAAACTTCTTATTCTAAAATGAAAAAATCTAAGCAATAAGGTTAAAAACATTATGTTGACAATTTCGTGCTTACTTTATTTTGGAACTAGACGTACGAGTAGTTCTTGGTATTACATGTCAATGCTCCGTATTTCATGAAATTAACCACTGGAATCATCATCATCATCATCATTTCAGCCGAAAGACGTCCACTGCTGGACATAGGCCTCCCCCAAGCACCTCCACTTCGACCGCTTTTGTGCTTCCCGCATCCAACGGGTTCCTGCGGCCTTCACAAGATCGTCTGTCCACCTTGTGGGAGGCCTTCCAACGCTACGTCTTCCGGTACGCGGTCGCCACTCTAGAACTTTCCGGCCCCATCGGCCATCTGTTCTGCGAGCAATGTGCCCTGCCCACTGCCACTTAAGTTTGGCAATTCTTCGGGCTATGTCGGTTACCTTGGTTCTCCTGCGGATCTCTTCATTTCTGATTCGATCACGCAGGGAAACTCCAAGCATAGCCCGCTCCATTGCCCTTTGGGTGACTTTTAGCCTTCTAATAAAGCCCATTGTGAGCGACCACGTTTCAGTACCATATGTCATCACTGGCAACACGCACTGGTCAAAGACTTTCGTCTTGAGGCACTGCGGTATGTGGGACGAGAAGATATTGCGTAGCTTCCCGAACGCTGCCCAGCCGAGTCGGATTCGACGATTGACCTCTTTCTCGAAGTTGGACCTACCTAACTGGACAACTTGTCCTAAGTACACATACTCGTCCACGACTTCCGAGTGTAGCGTCTCCGATCTTCATGAGAGTGGGTGTTACATGGGCATTTAACATGACCTTCGTTTTTTCCATGTTCATTTTAAGACCCACTCTTTCGGAGGCTCTACTGAGGTCATCGAGCATTATACTGAGGTCCTCCATAGTCTCAGCCGTGACTACGATATCGTCGGCAAACCGAAGGTGAGTTATGTACTCGCCATTAATGTTAATGCCAGCCCCTTTCCAGTCCAGAACCTTGAAGACATCCTCCAGTGCAGCGGTGAACAGTTTCGGAGAGATAACGTCTCCCTGTCTCACACCTCGCTGCAGAAGGATAGGTTTCGAGGTCTGATCCTGGAGTCGGACTGACATAGTGGCGTTTTTGTACAGACACTTCAGCACCTCGATGTACCGATAGTCAATCTGGCACCGTTGAAGAGACTGCAGTACAGCCCATGTCTCGATCGAATCAAAGGCTTTCTCGTAGTCCACAAATGCTAAGCAGAGAGGCAGGTTATACTCTTCGGTCTTCTGTATAACCTGTCGCAACGTATGTATGTGGTCCACGGTGCTAAAGCCTTTACGGAATCCGGCTTGTTCGGGAGGCTGGAAGTCGTCAAACCTGCGCGCGAGACGGTTTGTGATGACTCTTGAAAACAACTTGTAGACTAGAACACAGGAATAGTTTTCTTCAAATAAAGGTTTTAAAAAAAATACCCGATTTGATAAATTATTCGTCAATTTTGAACATATAGCTGATTGCACGTTTTGGTCAATGAAAAAAAAAACAAAATTAACTTACTATTTTATCAAAACGTTTTCTAACACCAACTATTTTAATACTTTGTAGCGGTATCTGCATCGCCACATGTGAGCTGCGCGTGACACTGACGTCACGCAAATCCTGCATCGCGCAAACAGAGTTTACCGCGCGACTAGCATATATACAACTTCCCGACATCAATCGTTGGGCAGTTGCCCACCAGACACGACACCCGTCTGGTCGGAGGATTCCTCCCTTTTCTATGGAAGTATGAGTGAACTTTACACCCTGTTCCTCGTACTTCTATAACTTTATGATAATTGCAATAAACCTGCAATTTGGTGACCGCTGTTTTTAGTAATCTACGCTTTTGCGTGTTTCCAGTTATGTCCAATCTATCATAATGAATCGACGATTTTTTATAAGCCACTGGGCCACTGGGTCTCCGAAGACCTTAAAGACAACACATATGTGGAAAGGGCACGTAGGGCGTTGGCTGTCCGGTGTAATATGTTGGCCCGCAGGTTCGCACGTAGCAGTAATGAAGTGAAAGTTACACTTTTTAAGTCTTACTGCCAAACACTTTACACGTGCAGCCTGTGGGTTAACTACACACTGGGAGCATACAGCGCCCTGCGTGTTCAATACAACAACGCGTTTAGGGTGTTGCTGCGGCTACCACGATTCTGCAGTGCATCGACGATGTTCGCGGAGGCGCACACTGATGGCTTTCATGCCCTAATAAGGAAGCAATGTGCGTCGCTGCTAAGTCGTGTTAGGTCCAGCAGCAACAGCTTATTAAGCGTGTTCGCGGACAGGTGGGACTCTCCACTGCTGCGCCACTGGATGCGCTTGCACACTGCCTTTTGAGCAGTGGGCATTTCCTCCTCGTCAAATTTAATGTGTTGCTTCTTCTGTGTTGTCACTGCTATTTTATTGTTTGTATTGATTGTTTGTATCTTTTTGTGTGTTGTGTATCTTTGAGATTTTGTTAGTTTTTTGTTAGTATGTGTATTTTACTGTATGTTTCGTTCGTTTTTGTAAGTGTACCTATGGACAGAAAGTCTGAAATAAACGTTTATTATTATTATTATTATAAGGCTGGGTTATTTCTTCTCTTCGTTTCGCGACATGGAAATGTACAAACAAAAATAACTTACAAAATATCAATACTACTCCATGCATTCCCTGTTCCAGAACAGTTGATTTTTGTTACAATAGTTGGCGCGCTGTCTCAAACATTGGTCAAACAATCATAATATTAGCTAGTTGATTTATATTTACCATTTAATTAGTTTTATTTTATGAAAAATACTAATTGATATAAACTTAAAAAAAGATATTCCTTCCAAAATCTTGATGTTAAGGTGGTGATTTACACAATTTTTGAACACGCGCGGCATTTGGACGTCATAAAATGATTGGGGCAGACTAATTTGAAATGAGACCACAAAAGTATGTGTGCTCTTATTTTTCGGGCCGTTTTTGGAGCGCTTATCGGGAATCTAGTACTATTATTGATCAAAGCCCTAAATGCTTAGAAAAATTGAAAGATTTTGCACAAGTAAAATAATAATAGTCGAAACCGAATATAACGACATCGTTTATAACGACGGATCGGTTATTACGACCGACAGGCAAGGTCCCGGCCGAATCCCTAATAAACAGTTAAGTAAACATACCGCCTATAACAATATCGGACACAGCGACATATCGCTTAGAACGACGAAACTTTATCGATATTCATCGGCTATAACGACCAACCGTTGTGCTTGTACCAGCAAAATAAAACACTGACGAAGAAAACGAACACCACCAAGAGCAGTTTCAACCAACAACACTATGCAAGCCTATTAATTTATTTATTTATTTAATAAAACTTGGAAGACTTACAGCCAAATTATGCTGCTGGATTAATGCTATACTTATCTAATAGTTTTACAATTTGTTGCTTTTAACTAAGAGTTTAATGTTGATGATAATCAAACAATCCTGGCGAGAATGAAACGTAAAATGCAAAACACATTTGAGATTCAGCTTAAAAAAAACAGTCCAAAATTACCGATTACTTTAAAAACTGATTGTAGTCTTTAAGCTGTACTGTTGGTACTGCAAGTTGATCAGAATAAACATTTTTACTAAACATTCTAAACATACATATATATGACTATTAATATGACTACTTGTGTAAATTGCTTATAACAACTATCGGATATAACGTCCGAAGTTATATGGTCCCCTCAATGTCGCTATATCCGGTTTTGACTTAAGTATAATATTATATAGTTGGGCGTCACCGTGGTGAAGGCGAAGTGGTCGCGGTCCTGCACGGCGGCGAGCGGCGCGGGCGCAGCGGGCGGCGAGGGCGCGGCGCGGCGAGGCGACGTGCCGGCGGGCGCGGTCGTGCAGCCGCGCAGCACGCGGTAGTGCTCCCACGAGCGCTGCAGCCGCAACCGCTCTGCGGACAGTGCGGACACGTCTACGTGAGGGAGGAGCCTAGAGCGAGCCTTTCGAGGGCGGTAATGCCGAAAATGAGGTGCTGAATTTGTTATTAGAGGATCAATTAGTTATTCCCCGATTTTTTACATTAATAACCGCGTACAGCGAATGAGCCCTTGCACTTTCACTCGTCGCACGCAACCGATGAAAGTGACTAGGCGGCGGCGGCGTCGACGACACCGCGACCGCCGCGGTGGCTGTCGGTATGGTTGTAAGTTATCGGAATGACTGCGGACACTCACTGAGCAGGTGCACATCGGCGCCGGCCAGCAGCTGGTACAGCACGTGGAAGTTGCGCTCGCCGTCCAGCACGCCGCACACGCGCTCCTGCGACACGCGACAGTACAGTACGCACACTACGCACGACACGCAACCTCTAGCTATACATTCGACTACACTAAACTTGAAGTACTCTATGACTGATCGAATCGTGCTACTTTATGTAATGTGAACACGTCCTAGTCAAGGCCAGCCTATATAAGTTTGAGAACGAGCCAGTTTCGAGCAACTACCTAAAAGCCAAGATCAGGAACTAAAAGCTGTTCAAAGATAGACGGACAGCATCACAGCATTCACATTGCTATTATGGTGGAGCGTAAATAGGTTCTCCGTTCTATCTCTGACATACCTACCTTATAGACAATGGATGATGAAATCGAGATGACTTTGACAAAAAACTAAGTTTCTTAAACATTTCAATATAGGCATAGACTTGAATACACAATCTTAGATAATTTACATGTATTGCCACTTAATTAACCATCTAGGTACCCAAAGAACAATGGCCATTTTATGCTAGCGAGCTTCGTTTTCTATACTGGAACGCTGACGGGATTAGTTTTGTAACTTTAAGATACATTCGGCTAGCGAACAGTGTTGACATTATCTCACTATGTGAACATTATACGCTAAATACGCCCGGATACACTTGTTACCGATGTGATAAGAGATTGGATGGTATTGGTCACTTTGGTCAGGGAGTCGCAACCGCGCGCGCGCGGAGGTCGCGCCGTACGTATAACCACAGATTATATAATAGTTACTACGTAACATGTAAATCACTCCATACAAAATCATCCATACCTACTTTTTTAATAGCCTACCTTTTTTTGTCGCCGACCGCACGAAATTGTACCTTAAGTGTTGAACACTACGTTATTATTCCTCTGCAGCTGCGCGCGGCCACGTGACTTTGTATTAAAATTAATAATGTAAGGGTTGCCTCATTAGATACAAGGTTTTTTATTTGTAGCCCAGTTTGAAGGACAAAAGTTCCAGCCGAAATTACTAGTTATTACACCTGCTTAGTGTCAGGATGACATGACACCGTGGCCCCTGGCAAAAGCAACTGAAGGAGCACGGGTGGGTTTAAGTCAGTAAAAGTCTAACACGCCCTCTCACTCCGCCCAGAGCGGGAGAAGTTATTTGCCGAAATCCCACCCTAAAAAAAAAAATTGTTGACATGACCCCGCGCAACGCAGGTTACCTTTATGATGACGTGGTGGCGGGCGAGGATAGACGACGGCATACGATGGACTTATATGTGTCGTAGGATAATTTGATACTTCGAATCTTCGCGAAAATCCTAGGGGTTTTGCGAAAACGCGGATAATTAGACATAGGCGAAAAATTATCAAATCTTACTGGACAAAGTCAGGATCTAACATAACCTAACCTAAATGATACAACAACAATAGAAGGGTATCTGGCGCTTGGCGGCCGCTGCCGCGGCACGCTCGCTTCGCTCGCTCGCCTTCGCGCGCTAATGGTCACTGTTCTAACATAACCTAACCTAAATCGCCTATGTCTAATTATCCGCGTTTTCGCAAAACCCCTAGGATTTTCGATATGTATAAACTTGTGTATCACGGTAATTGTACAAAAACACCTTGATTTTCGGCTGTCTTACGATTTTATGAACATCGGCTATTGATGAAATAGTCCGACAGCTCGCCGCTCAATCGTTTACCTTATCTTGTTGTAGGAATAAAGTGATTTGGTAACAAGTATTTAATATCAGTACTCGGTGGGAAGTTCAATTTTCCTCTCTAACTGCACAAATAACTACATATTTTCTGGTGAGACGAAAAGGTAAGAGATTTAGCGGTTAAGAGTTCAGTATCAGTTTCTCGGTCTAAAAACCAAAAATTCTAGTATTTTCAGCGCTAATTTCTCAATAACCTTAAGGTTTTAATGCACAATTATTTATCTAGTAACTCTACGAATTTAAATTTTGCTAAGCATTCAATATAAATTACAAAAAATAAAAATCTAACACACGTTTTCACGTAAGCACGAAACACCAGGTTTTTCAAATGCTTTCTTAGCTTACTGGTAGCAAATAACAATCTGAGAAAATTCTGAAATACTGGGCATATATGGTATATTATTAAGTCTACGATTTCCTTTTTTTTAATGAATTAGTACTTTATAAGAAATGTGACCCGCGTTGAAAAAACGCAATAAAATCATGTGCAAAACCGGCGTCTACGCGTATAAATTTATTGAAAATATCAGTGTAAGTAGGTATATAAGTGTTAAAAAAATTCAAAAAGGTGTTTATCTATCAAACGCAATTTTAATATTTTATTTTTGATTACTTATTTAATTGTAATAAAATATCTAAATAATGCCTTATTATACCGATGCGCTTGCTCGAGGCGTTCAGTGAATTCAGTCGCGCCCGAGGGCTTCTCGACGAAGTACGATGGACCTGTGTCGCCCGTGACGTTAGCCGCTCCCGACGTAACTTGCGAATCGCGCGTGATTTTATAGGGGAGAGGTGTCAATCGTAACAAAAAAAAACAACAATCCTTCATAATATATTAATTAAAAATCACAGCGCAATCATTTTTGGTCACAATATAGTTGCGTTATCTAATTATAAAACCAAATACAGAAAGTAACAAAAATATCGATAAGATTCTAGAAAATGGCACTTAATGAGATCAGTCAATAGTGTTACAATTGCTACACGGAGAGAGTCAATTGTAACAGCAATGAGAGTCAACGGTAACATACAGAAATCGTCAACAATAAAACAATAACTCTAACAAAATCTTGTCAGCAGTTCACGCTAGACATTTAAAACACTTAGCAAATAATAAACCAACAACAGTCATTCCGACAAACAGTCTATACATACAAAAAAATGGATCATTATTTGGGCAGTCTGTGCATTGCAACCAATCTTCTCTACTCGTTTTATAATGTTCAAAACAGACTATACAATAATTATCGCCTTCCTCTGCATCATATTATCTGTGTCTTCATTTATATTTTCCTCTGTCTCATTATTTTATGTTCTTACAGTATTTTTTTTGGTCAATTTCTTCCCGGTCGGCTTAGATTAGGAAGTGCAAAAGTCGTCGTAGAAGAATTATCTCGTCATCCTCGGAAGATTTTTTTTTTTTTTTTAATAAAAACGTTGCCCCACACTAGGAATTTCTCCTGTATCGTTGGTGCGTTTATAAACATTTAAACTCACATACACAAACAGCCAGACCCGGAACAACTACTTGCAGGTCATACAAATATTTGTTCCGTGCGGGAATCGAACCCGCGACACGCAGCGCAGCAGTCAATCGCTTAACCACTGCACCAACCGTGTCGTCATTACTCGCAGATTCCTCGCAGTCCCCGGAAAATCAAACCGGTACATACTTGAAAGAACTGCACGTACTACACGTAAGTTCGTTTAATCATAAATTATTTCCTTTATTTCATTAACATACATATAAATTACATTTTTAAATATTTTTATAAATAAAAAGATACCAAAAACATTTAAAAATATAAAAAATAGTAGCCCACCGGTATCGGGAACAGGGTCCAAGCTACCGGCGGTCAGGGCTCCAGAGAGAGAAACTTCCTAACAATGCGGGCCGTGTCCAGAAGTACCGCTTTCTGAATCAAGCCCTTGATCCAGCTGCCTAACGAGAGCCTCCTTAGGTGTTGGTCGAGGCTCTTGGGTATTAGCCCATTGGCTGTCACGACTATCGGCACAATGACCGCTGAGCCCACATCCCAAATGTCGACAACCTCGTGAGCCAAGTCAAGATACTTGATTTGTTTATCTTTCTCGGCTTTCACGAGGTTCTCATCATGCGGGATGGTTATGTCAACAATCATTGCGCGTCGCTCCAATCGATCCACCACCACTATATCAGGCTTATTGGCAACAATAGTCCTGTCAGTGATGATGGATCGATCCCAGTACAATGTGATATTACCATTTTCGAGAACTGGGTCGGGCACATACCTGTAGTACGGTACCTCCGATTCCACAAGGTTGTATTTCAGAGCAAGCTGCTGATGGATTATCCTGGCTACAAGGTTGTGTCTATGCAAGTACTCTCCGTTAGCTAGACGAGAACACCCGGAGATGATATGCCTGATTGATTCTCCCGGCCGGTGGCATGCCCGACAGATGTCAACCGTGCCGTCTTTCACAATAAATCTCCGGTAATTGTTCGTCATCATAACTTCGTCCATAATTGCACAGACAAAACCTTCGGTTTCTCCAAAGAGGTCGCCGAAACGCAGCCAGGCAACGGACGCTAGTAGATCTACATCCGGTCCATGAAGGGCCCGGAAAAAGCGTCCGTGGAGCTCCTTACTCTGCCATACCTCCATGCGATCATTAGTGTCAAGCACTACAGGTTTGCGCCAGTTCTCTTTAGCCAAGGAGAGCGGGGTGAGGCCCTTGTCCACCGTGACTACATCTCGATGCATACCCACGTCGGTTTCTAGGAAATATTCCCTGAGACTGCATATCTCGCGATTGTGGAGGGTCTTAGCGTTTAAAAAGCCTCGACCTCCACACTTTCGCGGGATATACAGCCTCATTACCGATGATCGTGGGTGATGCATTCGATTTGCAGTCAGCAGCGTACGGACCCTCCTATCCAGGGCGTCGAGTTCGGTCTGAGTCCATTTGAGTATGCCGAAAGAGTACATCAAAACCGGCATGACCCAACCGTTGAAGGCGCGCACCTTGTTTCCGCCTGATAGAAGACTATTAAGTACTTTTTTCAGGCGGCCAAAGAAGCGTTCCTTCAACGATTGCTTCATGTCAGTAACATTGATGCCTAACGTTTCCGACATACCCAAATACTTATAGGTTTCGGATGCGGAGAGGGTTCTAAGGTTTGTGGAATCCGAGAGTTGGGTTCCCACGGATTCAACAATCTCCCCTCGCTTTACATGCATGACCGCACATTTGTCCACACCAAATTCCATCCTGATGGCGCTACTGAAAGTTTGAGTTACTTTCAGTAGCTCCATCAGTTGCAAATTGTTGGGGGCAAAGAGTTTTAGGTCATCCATGTAGAGGAGGTGCGATATAACCTGACCACCTCTCCTCAACCGATAGCCTAGACCTGAATCCTCCAGCAGTGTGCTTAGAGGATTCAAGGCTAAGCAGAACCAAAGCGGACCCAAACTATCGCCCTGAAATATGCCTCGCTCGATCCTTATCGGTTCGCTATTCCCATGAATATTTCGACATCCTGGATAGTGAAGGACCGTCCTCCATTGCCGCATACATGACATTAGGAAGGTGCGAAGAGTTGTATCTACTTTATACAACTCTAACACCCTCACGAGCCATGTATGCGGCACCGAGTCATAGGCCTTCTTATAATCTACCCAACATGTCGACAGATCCTTTCGGGAACGACGAACCTGTTGGCTAATGGTCATATCAATGAGGAGTAGCTCCTTAGTACCGCGGGACCTATTCCTACATCCATTTTGAGAGGCAGACATGATGGAGTTGGTGTCTATATAATATAATTTAATATATAATAATCATAAATTATTATTATTATTAAATTTTATTTTATTTGTTTGTAATCTTTATATTTTTGTTAATTTTGCGAGCTGTAACGAATAAACATAGGTATCTAATTATTTAAACATACAAGTTTTTTATTGATTAATACTACATTTTGCAGATTGAGCTAAATGTGGTCCAATATAATTGGTAGTCTCCAGTTAGAGGTATTCCCAAATTAAATCTAAATTATGGTTACCCTGCTCGAACATTGTATGAGATAATATCATTCTTGAGATTACAGGCGTTAAAAACTGTTCTGAGGGTAAAACGATATGTCATTCTAATGAGGTTAATATGTCGAATAAATGGATGTTCACACCGAAAGTCTAACAATTATTGGTAATGAGATATCAGCGTTTTATTGTCTTAAGTTTTAAAGAAATAATCAACGATAAAGAAACAACAAGTGAAGGATTGCGCGGCCATAGCTTCCGAGGTGAATATTTCGTAAAATATTGATCTAGAGCTTACAATTATTTTTTCGACAACTTTTGACAAATTCAGTATTCAATTGACTAAACGAATTAGATCTCTAACCCAACTAGTTGCTGAGATCTCCATGGCCGCGCAATCCTCCACGATACGTTCGCGCGGCCAACTTAAAAACCGTATAACTTCTTTATTTCTACTTTGACATATTTTTGGTTTGTTCCCTTCGACTTTGACAAATTTCGAAATTCATTCAAATATCAGTAGATTATTAAGCCTTTTTAAATCGTTCAAGGTTAAATCAGCAGAAAATAAAATATAAACAGTTTGGAAAGTTATAAATAACGAAACTAGTAGGAAAAAAATACGAGGCACTGATTATACATTGGAGACTTCACGTGGTGCCATAAGCTCTAACTTAGAAGTCGCTCAAGAATTTGTAAATTTCTTTACTAATATACCATCTAAAACGACGGAAGCTTTAAATTCCTCACCCGATGTCTCAATTGATTTATTAAGAGCGAACGTTTTAGGCTGCCCGGTTGCATTTCAATGTAAACATATAAACCATATGATAGTTATAAAAGCTTTTCGGCAAATAAAAATCAAATTGACCGAAGATCTATGGGGAATGTCTATCAAAGTTCTTACATCAATAATCGAGACTGCCTAAACCGTCAAAATGGAGGTCGATCCGATCGCTGCAACCGCCGTTCACAACCCTACAAAACCTCGCGTAGGGAGACTTTGCCATCGTTATACAAACGAGAGATAACGGAGGTAAATGAACTTACACCAACCTAAATCGTACCTACCTGAAATAAAATACCTACTTGCAGCAGGTCATTCAACCAACGTCCATTGCACAGCTGTTCCGCGCTACGTCATCACATCACCGAGTGGATCGCGTTTATGAATGAAATAGTGGAAGGGCTACTAAGATTTAACTCGAATGACAGAATAAAAGTGATAAATTTCTAACTTCTATATTAGATGTCTTAAAAAAATTATAATAATGCCAATAGTAACTATTAATCGTCTGGAGTTACTGTGTTTCGGCTCCAGAACGATGTAAAATTATTCGTGTATATATATATATATACACACATCAAAAGTGTCTAGGGATCAAGCATTTTTATGCGGATTTCTTGAGATTAAGATGTGGCTTTGTAATAAATTTATGATTTTATAAATTTATATGGATCCTTTTTGGTGCATTTCATAATTTGAATCAGGAACTGTGAATCAAATTCGAGTAAAAGATGAAAATCAGCTGTCAATATTTTCCCTATAAAAACATACAACGCATTGAAGACATTATTAGTGCTACTGTTTCCCTACTACTGATTAAAACCAACGTTATTATGGAGCGGCGACGTCATTTAAGCAGGGAAGAAATGCTCAGAGCCGTGGGAATGATAGAAGCTGGTTCCCGGCAACGTACTGTGGCTTTAGCTCTGAATACAAGTCAGAGTGTTATCAGTCGACTTTGGACACGTTACCGAAGCACTGGTACCGTGGCTGAGCGCCATGGAGGACGGTATCGCTGCACCACACGGAGACAAGACCGATACATTCAAATCTTAACTCGAAGAGCTCCAACAATAACCGCCATGATGTTAGCCGTGAGGCTTCATCACTCTTCAGGGAACTTAATTAGCGACCAAACAGTCAGAAACCAACTGCAACCGCTTGCATGAAGTGAACCTTCATTCCCGAAGACCGCTACGGGTACCACCTATAGCAATGCACAATCGTAGGATTCGATATCAATGGGCTCTTGAACACAGAAATTGGGCAGAAGAACAAGGGCGTTTCGTGTGCTTTTCTGATGAGTCTCGTTTTGGTATGAGACCGGATACAAGACGTATACGACACTGGAGAACCCCTGGACGCCAACAGCGATTAAAATCCTGCCAGGAAGTCCATCCTTATAGTGGTGGAACCATCATGGTATGGGCGGGTATTTGGATCGGCGGAAGAACTGAGTTGATTTGGATCAGAGGCAACCTCAACGCTCAAATTTATGCTGAGACGATTGTATCAGACGTCATCGTTCCTCTACAAGTGCAAATCGGTCCCTTATTTCAGTTAATGCATGATAATGCACGACCGCACACCGCAAGAGTTGTAAGACAGACTCTCGCCGCAGCTAACATCAATGTCCTGCCCTGGCCTGCTCAGTCGCCAGACTTGAACCCGATTGAGCATGCATGGGATATGCTACAGAGAAGAGCTCTGCCGAATATGGAGGGTATCCAGTCGCAAGAAGACCTTTTTTTGTTGTTGCAACGAACATGGGCGGCCATTCCACAGCGTGATTTGGATGAACTCATTTTGAGTATGCCAAACCGATGTTCTTGTGTTGTTAGTGTTCGCGGTAGAAACACGGATTATTAATTGTTTAAGTTACCCAATAAAATTTTAAAGAAAACTGTTATTTCAGTCTTTTTTTCGAACTTTTGTGTTAGTGGTTCAAATGTCAAAAATCCCTTTATTAGGAAAATGGCAAATTTCTTTATTAATGCAAAGGTGACTTGGTTTATCGTTACTGTGACAAACGAAAACACTTTATTTTATGAATCCTTAAAGAAAATTTTAATTAATATCAATCAGGAGAAAAGTTATTGCAAAAATATATGTTGATCCCTAGACACTTTTGATGTGTGTATATATATATAGCTTACTATACCAAAAAGTGTCGTGACAACTTTTCGTAAGATTTTTTTCCGTCTAGCCCCCTTTCACAACGCGCGATAAGGAACTTCGTTCCAATATATAGCAACCACTCACACGGGCGCGCGTTGCGATTCACGTCCGACCGCGGCCAATAAGCCATTGTTGCGCACATAATGAGGGGCCCGTATTTACGGGCCACCGTGTCGTATCCGCGGCCGGGAGGCGATGCCCCGGTACCGCTCGCCGCGCCCTCTTACGGGGACGCAGCGACTTCTAACGATACGAGTCAGTCGATCTTCGGATTCGACTCAATAAAGAGCCCTTGCTCCCGACAAAACTGTCGGTTTACCTGTGTAACAATAACTAAAATAAAAACACTGTGATTGTTTATACGGTCTTATTTATCCTAATAAAATGGGAACTCCAAACCCTGACGATATACCGCTCGGTTTAGGAAAAATTACAATTTTAAAAAAGTGGTACTTGGTTTTGAACGCCAGTGTATAATCCTGCAGTAATTCCACTGTTGAAGTCTAAAAACGATCAATCAACTACGTCCCATGCCGAACAGTGCGAAGTACTTGCTGATACTTTTTATGACAACATGGGTTTGACTATGAACTGGACTAGTGATAGCTTTACAGACTGCCGTCAATTAATTAATAAATAAACCTAATAAAGCTGATGGATTTATTCCACCTATGTAACCTCGTGCGTCCTAGATAAGTGTCGAATTTAACAAGAAATCTCAATAGTCTGAAGTCTCCGGGCGTCGATGGTATATACAATTGCGTGCTAAAGAATCTATCACCTAAATGCATGGTATTCATAACTAACATTTTTTATGGTTGCCTAGAAATTGGCTACATTCCCTCTGCTTGGAAAAGAGACAACAATTATAATGTTCAAGATACCAGGTAAAGATGAAAGTTTGCCAACTAGCTATCGGCCTATAAGTCTCCTACTATCCTTGGGAAAACTACTCGAAGAAGTAATTTTATTGCGCTTAGCAAAACGTACAAGCCATCTGTTATTGCCTGAGCAGTTCGGATTGAGAAAGGCTCATTCTGCAGCCCAGCAACCTGGCAGGATCACAGAGCATGTCACGCACCACTTAAACATGGGTGAATCTACGGGCATGATGTTGCTTGACGTAGAAAAGGCTTTTGATGCCGTCTGGCATGCAGGGCTTGCACAAGCTATTTACCGTACCGTTTGGACTTGGTAAAAATCATCCAGACGTATTTGACGGATAGGTCGTTCTGTGTTCATATTGGCGATAGTGTGTCTAAACCAAGATATATTCCTGCGGGGGTGCCACACGGCTCATTGCTCGGGCCGCATTCCTCTATCTTATTTTGCCGATGACACAGCATCGTTCAGTTCAGATAAAGACACCGATTTTATAGTTGAACGGCTTCAGTTATCACTACAGCGTCTAGTTTCATATTTTACCCAGTAAAATTCCAATTAAATTCTACAAAAACTGATGTCATAATGTTCACACGAAATTAAGCGATCATTCCTTAAAAAACGCATAAAAGTAGCTAATTATACTTTGCCATGGCGTGTATCGTCCAAGTACCTTGCACTTTTGCTAGACAATAAAATGAACTGGACCAAAAATACTGAGTACTTCCGCGTTAAAGGAATAAAAGCTCTAAACTGCCTACATCTAGTTTTTAAACAGCGAGTTAAAGTCAGCTCAATGACCAAATTAAAATGTACACAACCCTTGTAAGACCCTGTATTAATATTAATACATATACAGCAGTAGCACATGCGAAAGTAATTACTCTAAACTACAAGTAGTCCAGAACAAAGCAATAGAAACCTTATTCAATACACCCTTACGGATAAACCTTAATACGTTACACAGTCAATAAAATTTCCCAACATTAACAATTAAACTTTTATAACAAGCTTCCCTCTTCTTTGTTAGAATTGCCTTTTAATGCGTTTAAAGCTAATGTAAAATCCATCCTTTGTTCAAAGGCATACTATTCAATCAACGATTACTTAAACGATAAAAATAGTTGGTCGCTGTGATTAACTCAAGACAATGTTTATGTTCTTTCTCCAAAATTAGTTTACCTACTGACAAGTTATACGAGTTCATATAATTGTTTATTTTATTTGACTATATTAGTCATTTTAGTTTAATATAATTTTTATTTATTATTGACATAATCTAATCATTTCAATGTTTTTAATGAGTTGTATTGCAATATATAGTTAGCTAGCGACCTCGACAGTTCATCATATTATTCTTTTGAGCAACCGGCAGCAAGTTCGTCATGCTCCCTTAGATGTCAATGCTTGCGGTAGCGTCGGGGGTCGGGTTGCCTCCTTCCCTCAAATATGGCGAGGGGGGTAATGGCTGATCTTTGCGTTATGCTCGTGAACGGGTGCTGCTTGTGGTGACAGGTCAGCTTGCCGACTATGGTTTTGTTATTGTTATTTGAAATTAATGTTTCTTTATTTTACTTCGAAGGTCCTAGTTTATCATTTGTCAAGTACAGCTATATACATATAAACATAATGCAGCATTGCATATGTAAGCGGGCACGCCCTTTATGCCAGGAGGCTTTTTATTATGTATTAAGTTCTGTTTGCGTTTTTGTTTTTATTATTTATTTCTGCTTGAGTATAATTTTAAATATTGGCGTGTGCTAGCTGACATATGGCAAATAATTTTAATATTTTTGTGTTTCGTAATGTTAATTACTTATTACTATATGTATAGAATCCAGTTCTTCTAACTGAACAGACAGCAGTGCTGCTGGGGAGTTTGTTCCGCCACTTCTTCTTCCCAGCTAAAGCACTAGGAAGTGGTGAAGGTTGGGCGTTTTGGGGGGACTGTCTTATGTGATTTTGACGTTCAAAAAGTGCTGATTCTCAGCCTAATTTGAATAAATGACTTTTGATTCATTACAAAACTTACAAAAAAGCTTAATCAGGCCCTGCAGTCTCGACATAGTTAGCAATCGTTTTCGGTTGCTAAGTCCTAACAATCCACATGTAAATGTTGATGTAAATGTTTGGTAGTCTCGACACTCAAATTTATCGGTTGTTACCTACCGGTACCTACCTAAAATACCAGTAACAACAGATAAATTTGAGTGTGGAGACCACCATATATCGTTACATCTGGATTGTTAGGACTTAGCAACCGAAAACGATTGCTAACTATGTCGAGACTGCAGGGCCTGGCCCTGCAGTCTCGGCATAGTTAGCAATCGTTTTCGGTTGCTAAGTCCTAACAATCAAGATGTAAATGTTGATGTAAATGTTTGGTAGTCTTGACACTCAAATTTATCGGTTGTTACCTACCGGTACCTACCTAAAATACCAGTAACAACCGATAAATTTGAGTGTGGAGACCACCAAATATCGTTACATCTGGATTGTTAGGACTTAGCAACCGAAAACGATTGCTAACTATGTCGAGACTGCAGGCCCTGGTAACTAAAAACATGATTACCAACCCATTTCTATTATTGGCTGAACCCGATCTAGATAATTTTGTGATAACAGAATCGGCACCATTATTAAGATTAGTGCTAGAATTAACATCTCTAAAGTTTTTCAGTCAGGAAAATCATCCTTCGATTTCAACGAACGAGAGAACGAGAACTTGGATTTCAACTCCGATCAGGCTATTTCGTGACGTACGCCTCCAGTCTTCACCAAATAATGAACTTCTAGTTAACAAACACAATGGTGCCGATTCTGTTGTACACCGAACTAAACTAACTAAACTATCGCTAAAATTCCTTACTTTTGGCTATGAGAATCTTAACGCTATTCTGCAAAATAAAATCTCTAAATTTAAAAATAATTTTGACACATCTAAAATCAAATTTGACAATTATTGCGACTCCACGTGGTACTTGTTTGCCGTACCACGTGATCTTTTTTTAGAGCCGTAGGCGCGCATTATGTGCGGCCTCGACTTGTTTTGTATGGAATTTTTTACTTTTTGTATGGAAAATATAAAAAAATATTACCAACACGTTGAGTTTTATAGGTTTACGGGTTACAAAGGGGGTCGAAATTTTCATTATTTTTGCGATAGGACACACCGTTTTCGAGATATAAGCAAAAGAAAAGAAAAAAACGATACAGTACCGTTTTTGCATCTGAAGTCGAGGTGTTGGTGTGAATTTTAGTTCATGACAACTAATTTTAGTCCACACCTTTTTAATCGCGATTAAAAATAGTCAGATTTAGTTAAGACAATCAAAATTTTTGGTGAAAAACGTAAAATTCAGAATAGCAAAATTGCCATTTTCACTAAATTATAATCTCAGTGCCATCTTAGTGCTGTCAAACTAAAATTTAGTTAAGTTGTGTCACTTTAGTCAATTTCAGAATGGGAAATCGTCGTTTGACAGGAATAAACTAAATTTTGGTGATTTTTAGTCTAGTTTAGAGAATTTTGTGACAAGAGAATCGGCACCAATATAACCTATAAAATAAAGAAAATAGGTTTATTTGTCACACGTGCATACAAAAAGATAATTAGCTCTAATAATTAAGATTAATTGATAAGGTATTTTATAATCTGCATGAGTTTTTGATAAAAAATAGAATTTGTAAGTACCTAATTTCTGAAAACTATTGCATATCAGACTCTGGTAGACTGTTGAAACAAAAAAAAATTTTTGTTTAAGAATTTAATGTACACACGGCTACACATCAAGCTATACATTTCCAGTTTACGCTGACCACTCATTGTAACATAAACCTATACGATGCGAGATCGGCTTATACTGGATTTGTATAGCTTGATCTGTAGCCGTGTGTACACAGTTATGCTTTTTTTATGTTGTTTTTTGTTTTGTTTTATTTTGATGTGAATTCGTTCTTATTTTTAAATGTGTGTGTTGAAATATATATTTTTCTGAAATAAATGTTTATACTTAGACTGCAATAAATATAAATCTAAACATTTAAGAAAAAAAAAAACAAAAACAAATATTTACGTTTATCGTTTATTGTCTTTTTCACTAAAGCTGCTTTTTTACCAGTGGTATACGCTTCCCTTTTCATTAGCTCGTCATTTACTAGTGCGACACTCCAAGTATAATACATATTTATCAAGTTTTCGTTTAATTTGTGATCGACACAAAAGTAAACAATGGCGATTTGTTGACGTTGAACTGTGCTGCCACCAATGACGAGTTTTCAGTTTTTAGCCCCATTTTTTTTACCCCATTTTAGTCTCCGTACTTTAAAAAATATATTGAATGCCACTGTACAAAGGTATGAAAAAATAGGTAAATACAGGGTGTTTGGTGCATCGTGTGCCAAATTGAAATGGTCGAACGGGGGGGGGCATCTGATATCCTTTCAGACCCCTAAACACTTCTCATGCCCTGTGGGTTTTTATTCATCGACTTTTTTTTGTTTTATTTAAAAAATACACAAATTTTACATTCAAATACAAATAAAAAAAAAGTATAAGTAGTAGACTCTGAATTTAAATTTTATTTAGATGTGTATTGTATTACAGTACTTTTAAATTCAAAATTACTGACATTAGCCATCTAGTTTTTTTTATTTTTATCTGACTTCAGTTAAAGCTGTCCATGTTACAGCTATTTACATTATAAAAAAAGCGACCGGGATCTTCCAACTCCCTCAAAAATTCTCTAGTCTATCCTCTTGCTAGTGATGTGCCACATGCCATATTTTTTTTTTTACAACTTTGTGAATTCGCTAGAATTGTGAATCGAGTCGCAAAATATTAAATTCCAAATTCTAAAGAAAAAAAGTCTTTTTGCGTAATTGTTACTTGAGAAACAGGTAAAATTTGTTTTCCCACTCTCGCGAAGTAAAATCTATCTTCTATCTCTTTCTTTCATAGCGTAAACTAGTTTGAACAAATGACGAACTGCCGCCGACGCCGTCAATCCGTCATTATTTTAGTCGAGACATCACTGCCTCTGCTACCTGACGTGTGTGCTAGTTCACCGTACTCCGCGATTTTTCATTTTGTTACTTTTTTTGTTCAGTTTTGTTGTTTTTGACGTGACAACGTCTTATAATTCGATGGAGCCAACTGTACGCACGAAAAACATGACTCATGCGGCGTTACCTCGCTCTGAGGCGTTCCATTTAAGGCTTGAAGTGCAAGCGAGAGCGCGGAACGAGCGACAAAGAGGCACAATCGGCCTCCGCGTTCGGCAGCGTTCGACATCTGTCTCTCTCCTGCTTGAGTGAGCGATGCGTCCGCGTGGACAGTTGCTATACAATAAAACATTTACATGTTTTCGTCAAGTATGAAGTGCAGTGAAAAGTGAATGTGGTGTCAATTGTTTATAGCAAAGATAATTGCGGTGATAAAGGTAAAAATTGACATAATTGTATTTATGCGTACAAATAAATGTAACTTGATCAATTTAATTGTGATTTCCATTTACCTCCTTCTCTATATCCATACAAAATATCAATCAAACAAATAAAATTAAAATTTTCTTTTGAAAAATGCAACCATTCCATCAGTATTTTCTTATGACGTTGTCACGTTCAACAATCGTCAGTAAACCGACTTTACAGACAACCGATTTTTTTGTTACGTTTTAACTTTTGGTGTTATTGTTAAACTTTGTTGACTTTTTTGTTGTTGCAATGGCGACGTTCTCTAACGAAGAATATGCTGACATCATGATGGCTTATGGAGCCGCCCATGGTGTCGCTTGTGCAGCGCAACGACTTTACCAGGAACGCTTTCCTGGTAGACGATTACCTGGCCGCAGAGTCTTCCAAGACACATACCGACGCATGCGCGAGACTGCCAGTGTCACTTTTCATGAACCAAGGGGCCATATTGTGCGACATAATGTTGAAGTGGACGAGAGAATACTGGCACTTTGAGGAAGACCCTACAAGAAGCATTAGAAATGTGGCAGCACAGCTTGATATTTCAATATGGAAAGTGTGGAAAGTTCTCCGGCAAAACGAAAAGCATCCATTCCACTAAAGTCCGGTGCAAGGTACGTAATTTTAAACTAACTTTAAACCCGTACACGCTTTGTTTGACGATGCCTTTGTTTAGAAGGTAATGGGTATGGTATGACGTCACTTCCAGGTAGTAAATCAGTTAGCGTTCTGATCAGGCGTTTCAGGCATTTCGTCGGTCCTTAAAATTTTTATTGTGCAATTATTTACTGCTCAACAGGAATTTAAAAGAGTTCTTTCTTTGTAGGTCTTGAGGCTGGCGACTTTGACAGACGTGTGGAATTCTGTCGGCTTGTGTTACACACGGATGTCAAAAATCAAAATCATTATATTTCGAGTATCCACTGACTCATAACATAACAGAAAAAACACTTATACAGTCACATTACTAATATCATTACAATGTTATTCTTATCAATTTAATTTAATTCCAATTATCCATACACACAAAGAATAATAAGCAATGTGTGGATGTGGATGATCCAATTTTTTTTAAAGAATACTGTTGATGGGTGAATCCAAATGTACCAAAGAAGGGATTCTCAATCTTCACAATCTGCACCACTGGACAAACAAAGCGGAAAATGCAAGTGTTAAAAGACAGAAATCGTGTCAAAGGAGGTGTAGTGATTGGGAATCAGGTAGTTGGACCGCATTACCTGCCCGATAACCTCAATGGCGAGAACTATTTGGAGTTCCTTCAAAATGACCTGCTCGAATTAGTGTCCGAGGTGCCCGTATTTCATGAAAATGTGCCCAAAGTATTCCAGCATGACGGTTGATGATGATGATGATGGGGACTCCCTTTTCCGCACTTAGACTCTCATTTGGTCCGTTGTGCGTGGGGATACTGGCTAACACAGCCAGCCTAGCTCCGCCCAAAAGCACAGAAGCCTCCTGGGGGCTTCACAGGCTTCGCGGAGCGACCTCACTGTTCCGAGGATTTCTTCCCGTTGAGAAGCCACAGCCTCGCACTCCAGGATAACGTGGGCGGCTGATTCCTCGGCGTCAAGGCAGCCCCTGCAAAGGGGGCTATCTGTGGCGCCTATGTTAAAAAGATGTTTGTTAAGGGGGTTATGGCCCGTAATTGTTCCTATAATTATTCTGAGGTTATTTCTACTCAGGTTGAGAAGTTTTTTGGTTAACCGCGGGTCTACAATTGGTAAAGTCAATTTGGACTGTCTACAGTCTGTTGCCCGTGACCATCTGTTGTTATGGAGTTCGGTCGATCTTTGGCGAATCCACGCACGAAATTGTGAGAAAGGCAGAGGGAGAAGTGGGTACGGGCCTAGCACTTCCATATCAGAGCCTCTCTTCGCAAGTTCATCAGCGGCATCATTGCCTAAGGATCCACTATGCCCTTTGATCCATTGGAGGGTAATGCGATTAAACGTCGATAACCTCTCCAGAGCTAAATGGCACTCAAAAATTTGTTTATTGTTAGTTTGTTTGTTTTCTAAAGCTTTGAGCACAGATAGGCTATCGGATAGGAATTTAATGCCGTAGTTCCGGATGCCTAAGCGCTTTACTGCTGTTGCGGCTAGTGTTAAGGCAACACATTCACATTGAAATATCGAACTGTGTGTGCCTAGTGGTATGTGAAGGTTAATGTTGAGGTCAAGGGAGTGTACGCCAGCACCTGAACCGTTTTGTGTTTTTGAGCCGTCTGTGTAGATGCGCACTTCATGGGCTCCTGACTGATCCCTTTCCTCCTGAACT
Source organism: Brachylomia viminalis (assembly GCA_937001585.2). Taxonomy (NCBI): domain Eukaryota; kingdom Metazoa; phylum Arthropoda; class Insecta; order Lepidoptera; family Noctuidae; genus Brachylomia; species Brachylomia viminalis. The sequence continues at coordinate 190,023 of CAKZJQ020000011.1, forward strand.
GTTTGTATAATATAGTTTTTGTTGAACATGGGTTTGTTTGGTGTTCTATCACACGGGGCAGCGATGAGCGGTTGGTACTCAATCGCCCGGTCCAGGATGTTAGCGTGTGGGCTGGTATGGTTTTTGCCCCATATGCCCAGATGCATTAGCCTGATGGCAGCTAGCGCCGCCTCCTGCTGTATGTACAGGTCAAGGGGAGTTAGTGTAAGGGCTATCTCCATGGCTGCAGTTGGGGTGGTTCTCATGCAGCCAGTGGTAGCCGTACAGGCCAGTCGTTGGAAGCGTTGTAGTCTGGTAATGGTGGTCGAGAGTTCAGTCCTTGTCCACCAAACCAGAGCGCCATAAGCCAACATTGGCCTGATTACCGCTTTGTATAACCACAGAGTTATCTTCGGAGAAAGCCCCCATGTTTTCCCTAACATTCTTTTGCATTGGTAGAGTGCAATTGTGCTTTTATTAAGTTTGTAGTCAAGGTGCTTGTTCCAGAGAAGTTTGCTATCAAGGATCACCCCCAAGTACTTGACTTCGTCTTTAAGTGTTAGTTCAGTGTTGAAGAGTTTTGGAAGCCTATGGGGTCCAAAAGTTCTCTTGTTGGTAAACATTATTAGTTCTGTCTTCGAGGGGTTAAGAGTGTTCGCGCAACACCGTGCCTGGCAAGTGCCTGCTCGATGCTGACGAAGTTTGTTTTGTCGAAAGCACCTTCTATATCAATGAAGGCGCCTAGGGTTGGGTTTTTGGCTTTAAGAGCAGTTCCAATGCGTGAGACTACGCTGTGGAGTGCTGATTCAGTTGATTTGCCTGCACAGTAGGCGTGTTGATTCGGATGTAGAGGTCTCTGTACCGAAATTTGGGTTCTGATCCTCCTATCCCCCAGCCTCTCCAGTGTCTTCAAGAAGAACGAGGAGAGGCTTATAGGTCTAAAGGATTTGGGCTGGGTGTAGTCGCCCCTACCTGGTTTCGGTATAAAGATTATTTTTACTTCCCGCCATTTCAAGGGGATATAGCGGTGGGCCAGGCTGGCACGAAAACCCTTAACCAGGTAGTCAGCCAGTACATCTTGGCTCCACCTGAGCAGAGCCGGGAAAATACCGTCCAGTCCTGCTGCCTTGAAAGGTAGGAAGGTGTTGATTGCCCACGTTATTTTGTCTTTGTCGATTACTTCCAACGCCATTTCCCAATCTAGGCTGCTCGTGGCCCTCTCCGTATGTGGTTCCCAGCTTTGCTGGGTGGCAATCTGGCATCCTGGGAAGTGGGTGGTTAGGAGTAATTCGCTTGTCTCAGCGTCGTTTGTTGTGTAGGTGTTATCTGTTTTTTTCAGGCATCCTATTGAGTGGTCTGTCTCTTGAGCTAGACAAGTTTTGACCCTCGTTGCCTGATTGTTACTTTCGATGTTAGTGCAGAAACGCCTCCAGCTATTCTTTCCTCTGAGGCGTATCAGTTTTTTATCGGTTTTACGAGCTGTTGTATAGCGGTCCCAATCTACTGGCGACCGTGTGTTCCTAGCTCTGTTGAACAGTCTTCTCAACATGTGTCGGTGTCTTTCCAGTTCTGGACTCTACCAGGAATGGCGAGCTCCCTGTCTGGGTACCGTGAGGGGACACGACTGTTCATAGCTAGATAGAAGGATGGATGTGATGTGGTTTACATGTTCGTCTATGTTGGTTATTGGTATCTCAGCCGGAAGGGCGTGTAATCTGCTTAGTTCAGCCCTAACCAGTTTAGTAAACTTGGCTCGGTCTGTGTTGCGCGGAACCCTTCTTGGCTTTGGTTTAGTTAGGTTGAAGTTAATGGTATAGCGGATCCATCTGTAGTCTGAGCATGATATCTCAGTGGACACATGCCAGATGTTTGCGATCTCGCGTTTATGAAGGTAGACTCGGAGCCCTTATTTAGTAAAACAAGGTTATTACTAAGAATAAAATCAAGCATTACCTCACCTCGGTTGTTGGTTTTGACATTACCCCAGAGCGTGTGACAGCATGGCGGTTGTCCCGCGCATTGGCGTGTGACTGTGAGGGAATATCTCAACGATGTGTTCCCCAATGCGTGGATTGGTCGCGACGGCCCTATTGCATGGCCGGCACGTTCCAGAGACCTACTCCGCTAGACTTTTATGTCTGGGGACGTGCCAAAGAACCCCCCCCCCCCCATAATTTAGTATTTTGTGACTCGATTCGCAATTCTAGCGAATTCACAAAGTTGTAAAAAAAATATATGGCATGTGGCACATCACTAGCAAGAGGATAGACTAGAGAATTTTTGAGGGAGTTGGAAGATCCCGGTCGCTTTTGTTTTTTTTTATAGCCATGTAAATAGCTGTAACATGGACAGCTTTAACTGAAGTCCGAAACTTCGAGAAAATTAAATAAAAAATCTAGGTGGCTAATGTCACTAATTTTGAATTTATTTAATTGTATTTGAATGTAAAATTTGGGTATTTTTTTAATAAAACAATAAAAAGTCAATGAAAAAAAATCCACAGGGCATGTCGACCATTTCAATTTGGCACACGATGCACCAAACACCCTGTATAATAATAACAGCCTATTATTGTTCAACTGCCTGGGCAAAGGCCTGGGAAAAAGCCGCGAGCATTCATAACCACACACCACGGGTTGGCGATTTCAGACTTTACTATAAGTCCACATTTCCTCACGATCTTGTTCCTTCACTGACGTCAGTAATGTCCAAGATGAACTCAGAAAGTACATATGAATTGACAAAGTCACATTGGTACTTGCCCGGATCTGAACCCACTACCTCTTGAAAGGGACTCGCCATAGCCGCTGACAAATGAACCGACATAATTATGTGCCATCAAGTTCCGCTTTATATATTGTTCTCGTGCAAGCATATTAGATTGACCATTGCTCTTTGGCGTCATGTAGTCTCAATTGGTTTTTGAATGACCGATTGTAATAAAAACATGTCCTAAAGAAATTCCAGTCACAATGGAATTGGAACTTTGTCCTGACGAATGGCATTGAGTTTGTGTTCCCAAAACTGTGATAATTATCTGAGATTCTGCATTAAGATATGGTAAGAGGTTTTTTATTGTTTGGGCTATCTTGCATCGGACTATGAGGGTTTCGCTTAAAACCTTCAACCAATCCAGAAACGATAGAGTGACTAGTACAATGTTGATAAAATACAGAACTAGACAGCTACAAGGCATGTTCAACAACTTGCGACAACTGTAAGGCAAGCATGTCTCGAACGCGGGTGCGTCGCGTCGGTGACACGGTACCGATGACTATCCTTGAATGTTACCTTTTCCAGAAGATCTGCTTGCAACACAAAAACATTTCATATAATCATTGACACAACATTCCAACACATAAAATGTAATCGATATTTGGTAGCGATATGGTATTTAATTGACAAGTTTACATAAATAAAAAACGGCTCCAATTAACCCTCTGAACCAAAATTCAAGTTTTAAAACTACAAATTTGTATTTGTGCCACCGCTTTTTATTTTCCTTCCAAAATTAAATTTGTAAATGGCCTAATTTCATAGAATCGCATGTGACAGACAGACAAACAGAAACACCGAGCGAGGTGATTTCATAGTGTAAGTACCGCTTTGCCAACTTTGGTACGGAACACATAAATAAGTTCCAGCGTATCTTGCCTTCGATGGGCACGCAGAAAGATTATGTCGCATTTAGTTTACCATGTCTTTGCTTGATAAACATCATTTATTTCTTGTTTTAAACTAATATTTGTTCCCATTGATATTGAAAGCAGATTTCACTTCTTTCCATTGAAATTTAATAAATAAATAACCAAGATATTCTCGAATTATTGTAACCCCGGCTTCCGCCGCCCGTAACTGCCTCGTCGGTCTAGTGGTCGCAAGCGCGACAGCTGAGCGTAAGGTCCTGGGTTCAATTCCCAGGTGTGACAAAGTTTATTGGGTTATCCATAAGGCATTTCTCAGTAGCAAGTACAGTCTGGATTAGTGCCCGAGTGATGGCACTGGCGATACGTGGGTGTACCACTCCCTCTGCTCAGCCCTGCGGGTAATACAAGTGTGATAGGCGTGTTTAAATAATAAAATAATAAAGGTTCACTCACAGTGCGTGATGTGTCCGCCCACCGGCTCGCCTTTGAAGTCAAACTCGATCTCCAGCAGCTTTCCCTGGGAACGGAAACACGAGCATTGAACTGAGCGACTCGGTGAAGGGGCCACTAGGTCTCTGGGCCACTGGGCCCTTGGGTCCAGCATGCGCGTGCCACGTGAGACTACTGCCGGCAGTGAGCAGTGCGTCATGTATGCTCGCAATGCTCATACAGTGAGGGACTTATTGGATAAGCAAATTGACTATCAACCACGGAATTTAAAACTACTATAATAGTACAACTGGTATGGTAACAAGTACTGAAAAGTCATCTTGTAAGAGAATCAACAGTTGCGTGTGTGCATTCGTTTTGAACGGACGCGTACGGTGAGATAGTTGTATACACCTCATTAGCTAATGAACCTATTGTTATCGGGCCTCGGTTGACCTTGAGGCCGATTGACGCTTTGTGAGTTTTGTGAGAATGTCGGACCATAGTAATGAGGATAATATAAGTGATTTAGAGATATTAAAAAGTTATGAAAATAATCAGAAGGATTTGGAAGCGAATAATTTACGAGGCAAACAAAGTAGTGAAAGCATTATGAAGAGTGTAGAGAAGAGAAAAGAAAGGGAATATGATAATAGTGAAGATCACGAATTTATAACGGTGACTAGAAGAAGAGCAAAACGCCTTATCAGAAGTGAATCAGTGGAACTAGCAAAGAATACGAGGGTAGATGAAGAAAAAAATTATGTTTCGCGTGACTCAGTTGATTACGAGGTATGTGTCACTTCCTTGGATGTTTTACCAAAGCAAATAGCTATGGCTAAGATGCTCAGATCAGAAAATATCACGGGTATCATTAGGATTAAATATAAGAGCTCCTTCAAAGTGCTTATCCAATTTAAAGATAAGGAATCCGCGGTTAAATTACTTGAATGTCCCGTGCTCAAAGAAAAAGGACTGCGTTGTCAACTGACTCAAGATCTTACTATGGCGTATGGTTTGGTAAGAGGTGTCGATTTGGACCTGAGAGAAGACGAGCTTATAAAAATCTTTGATTCGTCTGTTGAAATTCTATCGGTTAAAAGATTGAAACGTTTAAACTCGAATGGGAAATGGGTGGACAGTGAGTCGATAACGGTGTGCTTTAAATGCAATATCATGCCTTCTTTTATATATGCGTATGACTGCCGATTCAAAGTTAAGCCATATGTATTTCCAGTGACACAATGTAACGTGGGTGCTGGCAATTTGGTCATTTTTTAAAATACTGTCCCACAAAAAAAATACTATGTCCGAAATGTGGGGGGAACCACGTTAATTGTAATTCCCAAAATTATAAGTGTCCTAACTGCAAAGGCGACCACTTTGTTTTAGACAAGATGTGTCCGTTTTATGTGAAAGAAAAGTCTATACGAAGCATCATGATCAAAGAACAAATAACATATCGCAGAGCCCTACAACTGTTCTATGAAAATAAACAAAAAGAAAAGGTCATTATGAAGCATTCATATGAACACACTATGTCCCTCCCCTCCAAAGCCAGTCTCGTGATCTACAGAATAATAATGAATCATACCGTGATAGACTTGTTTTCGGATTACAAAGCCAGAATGCGGTATCTGATGATCAGAACATAGAAGAAGAGTCAGAAAGAAGTTCAGGTGAAATGTCTACCATTCTACAAGCATCAAAATCAAAACCCAAAAAGAAAAAGGGAAAACGATATGATGAATCTCAGAAGCGAACAATGGAATCTGTAATAGAGAAACCGCAGAATCAGGAAGAAAGTAGTGAAAGGGATGGAGAGCTTACACGTAAATTTGAGTTTAAGAAATTTTGGTTCGAAATTAAAAATATTATTATGTCAGAGGGTACTTTTGAAGAAAAAATCATTTCTGTTTTAAAGATCATTTCTGGAGAACTTAATAAGTTTTTGACTAATATGTTATTTCATGGGAGATTAATTGAACGCTTAATGAAACTAGTAAATGGATAACTGTCCTAAAAATATAAAGTTTATTTTTATTTTTTTTAAATCTTTATTTATTTAGGGGCATTTGTCTCCATGGACATGAGAGCCCCAGCGTATCCTAAAAAATATAAAGTTAAACATATTACAATGGAATGCACAAAGTTTTTGTCCTAAATTGATTAGTTTTAGGGATTTGCTAACTCGGGAAAGTATTCACATTGCCATTATTAGTGAGACAAGGTTGAGTCCACGACAAATATAAGTGGCTACAATGTTTATCGAAAGGATAGGTACGATTCGTATGGAGGAGTGGCAATAATAGTACATAAATCTATTCTTTCTCACATTCATGCTTTTAGTACTAATAATCCAGGCATTGAAGTTTTATGTGTAAAACTCATTAACTGCAAAGATATAGAATATGTCTTATCTATCTATTGTCCATCTTCCGTACAAACGCAATTGGCTGACTGGGATACACTTTTCTCAACTTTCTCCGCGAAAACAATAATTGCCGGTGACTTCAACGGCCACCACACTAACTGGTCAGTCAAATTTGATACGAGAGGTATTCAGATTATGGACTCGGCACTTGACAATGATTTTATCTCTCTTAATAGTGGCGCGGCAACACGAGTGAAGTTAGTCAACGGAAATTTACAACAAACCTCCCCTGATATTTCCTTTGCTTCCTCAGACATCTATCTATCAAGCTATCAAGTTTGTATGGCGGGTTTGTAACGAAAACTTGGGGAGTGATCACCTGATAATTAAAATGTCGATTCATATTGTTAATGACTTTAGTTTTATTAAAAAACGAAATTTAAAAAAAGCGGATTGGACTGGATATTCTCAAACGATCGCCGATAATGTTGTTGTATACAGGGTGGCCCAAAAGTCGTGGATCAAACGCAACTAGGGGTTAGGTGGGGTCATCAGCTGCAAAAAGTTGTTCTACGGGAGGTCCTTAAGGTCAACCCCTGCAGAGTATAATTTATTTTGAGTTTTTATGACAAAATACACTTTTTTTAACTAATTCTTATAAAAATTCGAAAAAATGTACATCCTTTATCTTTTTTATAATTTTCGCTAGATTGGTACTGATGAGTCTTTGCCTTAGACATGCTATTTACGGTTGTTTATTGGGTGTGTTGAAGATAATATTAAGTTTTACGAATTTTTTTTTTCTCAAATCATAACTTTTCATTTACTTTGGACCCCACTGTGAAAAAAAAATACTCTACCGAAAAGTGACCCTGTGTTACAAGTTTTGGCGCATTTAATAGGGATTCCGAAAAGGTATTACACATGGCCATGAGTGGTTCTAATATCTTTTTAGGACGAAAAAACAAGACAATGATTGTGAAATAATTGTTTTATTAAGCAAAACATTTTACAATAAATGCTCAAAATTCCTGCCTCTGACCATAATACATAATCTGCACCGTCTAATAAAATTCCTCCGTAACTTACGGAATGCACCTCTGTTGTTAGTAACTTGTAACCTAGCAAATTCGAGCTTTTGTCGTAGTTCTTGTTCGCTATTGTTCTCTCCTTGGTAAACTATTTCTTTAAAATAGCCCCAAAGAAAAAAATCTAATGGATTTAAATCGGGCGACCGGGGTGGCCACGCAATATGTCCGCCTCGACCAATCCACCGGTTGGGGAAGCGCTCGTTCAAATGATCTCTAACTGCTCGAGCGTAGTGAGGCGGGGCGCCATCATGTTGCAGCCACATTTCTGCTATTCTTTCTTCTGGAACTTCAGCTTCGTTAAGGATATGGTTTAAATTATTTTGCAAAAAATTTAAATACTGAGCACCATTCATATCTTTCATATCTTCAACACACCCAATAAACAGCCATAAATAGCATGTCTAAGGCAAGTACTCATCAGTACCAATCTAGTGAAAATTATAAAAACGATACAGGATGTAGATTTTTTCGAATTTCAATAAGAATTAGTTAAAAAAAGTCAATTTTCTCATAAAAACTCAAAATAAATTATACTCTGCAGGGGTTGACCTTAAGGACCTCCCGTAGAACAACTTTTTGCAGCTGATGACCCCACCTAACCCCTAGTTGCGTTTGATCCACGACTTTTGGGCCACCCTGTATAGCGATGGGTCGGACTGGGTTCAAAATATGATTAGCTTTGACTTCTTTTCGTCGTAACCCAACACCAGAAAATTTAACAACTTTAGAGAAATTAACTCAAGAATCACAAGACCTAATACGTAGGGAAAAATTTCTTAGTTGGCAGAAGTTCTGTAACTCTATTGATGAAGCAACTTCAGCTTCTGATCTTTGGCGTCGCATGAGATGGATGAAGGGCTTTAGACAAAATAAAATGTATTGTTCTTTGGAAAACCAAAGCAAGTTGTTGGGTTCACTTACCCCAGATTACGTTACAAATATGATACCAACATTTGAATCTAGAAATTTAACTTTGGAAGCTGATTTCTCCATGCAGGAACTCAAAAATTGTTTAAAAACAAAGGACACAGCTCCAGGCGAAGATGGCATTACTTATTCAATGATCTATCATTTACCTGACACAGCTAAATATTTCATGCTTAGATTATATGATAATATTTTTAAATTTAGCATTATTCCTAGATTTTGGCGAAGTATACAAGTAATTCCCATCCCGAAGGTTAATTCTGCTTCTAATGGTGTACCGAAGTTAAGACCTATATCCCTACTTTCTTGTCTGGCTAAAATTTTTCATTTGTTAATATTTAGACGTTTAGAGTGGTTTGTTGAAAAGACAAAAGTCCTCTCACCTCACACAGTTGGCTTTAGAAAATCACAGTCCTGTTTAGATTCTTTAACTCGTTTAGTCTCACATATTCAAATAGGTTTTTCTAAGAACATTCCTACGTTAGGTTGTTTTTTAGATATTGAAAGTGCATACAATAACGTTTCGATTGACGTGGCGATGAAAATATTGGATAATCTACAAGTAGGAACTAAAATTTGTACATATCTTTGGTCGTTTTTAAGCGAAAGATACCTCAATATTAAATCGGACACTGGCGAAACTACACTTTCTAGGTGGACCAATAAAGGGCTTGCACAGGGGGATCCTCTATCCCCGTTACTTTTCAATTTGGTAAAACACAAAATATGTCTCCATACACAGAACGTATTATTGTCGCAGTATGCAGACGATTTTGTTTTATTTGTTAGTGATAAAGACATCAAAAGTTGTGACATACGTATTCAACAAGCGCTTGACAGTGTAATTGTTTTATTAGATGAATTAGGTTTAGTTTTATCTGCAAGCAAATCTAAGTACTGTCTCTTTAGTAAGGGACAAAGGAGACTTCTTCCTACCCTAAAAGCTATCGGCGAACTATTGGTTAGATCAGATTGTGTTAAATATTTGGGAATTTGGTTGGATACAAACTTGCGATGGGGAAAACACGTAAAGGAAATTGTCAATAAATGTTCAAAATTTTTTAACATTTTGAAAGTGTTGGCGGGAAGTACTTGGGGTGTACATACCAAACACTTACGTAGGTTATATATTTCTTTAATAAGAAGTAGGCTTGACTACGGTAGCTTTATTTATGATTGTGGCGCAAATATTCATACTAACAAATTAGATAAAATTCAGAACCAAGCATTACGAATTACGGGAGGATTCATAAAAAGTACCCCTATCCATGTAATGGAGTGCGAGTTAAATATATTACCATTATTTTTGAGAAGACAATATTTAGCGTATAAATTTATGTTGAAGAGTGTGTCCTGGTCTAGCAATATAACTGTTGATATGATATTGAACTTAAGTGAGCTCTGTCATAATAGATACTGGGAAAGCAAAAAAAAACCTTTACTTGCTGAAACAATCAGGGATATAAAAACAATTCAAGTGTCTTCATCTCATACGCTTAGGATGTTTAGTTTGGATATCTGGATATCAGCCATTGAATTGCAGGAGAGTATTAAAAGTGATCTGGAGTGTGTAACGGGCAGTAAAACCTCATTTGAATGTAATGCTCTATTAAATAATGTAATAGAAGAACTGAATACAAAATACAGGGGTTGGCATAAGTTCTATACTGATGGGTCGAAGAGTGCACGTGGACAGGGGGTTGGATACTTTTATCAAAATTTTAATGTTAAAACTGGTTACAGAATAAATACCTGTGTATCCATTATGACGCTGGAACTTATCGCGATCTTTCATGCAATGTCACATGCAAGTGAACGAAAGTTAAACAAAATTGTTATTTTTTCTGATAGCAAAAGCGCTTTGCAACACGTGGCTCGATGCGCCTCTGGCATCAGAGGTGTTTCGATAGCCTACGATATTATCAGTATTATTTATAATTTTAATAAAAATGGCATTGAGTTTAGACTGCAGTGGGTTCCGGGTCATATTGGTGTGAAGGGTCTGATCGAGTATCTAAATTAGCAACAGTAGAAGAGAAATGAGTTTAATTTTTTGCCGGACTACTCAGATTTGATCCCTAAATTTAAAATTAAAAGCTACGAGTTCTGGAAAAAGCATTTTAATGAAAAATCAGAAACAAAAGGAATTTGGTATAAAACCATTCAACATGAGCCTCCTCGTTACCTTTGGTTTGATGATGGCAAACTAGGCAGAAAATATATAAAATTAGCATTAAGACTCCGAACGGGACACTATCCATCAGCAAAGTTTGCGTTCTTGATGAAGAAAGTCGAATCACCAAATTGCATTACGTGTAATAATATCGAAGACGTACAGCAAGAGAATCAAGTTTTCTCTATGATCTGCCGTCACATTCAAAATCGTCTTAAAAGGAGAATGGGCAAAATGGTACCCGGCTGGTACCCGGCTCCAATAGATATGATTGTAGTGTCGTTTAAAAGGTCTTAGCAAGAGGAACAATATTTACTATGGCCGCCAGCCTCAAATCTGATTGCGTTTGGAGATAAACGACAGTCTTACTAACTAATAAAAACCCTGTTCCTTCGGTTGCCCTTTGCGTTCCAGGGCCACAGTAACCTGTTTAGACAGTCCCGTGGCTCTTGCGATAAACATACATATACGAGTATATTAGGTACCACTTATCTATGTAAGAAAATGAGTAGGTACCAAGGTAATATTTTCTGCATTTCCGTTCATGTTTTCTATTAATAACGCTTTTACGTAAGACTTTGCCATGCACCCCTCCTTTTAACTCGAGCCCCGCTGCTCCCGAGCGCGGGGTGTGCGCAGGAGCAGTGGGGGAGGCGTCGGTGTCCCGTGTCCGCGTCAGTCCACAGAGCGTCAGTCGCTCGTTTGTTTTGCGCTAGTGACGACGTTTAGCTGCTGTTTGAGTTTCTTTTGTGCTTTCCTATCTTGGTTTTATTAACTACTGGCCCCTGCGCTCCTACTGGACTTGTTACCCGCTATTAACGTTGACCTGTGCTAGTGTTGTGGACTGTACTGATTTGCTTTTCGAACTGGAATATCGCAATGGAACGTCTCAACTGTGTAATGTGTCGGCGAGCTTTATATACCAGACTAGTTGTTGCGTGCTGCGCGAGCTGCAAGCAGCTCGCGTCTAGTGGTGGTAGCTCTTACACATGTATAACCCTAAATGTAGTAAAAATGTAGGCAAAACCATAAAGAATCGTTTATTTAATCAAGTCCCTGAGTGTCGTGAAAGGCCAATCAAAACCCCTGAGGAACCCTTAAATCGACCACATGTTCAAGTTCAAACCCCTAAATGTAGTAAAATTCCTGAAAACCCTTAGAGTACCCTAAAATTCATGACAAGTAAAATCCTCTTTCGGTCGAAACCGTTTCAAGGAACCCAATCGGAAACTATTGGTTTGCGTGCTGCGCGAGTTATATACCAGAAGATACTAACAACATGTTTTGACAGCTAATCTGTCAAGAACGCGCCCTGAGTTCGCTGCGTTTATTCATGAACATGCCGTTCTGGAGGTAAGCACTTCCATTATTATAATCTAAGTGTAGTTTTATTTCACCATCCCTTCGTCCGTGCCGTTTATTCTCTTATTCTAAGTATATTGTGTTCTTCATTTTAAATAAGCACACTTAAGACGGTCATTACCAATAACAATAGATAAAGGTTAGCTGTACAAACAAAAGGGCCTATCCTTTCTAACTCGATATTAGCTACCTGGACACTGTACGCACGTGTGGAGTCATCGGACCTTCGAAACCCACTTCTATTATTCTAATGCGCTATTATTTTGTATCAGCGTTCCATAAGCTCTGTAAGTGCAAGCGAGAAGGACATAGAGAAATGATTTATGGCCCGACGACTTTGTTGAATCTGCGCTTACTATAACAAAAATGTTGTTAGGTTACGATCGACACTTTAATATTTTGTATTTACGTGATATTGCTTTTTCAGTTTTTTTTAGCTTTGTTCCAAAAAAATAAAGTACTTATACAAAAAAGACATTAAATCATATTTTTACTACTTACAGGTGGTAGTCGATGGCACACGACGTGTGTGTCACCGATGTTGGCAGTCCGCTGATAATGCAGTGAGAAGACTTGCGAACTCTGCCGTGCCCGGAGCAATGCCTGAAGCAGTGTCTGAAGCAATGCCAGATGCAGTGCCGGAAGCAATGCCGGAAGCAATGCCGGAAGCAGTGCCGGAAGTAGTGCAAAATGTTCAGGAGTTTCAAGTTTCGGAGTATACACGTGCTCCAAACACACCACGGCATTGTATATTTAACGACTGTCCAAACGCAACTCGCCATCGAATCCCAATAACAATAAAAACTCACATATTTTGTGAATATAAGCTTTATATTCCAAATGGTGCAAGAGTGTGTACACAGCACTTAGAGAACAATGTTTGGGATGAGCTACCTCAAACATGTAATGTCACTCATGATTTTAATACAGACCAGTTTACTGACATTTGTGACATGCTAAGAATGGCCTTACGTGGGCCTCGGCTAGACTTCAACACGAGAGGCGCTTTAACGAACGAGGAGATGCACTTTTGGACAGGACGCAAGTGCGAAGAGTTTGATGCTATGTTGGTACAAACACCTACACTAAATGAAAGATGTAGAGAGCCGAGAACTGCATTAGGTATTTATCTTACAAAACTGCGTACCGGGGAGCCAGATGAAAGACTTGCGACATTATTTAACATGTCACGACGAAAGCTTGAACGTTTGTTGGTTATTGTAAGGGAGTGTCTCAATAACAATTACGTTGGGCTGCATTTAGGAGTGGATCACATTGGCAGACCACAATTATTGGAAAAAAATCTCACTATACCAAAAGCATTATTTGGAAATGAAAATAATGATAAGTTATTATTGATTGGCGATGGTACTTACATTTACATAAATAAAAGCTCGAACTTCTTATTCAAAGATTGTCCTACAGTTTACATAAGTTTCAGAATCTACTGAAACCTTTCCTACTTGTATGTACTGATGGATACATATTAGATGTAATGGGTCCATACGCTGCAACAAAAACAGATGCACAAATAATGGGCGACATTATGAATGATGAACAACATCCACTACATTGCTTACTCCGAACAAACGATGCTTTTATATTAGATCGAGGTTTTAGGGACAACTTGGACCTCATTGATGAATGTGGGTATGAATCCTATGTCCCACCAACAAAGAACCGCCAAGAGACACAGCTGACCACTGAACAATCCAACGAAGCTCGATCGGTAACGCTATGCCGGTGGGTTGTGGAAGTGGTAAACGGCCGGTTTAAACGTGATTTTAAGCTCTTGCGGCAAAAATATTTTAATAAGTCACTGCCCAATATGTTCACTGATTTTAAGATTGCCGCAGCTATCACGAATCACTTCCACCAACCCATCGTGGATAGCGTACACGCAGACGAATTCGTCAATATCATAAGGCAGAAAATAGATACCCCGAATCTTCTGCATATGCATGTAGAGAGAAAACGGCTTAATCACAGAAGAGTAGATTTTCAGAGGATGGAAGCGAGCCAGATCGAAAACTTCCCTTCAATGACGGAGGAGGATATAATTCTATTAGCGCTAGGTACCTACCAACTCAAGCTGGCAAGATCTTACTGTGCCGAGCAATTATCAAATGGTCTGTATATAATTGAAACGTACAGAGAGGGAGCACTTGAAGATCTGCCAGACTATGGCATACACGAAGATGCCTGGCTATTGCGTGGGCGAATCCAGTCGCGACATGTCGGTATAAAAACATATTTTTGTTACATATTGATCAACAGTACAAATAATATTGTCCAACAGTATTGCACATGTTTAACCGGGCGACGTACGATGGGCACTTGTGCACATATAGTGTCCATCGTGTGGTACCTAGGCTATGCGAGGCATACGGGATTTACTGCTCCGGCATCTTTCCTCAATGCTGTTATAGTTGATACCGATATGTAATGTTTTAAATCTACTCACTTATTGCTAAAATATGTGATTTTTATTTGAAGAACGCTTGTTTTCTTACTTCTTTTAATAATAGAATCCTAAGTGTGTTATATCATCGTCTAAGTCTATCTTATTCCAGCTTTATTTTACTAATATACGTAGTTAGTAGTAAATTCTCATTTATAAAACTTGGAGTGAGATTACTGCTTTCCAAACGTGAATAGGGACAGGCGGCATGGTAGACGTTTTTCTGCATCAAAATGTCTATTCAATGATATATTAATGATGACTATTGGAGCGGGTACCACGTTCCATACATTTTTGCCCATTCTCCTTTACTTAAGTGAGGGACGACATGGCTTCGTGGAGTCTCGATCCACAAATACCAATCTGACACTTTTTACTGAGTTATTGAAGACAGCAATAGACTCTGACCATCAAGCTAATGTCGTAATTATACAGATATCAACAAAGCGTTCGATCGGGTCTCGCATCAAATTCTCATTGACAAATTAAGAACTTATGGTATCGCTGAAACTTTACTCTCATGGCTGAGTTCTCTTGAGAATAGAACTTTATTTGTAGTAGTCAATGGCTTTCGATCAATCGTCGACAAATATCCTCGGGCGTGCCACAAGGGTCTTATTTGAGGCCGGTTTTATTTAACTTTTTTATTAATGATGCTTTCGCCACTGTCAAGTATGTTTGACGATGACTTAAAATTCGTCATAAATAGTTAAATCTATGCATGACGCCTCTGAATTACATAGCGATTTGGATGAATTGGTGGTATGGTGCCAAATAAATCCGATGCTCCTAAATCCTAGCAAATGTTATCACATAAAGGAGATTGTTCTGCATCCATACATCGCTCGCCCTAGAACCACCAGCCCAGAACAACCACCAGAAAATTACGTTGCGTGTTCTAAATTACAAGTATATGCCCATCAAGACTGACCGGTTGGCGCAGTTGGTAGCGACCCTGCCTTCTGAGCCGCTGGTCCCGGGCTCGATCCCCGGACAAGTCAAACATTTGTGTGCATGAACATGTCTGTTTGACCTGTGTCTGGGTGTGTATATGTATATAAGTATGTATATCAGTCATCAGGTTACCGTAGTACAGCTCTGCCTAGTTCGGGACCTGAAGACCTTGTGTGGATGTTGTCTCATATTATATTATTATTATTTTAAGACAAAGTTTAATGACGGACCAGTTTCAGAAAGCATTTACTTAAAAAGAAAACAAAGATTTTGAGGTTACATTTAGTAATAAACAATACTTTCAATACTTAGAAATGCATGCTAGTAAATGCCTGTCACTAGTGTTATTTCTATTGCCTGTATGTGTACTAGTTAAGCTAAGAGATTCAGTAAAACATTTATGTACTTACCTATCTTGTTTGGTGTTAAATAAAGCAAATTGAATACACTACAATGTAATCAAGAAGAAATGCGAGCGAGTGTGATGTGAGACTGTGAGTACAATAACTTAACAGTTAAGTTGATGGAAATGACTTAACAAGGATTAGGGATGCCCATACGATATCGTATCGATATATTTTGATCAAAATCGATACCGTTCAGTACCTAGCTTGTTATTCTATTTGAAATATTACAATGCATCTCAATTAGGGCTTTTGTGAATTACCTCGTATTGTGT
This sequence comes from Brachylomia viminalis, assembly GCA_937001585.2. Lineage (NCBI taxonomy): Eukaryota > Metazoa > Arthropoda > Insecta > Lepidoptera > Noctuidae > Brachylomia > Brachylomia viminalis. The sequence continues at coordinate 206,099 of CAKZJQ020000011.1, forward strand.
TCGTATTCGTGATTCGATAAAATACAATTCGAAATAGCCTTCATAATAAATGTATGGTACTTTGTACACTGTTTCGTATTCGTTTTTATATTAGTGAATTTCTCACATCGAGCCATATTTTACGGATCGAAGTAGCCATCGTGCGTAATATTGGGTGTTCTGTACACTCAGTCGTATTTGATTCGTATTCGTGTTTTTCACGAATACGAATCGAATACATATGAGTGAGAGCGAAATGCTGCACACATTATGAACAGAATCTCTGCCTACGAAATGTTATTAGTGAATACTCGAATCTCGGATCGGTGTACGTGGACTATCGTATTCGTGTTTTTAAAAGAGATGATGAAATATTGCTCAAAACGAATCACGAATACGAATCCACTACGAGTGAGTGCACAGCGCCCATTCGTGAATTTCTTGTTGTTGAACTCTTTTCACACCTAAGGTGTATGGTACCTATAAAATCGTCGCACAAGTCACTACAGAAGCGCCATACCCAAGAGAGAAGAAAGTTGAAAAGGAAAGTACGTAGGTACGGATGCAAATGACATCCGTGAGCAGGTGGTCAACTCAAGTAATCTCGCTCTCGATGTGTGAAATGAAAGATTGAGCATCACTAATTGTCATGTCAAAGATGGCAGCTTTTTTGTTGTGATGTAAATCGTTACAGCTCTTTTAATTTTGTTCATTAAGGAACGCAGAATGTCCGTTATAACAGATATTCGCAATTAGTATAATACAATATATTTAGAATTATTATGTAGGTACGTCAGATGTTCGTTGGTCCTGGAGCCATTTGCGACGATGTCCTTTACCAGGAAACATCTCACTGACCAGAATTATTATATTGACGGAGAAAAAAATAAAGACTGACTGAACAAAATTGACTGTCCGCTTAAATTCCGTGCCCCCTCAAGAATTCCTCGCTGTCCTATAACGCCACTCTGCCCTCCGCAGACTAGAACGGTTCTGAGTGCAAAGTCTCCCTACGCGAGGTTTTGTAGGGTTGTGAACGGTTGCACCGATCGGATCGACCTCCATTTTGACGGTTTAGGCAAATTGAAAGCCAGTTTTTATAAGTATCTCCCCTTGTATTACCTAGTTTTATTTAGTTTAAATTACGACAACGTTTTGTGTGCATGCAGTTTCCCTGTAAGTGATTGTTACACTTTATTCTGATTTGCTGCTCCTGTTTCATTTGCTTATACCAGTGTATACAATTGTTGGTGAACCAAATAAATAAATAAAACCTTTTCTGTAGTGTATCCTTTTCTAAGAAGGTGATCATACATTTACTTGAAAAGTAGGGCACCATGGAAAACTTCCAGTTGGAAGTTCGAAATTCCGTCAATAACATATTACGTTATTGACGGAATTAAGATATTAGCCTTCCGCGGACAAGTGCCGCAGGACAGCACAAGGACAACCTAGTGAAGTGCTACTAACGTAGTTAGTAGCTATATTTACACACGTTTTGTTTTATACTTTATAAATGTTAGTTTATAAGGTATATGTATGTGGGCCATTGTAGCCTGAAATAATGGTTTTATTATTATTTTATTGTCTTCTCATTTCTCGGGACCCTAGGGTCCTGACCTTTGGAAGGCGTACGAGTGCAACTCGCAGAGGCCCGTTAGACGTTTTTTAATAATGGAGGCACTAATCTTACGTTTATCCTTGTTCGCACTATGCAAGTGCACCCAATGACACACCCCGTTGGTGTGTGACTATTGCAGGATATGGAAACTAACATAATGGCCTATGGATTTGGGTAGCATAAGTGGACTGGTTATCTAGGACTATGGAAAGACTATGGCCCCTGTCCGACCAATGTTTTATACCAAAAACCTACACAGATAGAATAGCAAGGGGTGACCCACCACGACGTCAAGACGCGGCGGTGGGATTATTATTAGTAAAAATGTATAAATATGTTATAATGTAAGAATTAGTAAATAGGAAATATAGTAGCAACGCGACAACGGATAAATACGTTATTGAGTCTTATCGAATGTCAAAAGTCTACCTCGTGTCGCTAGTAAAATTGCAGATAGAAAGAATTCACTCGTTTGTAGGTCACATTATTAACGGCATCATGAAATAAAAGATGAATATAGAAAAAATTGGTTTTTAGTAAATTAATTAACAATATTTGCAATAAAATTATAATCGACGTCCTTAAAATGACACTGCTTTACTAAATTGGCTGCAATTTATATAAAGGACATAACTTTTTGTTTGTAACTGCTGAATACATGCACAATCACACGAAAATAATATTGTAAATGCAATTTAAACAGAAACTGTGTTTTTCAAATTTCAACTCGAATCTCTGGAAAATTATGTGAATTTGGGTGCGAATGGTGCAATAAATGTACTACCCCGTCAGTACCCGTTAGTTTCAAAATTTGTCCAATTAATGTGGATTGAAAAATAGTACAATAATGAGTGATACCATAATTTAAAAAAAGCGTTATATCAATTTCTATTGAAAAGGAGCTGAATATAAGAAGCTTTTGTGTCTGTAGGATCTCTACATCACTAGATATTGCTAAATTGCGCGGCCGTACTTACCTGATATAAAAAATTAAAATGGCAGCCATTTTGATACGGTTGGGTTAAAATTACATAAGATGAGTGTTTTGTTGATAAAATTAATCGTATTACTTGCCCTTAATGCGTTGGACATCGGTGACCAGACAAACTGTAGATATACAAAACATAGATCCATCGATCACTAATATCGAACTAGATACACAATCCCATGCCAAAGTTCTCTTAAAATCGCCATTTGTGTTTACGTAATTTTAGTTGAAATAAATATACAGAGTGATTGGAAGATGGGTGCAAAGCTTTAAGGCGAAGATAGTACAGACAATTTAGAACCGTTTAAGCCATGGTTGTCTTAGACGAAGTCTTACCGTTTTTTATTAACCTAATTTTCATGTTTTTTTTTTTCGAAAATTCCCAAAATTTTATAAACTGCTTACTTATGGCCAAATTGAATGATGAATTTGTCTGCGCCATTTCTTTCATTCAATTAATTACGCATTTTCTATTAAAAAACAACAACAACCCAACAACTAAAAACAATGAACCCATTTAACACATTGCAACACTCAACACGGACGGAATGGACGGCCTTCGAATGAGTGATTCATTCGAAGGCCGTCCATTCCGTCCGTGTCGAAGGCATTCCTCGTTCCTTTAGTTCATTTCCATTCTCTCTCGCAACCGCTACCGCTAGCGGACACGCCGTCCAGGTGGTCCCATCAAAACTCTCGCAAAACATGTGAAAATAAGCGAATACGGGTGTTTTGTGGTGATCAAAAATTGACTAGATTTGGGAAGTCACAAATTAAGAACCAAGCAAGCGGTGTACGTTACCCTAGCAGGAAAGTGGTTCCTAGAGTGATATGAGTGAAACGTATTATCAGTGCATAATCTGCTGTGTATGTGCACCACATAAAAAAATTGTGCCTTTTGTCGTTTTGAAAAAAAACGGAAAAAACTATTCCTGCTAGAGTAACATTTTTCCAGCACGAAAATTCTAAACGAATGATCGGAGAGAGAAATATTGAGCATGGCCAGAGAGTTTATATTTGTGTAAAAAAGTATATTATATTCGTCATTCAGTCTCGCGCGCGAGTTCTATGCGAGTGGTCGCAGATGTGTGATTGCCCGATAATGTCCGTCGATACGATTAAGTGTGCTAACTGTAATGTGGTGATTTCGGAAGTCCTTGCGTTTATTCGTAATAAACAAGACGTTATGGACAACGAAAGTCTCATAAGAATATGTGTGTCGGCGTTTTCTGAGGAAGAAATCGACGAGGCAAAGAAATTGTTATGCAGCACGACTAATATTGGTAAACGATTGAAGTCGAGGCGAAAAGACAAAAAACAAAAGGATTTGGAAGACATGATTGCGGTTTTCAAAACTATAGACCCCGATCAATTGCCGGTTTTCGTCGCCTACGAGCTGCATAAACTGCCCCCTGTGTGTTTCGACCACGTAGATGTCACGAAAATACTAAAGGACCTGTTAATTTTGCGTGTGGAATTAAATGATATTAAAAATAATGCTGTCACTAAGAACGACCTGGAAGTGGCCTTGAAGGAGAATAATATCATACAATCATCTGATGATCAGTTACAAAATCCGATATTTAACTCTAATGTGAATAAAATTAGAGGTGGAGGGTATAACTTAAACAGCGGACCGTTTGGATTGTCGCCGCACCTACCTTCTTATTCACAACATTCACAGCTGATAGATTCTGACTCACATTCGCTAACGCTGCTAACAAGTGACGATGACGGGCCGAAGTATCGCTCTCTCGTTCACTCACATGCACAGGTGCTACCGGCAGTCGTTGAGTCTGCTACCACGCCGATTAACTCGACATTCTTAGAAAACACGGATGACAAGGATACAAATCTCTTACAATCAATGCAGAGTAATAAAACTATGGTCGAAGTATTAATGCAAGGTGAATGGCCTGATAATCGTCCTAAAGAAGGTTGGACGCTCGCTGGTTCAAAATAAAAAGTCAAAGAATCGGTTCGAGGGGAAAACGGGAACCGCAAGCCCGAATGCGAACTTTAAAGTTAGGGCTGCTGATTCAAAAATCCCGCTTTTTATTACTAATGTTGACAAAGAGACTACTGAAAAAGATATTTGCGACTACATACAAAATAAAACGCAAGAAATAGTGCAGCTTCAGAAAATCAACATGAAATCTGAAAGACCGTATAATGCCTTTAAATTGTTTGTCTCAAAACACAAATTAAATAAGTTTTTAGATGACAAAATATGGCCCGAGGGTATACGGTTTAGACAGTTTATTTACTTTAAGAGAAATATTACAGAAGTAAATAAGCAGCACAGTGTTGAAATTAAAACAAACAAATAATGGGTTGTACGTCGAACGTTAAGCTATGTACATTCAACTGTAAAAGTATTACTCGATCAGCTGATTGCGTTCGTCAACTATGTGCACGAGCCGACGTGATAGCGTTACAGGAGACCTGGCTGCTGCCCCACGACGTGCCCTTCCTAGCGACCATTGATGGAGACTTCGCGTACACTGGGAAATCAGCCGTGGACATCTCTGCCGGTGTTCTGGTTGGTAGACCATTCGGTGGTGTGGCGCTGTTATGGAGGAAGTCGTTATTTGCGTCGTTTCGGTAATAACCTGTGCTAGTGATCGTATCGTGTGAATTAAATTAGCGCAGGGCGAGCGGTCTTTGCTAATATTTAGTGTTTATATGCCCACTGACTGTGTTGAAAATCGTTCCGAGTTTACGAGTTGTCTAAGTGAGATTATCTCCGTGATTGAGAGCAGTGAAGTGGAGTCGGTTTTTGTGTTGGGAGACTTTAACGCGCACCCAGGGACACGATTCTCACGTGAGTTACTTTTAACCTGTGTTGATCAATCATGGTCTTGCATTGATACAGAACTGTTGCCGCAAGACTCGCATACTTTTACTAGCTCAGCCAATGGTTCCCTCCGCTGGCTAGATCACTGTGTTGCCACTGAGGCCGCCAGACATTTGGTAAATAATGCGTCAATTCTGTACGGCGTTTACATGTCGGACCATATTCCGTTATTAATAGAGTGTAACATTAATTTAATTAAACCTAAAATTATTGGATCCAACATTTCTTGTAACAAGGTTGTGTGGGGTTAGAGGGATTTAGAACAGATAAATAAGTATTTTGATTACTGTAATAGCAACCTAAAACAAGTAGATTTTCCTTAAGAATTTTGTAAATGTGCTGATAATATGTGTCACTTACCTGAGCATCGGTTGGTGATAGATAGATTGCATGATAAATTAATTTGTATTTTGAAAAATGGAGCCGAACTCACTCATGTGAGTTCTGTTAAAAAGCGTCATAAAGGAAATTATATAGTAGGGTGGAACAAACACGTTCGCGAGGCTCACCGTGATGCCCGACTGTGTTATCAAATGTGGCTGTTATACAACAAACCTGCTTCTGGATTTATTTATGAAAATATGTGTAATTCGCGAAATCTTTTTAAAAATAAACTAAAATATTGTCAAAACAATCAAGAAAAAATTAAAATGGATATGCTAGCATCTTGTCATCAAAGTAAACAATTTAATAAGTTTTGGAAATTAACGAATAAATTAAAACATAGGTCGGGGATTCCGGTGAGCGTCGCGGGCGTGAGCGACCCTACTGATATAGCTAATGCTTTTCAAAAACATTTTAATGTAAACTCGCGTTTGTGTGGCTATAGCGAACCGTCAAGTAGCGGCGCGGGGGCGGCCGTGACTGGGGCTCCCCCTGTCAGGTTCTCCGCTAAAGAGGTCGCGAGATGTATACAGAACATGGTGAGAGGAAAGTCCCCCGGTCACGACGGCCTCAGCGTGGAACACCTTAAATACGCTGGGGTACACTTACCACGAGTACTCGCTGTGATTTTTAACCTATGTCTAAGTCATAGTTACTTACCTGTGGAACTTAGTAATACGATCGTAGTGCCAGTAATTAAGAATAAGACTGGTGACGCCTCCGATATCTCCAACTATAGGCCGATATCGCTTGCCACTGTTTGTGCTAAAGTATTGGATAGTCTGCTTGATAAAATACTAGCTAAACATATCGATCTAGAGGATGGACAGTTTGGAGTGCAATATTATGCCTTAAGCAGACTGTCCAATATTATGCAGACAGAAAAACACCTGTAATGGCATGTTTCTTGGATTTATCGAGGGCGTTCGATCTGGTCAATTATGACCTGCTCTGGCATAAGCTCGCTCACGACACTACTGTCCCGGCTGATGTAATATCTTTGTTTAGGTATTGGTACAGTAGTCAAAAGAACTCAGTTAAGTGGGCAGGCTCATATTCTGACATGTATGGGCTGGAGTGTGGAGTGAGGCAGGGGGGTCTGAGCTCCCCCCGCCTTTTTAACCTGTACATTAACAAACTGATAGGTAGGCTCAGTAGCACTAAAATCGGTTATCACGTTGACGGTGTTTGCGTGAACAACATTAGCTACGCTGATGATATGGTGCTACTGAGCCCATCTATCGGTGCGATGAGAAGGCTACTTAAAATCTGTGAAAGTTATGCAGTGGCTCATGGGCTCAAATACAATACCAATAAGAGTGAATGGTTAGTTTTTAAATCGGGTACGTTAACCTACGAACAGCTACCTAAACTCTCACTCTCTGGGTCTCCCTTAGCTCGAGTTTCGAAGTTTAAGTATTTGGGCCACTGTGTCACTGATGACTTAAAAGACAATGTAGATATAGACAGGGAGCGCAGGTCGCTGGCTGTCCGCTGCAACATGCTGGCCCGCAGGTTTGCACGTTGTACTGATTCAGTCAAGATAACGCTTTTTAAGGCCTTCTGCCAGTCGTTTTACACGTGCAGCCTGTGGACCGAGTACACCCAGCGGGCATACAGCGACCTGCGCGTGCAGTACAATAACGCATTCAGGGTGCTTTTGGGGTTGTCTTGGCGATGTAGCGCGTCAGGGATGTTCGCGGAAGCATGCGTCGACGGGTTCGCCGCAATCATGCGGAAGCAATGCGCTTCCATGATGGCGCGCTTGCGCTCCTCCAATGGCATAATGAATGTGTTTTCAGACCGGTGGGACTCTCCCCTCTTACGAAGGTGGGTAAGCGTTCAGACACACTTATCCAGTTAAAATCGTTTAACATGGAACAAACAGTTCAATGTTCATTACCAACAATAATGAGCCATGGAACTGTGTGTATTGTTGTTATACATTATTTTAATTTTAATACTAACATTAGGCTAAGTCTTAATACTACTAACATTATATGGATGTTTATCTGAAATAAAATATTTGAATTTGAATATTATATTTTCGGTGTACTCGGGCACAACACGTTTCAATCGGATCGTGAGTAAAGTAAAGAAGGTCATCGCTTTTTTGTAGTCATTCGAATTTGGTCGGATAACCACCCGTTGTTTACATGTTTTGTTTTTTGTTTATATTTACTTAATGCGAAACATTCCAAGCTGAATATTTTCACTATATATTTATGACTGAATACACTAGTTTTTGGTTTACACATCTTGGGTTGAGCCGGTTTCTTGTATTTTGCCGTCAAAGTTATGACACCGTCGTTTTGACTTTTAGCAATATTATTCAATAACGCATGCATGTACACTTTTGAAACTTTTTATGGGTATTATAAGCGTCAAGAAGGACCGAATACAGTTTTCAGCGAGCTTATACGTTTTCTCATTTAGGCGCTGCGATATTTTTTCGGGTTTTCAAAAAACCGCGCTTACTTGGAAATTATAAATATTTTCTTAAATGTCATTCTGTCACAAATACGCACCAATATAGAGCTACTCGTGTATGTTTATTCTACATGCAATGGTTTTAGAGGTACACGATTCTGCGAAACGTTACTTCAGCAAGAAATGCAACATCTCGAAAACCTGAAGACGCACAAATTATATTTTCGGTGCACTTTTTTACACAAATATAAGCTCTCTGGCCATGCTCAATATTTCTCTCTCCGATCATTCGTTTAGAATTTTCCTGCTGGAAAAACGTTACTCTAGCAGGAATCGTTTTTGCCGTTTCTTTTCCAAAACGACAGCGCATAATTTTTTTATGTGGTGGCACATACACAGCAGATTATGCACTAATTATAAGTTTCACTCATATCACTCTAGGAATCACTTTACTGCTAGGGTAACGTACACAAGCAAGCAAGCTATCGAAGAAGTTATCCATTGTGAGTACCTTTCGCGTCCAGAATTTATTTTTATTTTATCTAATTAAAGTAATGTGTAAGCAATCTAGCAAAACATGTTTTTGGCCTCTGTGTCGTTAGACATTTTTTTTACAGACATTTAAAATTCACCAAAATTTAAAAAATTCGTAAATACTTTTCACAATCTTATTTAAAAAAAAAACGGTGTGTGCTTTAACTTTTTGAAAACATGCTTAATAATCACTCTTTCTTTTGAGGTAACATTTACGCGGATAACTAACAAATTATGGAAATTAGGACCTACAAACCAATATGAGGGATAAATTTTAAATTTTAGGCAGACTAGTTAAAACAACATTTGAATTTAAATTATTTATTTTTCATGTTAAAAATGTCTGCCGTGATTCCTATTACAAGCACGGCTCCGTCTTCTCATTTCTGTTGTTGTTATTTTCAACATCATCTCTAGCTCCATTGTGTCATACGCTGAATTAATTCTCTCTATAAATCTTCTCTCGTGTTTATTTCAACATTCGTATACAGCAGTTCCTTGGCCCGGCCCCATACGAAAAAGTCCAGCGGCGTCAGATCTGAAGGCCAATTCCCGTAATTAAAAACGTTCAAAATCAAGTGGCAATCTCATCTCAGCGACAGTCAAATGTCAAAAATGTAGGTAAACGCTATACAATTTTAGACAGATTGAGACTGAGATTAGAATGCGAACGTTCTTAAACCCCCCCCCCCCCCCCCCCCCCCTATATATTATATTGCCCCTCTGGTGAGTGAGCGGGCCAAGGGATGGCTCCATCTCTGCAGATCCAGCTGTCAGGAAAGCAATTTAAGTGTTCCCTTACATTTAACGTCCTATGCGCTGGACAGCAGTCTTGCTGAAATATGACTGTTCGGTCTCTTTCGAATATCGGGACACCAGTTTCCTCTATCAGCACTAGTAAATCGACTAGTAGAAAGTGCAAATAATTTTCACCATTCAAAGTATCCGGTAAGAAGTGGGGCCCAATCAACGTCCTGCCAATTACTCCAGCCCATACATTGGCAGAGAATTTCCTCTGAAACGACACCTGCTTCTTAAAATGTGGATTGCTGTCTTTAGCGGCCCATTCACGAAGGTTATGCAAGATTGTAATGCCCGCCCTAGAAAATTTAATTACATCCGTCTACAAGATTAATTCAGGAACCACGCATCTTCGATGTCTCTGTTGAGGAGGAAACGGTAGAACTGTATTCTTCTTTGGGGATCTTGCTCTTCCAGACCTTGCACACCCCTGCCATCGAACGGATTTTTGTCATTTTGGTGCATTGTATGCCACACCTTCCATTGTGAAATGACACACGACTCACACGTTGTGAACACGACTTTGTTGCCTTAGTAACTAATACCATTTTGCCGTAAAAACCAATGTACTTATCGCTATTTTCAATTCACTGGGCGTTCTACCTGGAAATGCCGTCACACCGCGCGCTGCGGCCATTGTTTAGAATAGATAATCCCCTCAATTCGGTTCTTTCATGTGTCGCACCGAGCGCGGCGGCTATTGTTTAGATAATCCCTTCAATTTGCATGTGCAAAAAATTCTTAGAATTGAACTAAGGCTAAGCGCGCACTACGATTTTAATCGTTGCGATTTTTAAACTGCGAAATAAAATCGCAAACGAAAATAATTTTTCAAGCGAATTCTCAAGCGATTTTTTAACGCAGTGCGCGGACTCCAGTATATTGGTATTGTTCACAGATTTGCGATTATTATTCGCAACGATTAAAATTCGTAGTGCGCGCTTAGCCTTAGTTATCATTTTGAACTCATAAAGTAATTTTAAAGCAAAAATTTTGTTTTCATTAGTCTGCCAAAAATTTTTAATTTCTCCCTCAAATTGGTTTGTAGGTTCTAATTTCAATCATTTGTAAGATATCCGCGTAAATGATACCTCAAAAGAAACAGCGATTATCAAGCATGTTTTCAAAAAGGTTTGAACAAAAAAGGCACTCTATGTTTTTTTTAAATAAGGTTTACAAAAAGTATTGATCATTTATTTAAATTTTAATGGACTTTAAATGTCAGTAAAAAAAATGCCTAACGCCACAGAGGCCTAAACATGTTTTGCTAGATTGCTTATATATTGCTTTCATTAAATTAAATAAAAGTTAATTCATTTATTATTCAATTTCGCCAAAAATAAGCAGTTTAGTAAAATTTTGGGAATTTACGAAATCTATCATAAATATTAGGTTAAAAAAAATGGTAAGACTTCGTCTAAGGCAACCATGGCTTAAATGGTTCTAAATTGTCTGTACTATCTTCGCCCTAAAGCTTTGCGCCCATCTTCCAATCACCCTGTATATGAATGTAAATTCAACCTTAAACACAGTGCGTAAAGTTGTATTCACAAAGCTTTGTACAGACGCCAGCAGGTCAAGCTACCCGAAACTGTCAAATTTTCCCAATCAACCTTGAACCTTAATGCTTTAGCGATAAAGTTGAAAATCTATTAAAGAAATTTGACAGATTGTAGTAGCTTGATGTGCTGGCGTCTGTACAAAAAGCAATAATAATATAAAATTTTACGACCGAGACTCGCCGCAAGGACAAGGAATGAGTGGAGTCGAACGGTCCTATTTTTTTGTTTATTATACTGTAATTATAAGAATAAGGCTTGGAGAATTTTTCGAATCTTTGACGTGCTATAACTGATATCCATTCACCACACCTCACTGAATCTCGAGGAAAGCTAAAAAAACAAAAATAAAGTCTCACATCTTTAACACTCTCACCGCCATGTGGTCTGCTGGCCGCCCACAAAAATGTCAGTGCAGCAAGCCACTATAGATTTGTACATCTTTACCAGCAGGCCATGTGGTCCGCGGTGATCCCACAAATTCATTTATTTCTATAGAGCTTGGCTTGCTAGATAATAATTTAATAACGTATCTTGCCGGCCGTCCACATGGCGTGCTGCAATAGCCTAGCGTGGCGTGGTGTAAAAGACATTGCATGGCCCGCGCGCCGCCCACATGGCCTGACGTTCTAGAAAAACCTTAAATGTGTATGGCGGTGAGAGTGTTAATTTTATAACATGCACTTAGTCAAAATGTAATCTATAAAATGTTACTATAGTATTTATAGAAACATTACAGAAGTCTCATTAAACAACAAAAAAACAATCATACTTTAATAATAACAAAAAAAATAAAAACACAATAGCGTCTCCAACAAATGGAACAGAATCAACTCACATAACCCGAACAATTTAAGTGGGCATGCGATAGTATGATTAATACGTTTAGTAAGAGTCTTTACAATTATTGAGATGCTTTATAACTCCTGCGGCATATTGCGACTTAATTTAAAATAAAAATAACGATGATTTCTTGATAAAATATCAGTAAGTACTTATTTACAATACAGTAATAACATTTATACAATGATAATATTAATAATTGCCCGAAAATATAAAACTCCATCCTTTTTTAGCGACCTAGATGTGATATTTACAATTGTTTAACGAACGCGGAGGCGTGTTTACCGTCGGAGCTTTAGATTGCTGCTTTAGATTAAAAGCGCACCCAAATGTTCAAATGGGCGATCATTTGGTGAGGGATTTTTTTGTCGCTGACTGTGCATCTAGTCTTTATTAGTGATCGATGCATAGATCCCACAAAATAAGTACACTATGGTCACACTTCTAAAAATTACCAATGAAACTTACCCATTAAAAGATATTCCACAACCTGGATACGATTCTCGGTTACACCCAATTACAACACAAAAGTCATATTAACTACTACTACAAACTACTACTAAAACTACCTACTACTACTAAACTACTACTCTACTATTTAAAGATATTTTAGCTTAGTTAAGAAACTAAGCTAAAATATCTTTAAATAGTAGATTGTTATACAAGGAGCTAAAATGACCCATTATATACGAGGTAGTTTTACTCCCGAGCTTTAGCGAGGGAGTAAATAGAAACCGAGTTTTAATGGGTTTTTAGCGCCGTGTGTTACACTCTACTTTTCACTACGATGGCGAGAAAATAAAACAATCCAATATTTCTTTTTATTTCTTTTCCTTTCTCTTCTATTTACAAATTAGGGTCTCCATTCTCACTAGATGATGACATTTTCACTATTGCAAAATTAATTACGGTCACTACCAATTCAATTTGCAATTAGAGAAAAATTATAAAGATTTCGCGCCAATGTCTTTTTTTTTTGTTTTTTCTTCTGCAGCCGCAACGCATTGCATGCATTCTACCAAAGATATCGCCGATTTTAGTTCCATTTTCAAAAATAAAATGAAGTTCTTTTTTTATGAAACAGTAATAGAGTCTATATTCATGATTATTCTAATTATGACTAAAGACTTTTTCGTTTTTGTAGGCTCATTGTCATTTGATACACAAAAATTAAAAAAAAAACTTTTTCCCCTAGAGGAAGAATTGCTATTTTTTCTTCTCTCTGGTACGCCACAATGGCGGTCTTTTTGAGCAAGAGGAGTGAAAAATACGTTTATTTCATAATGACCTTGCCAAATGCAAATCGTCATGTTTCAGTGCACCCCGCACACAAGTTTAAATAATTACTACTGTCGGTAGTCATATACAAACGATGTTTGTGCTCTTCCTAAACTCAAAGAAACTGGCAAAGAAATAACAAACGGCACGGAAATCTGTAACTCATCTAATAACTATTTTGCGACTATTGGTTCCCTGTTGGCCCAGAATATAATACAAACTAATCCTAACCCACAAATTACATTAAATACGCCAGATATAGACCTTCAACTTACCACTTTAGAACATTGCACTGAGGATGAGATATCCAAAATAATAGATAATTTGGATAATGATACCAGCTGTGGAATTGATGGAATAACAACAAAATCTATAAAGTGAATTAAGAACCTAATTTTAACTAACCTAACTTACTGCATAAACCGTTGCTTTGACAGTGGCGTGTTTCCGGACAGTCTTAAAATTGCTAAAGTAACCCCTATATACAAGTCTGGAACTAGGAGTGACCCCGGAAACTACCGACCAATTTCAGTGTTGCCTGTTGTTTCTAAAATATTTGAAAAAGTTTTACATACGCGCTTATTTAAACATTTAATCAATACCAACTTTCTTTACTCGCATCAATATGGCTTTCGTCCACATTCGAATACACTTTCGGCTACTATTGACTTAATTACTAAAATAAAAGATAATATAGACAAAAAACAATTAGATCTAGGTGTTTTTATCGACCTAAAAAAAGCATTAGATACTGTTAGCCATGGCATCCTTCTAAAAAAGCTAAAAATCATAGGAATTACTTCTACAGCCTACAAAATGAGTCTTATCTTACTAATCGGCGACAGATCGTCAAACTTGATAAATTTGCAAGTGCCCCGGCCAGTATACAGTGCGGAGTACCTCAGGGTTCGGTCCTGGGTCCATTGCTTTTCCTCATATATATCAATGACATTAGTACCGCTGGACTGACTGGACACATATCACTGTATGCAGACGACACATGCCTTTTTTATTTTGGTGTTTCCATCACTGATATTATCTCAGAAGCACAAACAGACCTTAATGTTTTGAATGTATGGCTTAGTCAAAACCTTCTGACTATGAATATTAGTAAAACTGCTTACATAATTTTCGCCGCAAAGAATAAAAAAATACCATCATTCCCAAATCTCACAATAAATAACCAACCGTTACGAAAATCAACGCATGAAAAGTATTTGGGCCTAATTGTGGACAGTAAGTTAACATTCAGAGCGCATATTGACTACATAAGATCTCGAATACTCCCACTAACCGGAGCCATACAAAACATTGCAAAATGCGTACCCTACAAGATAAAACATACTATCTACAACGCGCTAGTCAAGCCGCATCTAGAATATCTGATCCAAGTATGGGGACAAGCTGCAAAAACCAATCAACAACACCTACAACGAACACAAAATAAAATCATCAAAGTCCTTTTCAATTACAACTACTATACTCCCACAGAATCACTCTACAAAAAACATATTTTTTTAACCTACAACAATTGTATATGTTGGAATGTAAAACGAAACGCATCATTGAGTAGTCTATTATCCAGTAACGTCAAAGTCAAAATCTGACACTGACGTTATTTCAATTATATGTCTCTCTGTCTCTCGATGTCTGGTTGTCCCTATGCGGTATCATCTCTGTCGTACATAATAAATATCTACTGTTTTCTCTGCAATCTTCGTTTCTTTTTGACCCTAACCCATCAGGTTATGGGCCCAGGGCGTCTGTCCCTGTCGCGAGTAGATAATTTTGTAATTTGCACAACAATTCGCGCTTTGGTAAATATTGTGCGTATGCACATAACCTCGCGATGGCTACCGGCAACGACAAGGCGAATTTTCCTATTGAGAAACTGCGTGGAGTTCAAGACTATCATAATTGGAAATTTGCAATGAAGATGATACTGGTGCATGAAGATTTATGGGAGTGCATCGAGCCAACTGACACCACAAAAGCTGATGCAAAACGTGACATGAAGGCGCTGGCAAAAATATGTTTGTCTGTTCATTCTTCGGCGTATCCCCATGTACGTAATGCAGCGGGAGCCAAGGCTGCGTGGAATAATCTGAAGAATGCGTATGAAGACAGAGGGCTGAGCAGACGTTTGAGTCTCCTTCGAAGTCTTTTTGCTACAAAACTTGAGGGTGACATGGACACATACTTATCCACCGTCACCGAGTTAGCTCAACAGCTCTGTGACATAGGCTCCCCGTTGGACGACGACTTTGTAGCTGTGATAATATTAAGTGATCTCCCGCAAGAGTATGATCCACTAATAATGGCTCTGGAGAACAATAACACAACTTTATCGAGTGAAATTGTTAAGGCAAAGCTGCTACAAGAGTACCAACGTCGCGATGACAAGGAGACTGTGAGCGCTTTGGTTGCTAAAAGAACAATGAAATGTTTCAAGTGCAAGAAACCAGGGCATGTCATGAAAAATTGTCCACAGAAGTTTAAGAAAAACAAGAATTAGAGGTCAAATGAGAAGGATAGTCAGTGCAAGTCCAAAGTACTGATTTCAGCGCTATCGTCTAACTTAAGGAGTGATGTTTGGTATGTGGACTCGGGGGCAACAAACCATATGTGTAACAACAGGTCAGTTATGAGTGATTTTAATTCCAAGAGTGTGTTAAAAGTGAGTGTAGCTAATGGTGATGAACTGTCGACTGCAGGTCAAGGAAATGTAACAATTTCACTTAAAGACTGTAAGAGAACAATTACAAATGTTTATTATGTTCCTAAGTTGTCGCACAATCTATTATCTGTTAGTGAATTAGCTCGAAAAGGTTACAATGTAAAATTTTATAGCAAAATGTGTAAAATATATGACTGTAACGAGATTTTAGCCACCGCTACATATACTAATGGTGTCTACCAGCTAGATACAATAGGATTTGCACTAAGTTGTAGTTCACAGTCTGAAAATAATGCTAAAGTCAAATGTGAAACCTCAATGCTTGACAATGCCACGGGGCGATGATGAGGAATGTTCTAATGGTTCTAAACAGGTCACCAAGAAGCAACCTCCAGACACCCAAGAGCTGTGGCATCGACGTCTGGCACACTTGAATTCAAGAAGAATGCACTTAATGAAATCAGGTATGGTCATTGGAATTAATTATGAAAATACTAATTATAAATCATGTGAAACTTGTGTTAAGGAGAAGCAGACTAGAGTACCTTTTCCTAAAAGGTCTGAAAATAGGTCCAAAGAAGTTTTAGGCCTTGTGCACACAGATTTATGTGGCCCGATGCCATGTGCATCTTATGGTGGGTGTAGGTATTTTTTATTATTCACAGACGATTTTACTAGAAAGTCATTTGTTTATTTTCTGAAATCCAATGATGAAGAGTTTGAGTGGTTTATTAAATTCAAGGCTCTTGTAGAAACACAAACAGGGATGAAAATAAAAATTTTGCGAAGTGACAATGGTCTTGAATATGTGAATAAAAAATTACAGGTTTATCTGGAACAGCACGGGATAATTCATCAAAAGACTGTCCTGTATTCACCGGCTCAGAATGGAGTCAGTGAAAGAGCCAACCGAACGATTGTAGAGAAGGCACGCTGTATGCTGCAGGATGCTGGTCTGGACAAGCGCTTCTGGGCTGAGGCAGTACAGACAGCAGTCTACATCAAAAACCGGACACCAACTAAAGCCGTAATGGGAGCCACTCCTGAAGAAAAATTTACAGGAAAGAAGGTAAATGTCAGTCACTTTAAAATATTTGGATGCCGCGCATATGCCTTAATTCAAAAGAGGAAGAAACTAGATCCCAAAAGTAAACTATTCACTTTTATAGGATACTGCGAAGAGACTAAAGGCTATAGGCTTGTAGATCTTGATAATCCTAGGGCAGTAGTGATAGCCCGTGATGTTGTTTTCTTCGAGAATAAATTTAATAAAAACGATACCTCTGTAAATGATGCTATGACGTCACATGATGAAGGTCTTGACTTGTTCTCGCCTGTTGTATCGGTAGAAACTACTGACAATAGTGGAGAGCAACCATCTGGCCAACCTCAGTCTGAGCCAGGGTCATTTGATGACAACCAGTCCCAAACTGGTTCTGATAATATAAGTCTATCTGATGATGATCATAATTATATGCCAAAACAGAGGAGACAAGAGATTATCGAATCAAGTGGCACTGACTTAAGTAACTTGACTGTAGAGAGTACAGATGATGTGCTGGATAAAACTTACGTTCCTGGAAGTTCGTGCTATGACTCGGAAGAGACTTCAACCTTCTTCAGTCAGTCAGACTCCGATGAGTATGCTGGTATGGCAGCATTGGCAGCAACGGCAAATTACGGGAACGTGGATGATCCGGTCGCCGTGGAGGAGGCTTTGAGTAGTGAAGATGCCAAGAAGTGGCGTGATGCAATGACAGATGAGTATAACTCTTTTTATAAAAACAAATGTTGGACTTTAACAGAATTAAAGAAAGGCCAGAAACCTGTGAAATGTAAGTGGGTTTTTAAAATAAAACGAGGCTTGAACGGAACAGTACTAAAACATAAAGCTCGTTTAGTGGCAAAAGGCTACAGCCAGAAATATGGAATAGATTACCAAGAAACATTTGCTCCTGTAGTCAGGTACTCTAC
Source organism: Brachylomia viminalis (assembly GCA_937001585.2). NCBI lineage: Eukaryota > Metazoa > Arthropoda > Insecta > Lepidoptera > Noctuidae > Brachylomia > Brachylomia viminalis. Next base: position 224,024 of record CAKZJQ020000011.1, read on the forward strand.
GATCAGAATGTTATTTGCTGTTGCTGCCCAGCTGAACCTAAGTATTGATCATCTAGATGTGAAAACGGCATTTCTAAATGGTGACCTCACGGAAGAAGTAGTGATGGAACAACCAGAAGGATTTGTTATAAAGGGGAAGGAAAACCAAGTTTATAAATTAAACAAATCAATCTATGGTTTAAAGCAAGCTACCAAATGCTGGTATGATAAAATAAATGAGGTACTGATAAGAAAAATGCATTTTCAGAAATCATCAGTTGAACCTTGCGTTTATTTTAGATATAAGCACAGACAGCTGACAATAATTGCTCTATATGTTGATGACATTTTACTATTTACATCTTCAAACAAGATAAAGAAGGAAGTCAAGGACCAGTTGATGAAAGAATATGAAATGAAAGACTTGGGAAGGGTTCATGAATTTCTTGGAATGAGAGTTTGTACAGAAAAAGAAAATGTCATTACTCTTGATCAAACTGACTACATAAAGTCTGTTTTGAAAAGGTTTCAGATGGAAGACTGTAAACCGGTGTCCATACCAATGGAAGTCGGACTGAAATTACAAAAAGAAGAAAAGAAGACTGAAAATGTAGAATATAGAAACTTAATTGGATGTCTCATGTACATTGCTGTGTGTTCTAGGCCCGACATAGCTCATGCTGTGAGCTACCTGTCTCAGTTCAACGACTGTTACTCAGATGCACATTGGAAGGCCGCGAAACGCGTCTTGAGGTATTTAAAAGGAACAATCAACTACAGCCTGATGTATGAAAAATCAGACCTCAACGTGCGAGGCTACGTCGATGAACTTATACTGGGCTAGCTGTGAAATTGACAGGAAATCATACACAGGGTATGTATTTAAAATAGGTAATTCCATAGTGTCTTGGGAGAGTCGCAAACAGAAAACTGTTGCATTGTCAAGCACCGAGGCAGAATATATGGCTCTAGCTAATGCTTGTAAAGAATCATTATTCATTCGTACCTTTTTGAAAGAATGTTTAAATATAGACTGTGTAACTACGTTGTTTAATGATAACCAGTCAGCACTAAAATTAAGTGAGAATTGTAGGTTTCATGCTCGTACAAAACATATAGATATTAGACACCACTTCATTAGAGATGTTGTTAAGGCGCGGACCGACTACGATTTTAATCGCTATTACCGCACTCACACAACCGCATCTGCGCGTTTTACGGTAATTATGCACACACTCGCAAACGCTAACACGGGCGTTTGTGTGCTCAAGGAAAGTTGCATAGTATACGTAAGGAAATCAGATGTTTTCTGTTGAATATACTTACTTATGACGTGCGTTCTAAAATTCGATGTAATTACAGTGTCGGTTCATAATATGATACAATAAATAATTACACATAACAATTTAAAAAAAAACATCACTACTGTTTATTTTTATTACAGTACATGATAAACAGGTCAAATATAAACATTCCGAATTTTACCCGACTGCTCTAGAAGGGGAATTATGCTTTTCGGGTGTAAGTCAGTATCAGGGATGGAAGGGTTAATTAAATGGGTAGTTATGCCATTTCAAACTAATGTTTGTGTTTTAGATAGGTACTTAGTGGGTGCGGTAAAAAAATAGAAAACAAAACCAACATAAAGGCTCTCGGACCATTTAAAAATCACATAAACTCTAAATAAATGCAATAATATCACAGCTCCAAAGTGACAAATGCCATAATGTTTCTAAGAAAATGCGGAGCCGGGACGGAAGCTAGAATTCTGAAAAATTTAGACGATAGAGGGATCATCCACGGGAATGGAAGCTGCTGCTGGCTGAATATTAGTTGGTATTTGCTAAAATTGGTAAAACAGTGCGTGAATTGAACTAAAGTTCTGTGGCGGACTACTAAGGCTACTCACTGCCTAATATTGAAGTGAAAATTCAGTCTCAGTGGAAATATGGGCAATAAAAATAAAATGTTGCGAAAGAGTTTTACAAGAAAAAGACGAAAAACTCGAAAAAATGATGGAATGTTTGGGTAAGTAGGATGATTACGGTATTGTATCATAACATTTGAAATTTGTATTTAGTTTAGTTTACTTACGAAACTGTATAAATCTATAGAAACGGCATTGACAATTTCTACAAACATTTTGCTAAATCCAAAAACAAATAGGTGCACTCTATTTTGATGTCTATAGAATGCATATTTGAATGCGCCTAGTGCAAACGTCTGTGGTCAAAGCAACCATCGAGGCGATAGCCATATTGCAATAGTAGGTATAAGTAACAAAAACAAACTTGCAGATAAATCAGAGTGCGTTCGTAATTATTATAATAATATAAATACTGCACACTAGTTATGTACAGGGTGTAAGGGGAACGCTTCCGAAGCCAGAACGTAGATTATATACTACCTAAATGCAAACGGATACCAATAACCTTTCACTTTAAATTGGTTATTTTCAAGACTTCATATTTCGTAAACACGCAATGGAAACCGTCCAAAACGTGAGGTCACTGACACGCAACGCAACATACGCGCCACCTTGCGTCCGCGTGTTTCGGGCGCCGAGCGCTCCGTACGGCCGAGTCACGGGATTTATACGGAATTTACAAACATCACTTTCAAAATGCCTACCTTTACAACACTTCACAAAAATTATGAATTTTAATCGCATTATTCGTAGCCCACTGTTAAACATTAAAGCTGACAGAGGCATTTTACGTACCTGTCTAAATCCTTTGCGACCTTATGAGGTTTGGCTCGAACTGCGCTCCATCCCTTTCAATACAAAGTCGGGCCCGTCGTTGTGTCGACCCGTGAACACGAGGCAATAGTGTAGGATCCTCAACACATTCTGCACGAAGTCTATCGAAAACACTCACTATTCTGCCCCGCATTTCATCAGCACTGTCACATTCCCGATTAAAAACTCTTTCTTTCACATAACCCCACAAAAAGAAGTCCAAAGGTGTTAGGTCAGGTGAACGAGCCGGCCAGGCGTGCGGCCCCATTCTTCCGATCCAGCGGTCATCAAATAGCTCAGTGAGACGCTCGCGGACAGGGCGCGTAACATGCGGTGGAGCACCATCGTGCTGGAACCATGCTCGACGAAATTCAGCCAACGATACATCATCTAGCATATCATCTAAATGTTCGTTTAAAAAAATTAGATATTCTGATCCATTGAGGCGCTGCGGTAGAAACACTGGTCCTAGAATTCGTCCATTAAAAACACCAGCCCATACGTTGACGGACCATCGGGTCTGATGGCCGGTTTCTTGAGTGGCGGACGGGTTCACGTCTGACCATACATGAGCATTCCTCCTGTTCCACATCCCGTTCCTCGTGAAAGTGGACTCGTCCGTCCAGATAATGTGCTCAATAAAGCCAGGCGCACGTTGTTGTTGATCTAGCAGCCAACGACAATACGCACGACGACGAACGTGATCGTTAGGTAGCAAAGCTTGTACTTTGTGTATTTTGTAGGGCCGCATTCTGTTCCGGCGCAAGACTTTGTGAACTGTCCAGTGAGAGACTGTCGGTTCGCCCCGGCGCCGCAATAATTTCGCTGCACTTCGTGTGCCCAGGCGAGGATTTTGGCGAATCAAATTTAAAATACGCTCCTCTGTCTGAACATTCACTTGTTGTCCACCACCTGCGGCTATCGGAGCAATCGGTCGATTTTCTAAAACTCGCTGAAAAGCTGCCGTTATCATGCGAGAATCAGACGGATGCCGGACGTTCGGAAATCTGTCTCGGTAAATTCTCAACGCAAGAGAAGCATTGCCACGGGCTTCTCCTAAACACATTAACATGTTGCCGTATTCACGAGCACTGTACACGTATGCATCAGGCATTGTTAAACACAACAAAACTGTACTATAACTAAAAAACAATAAAACAACACTAAAAACGTAACAATAATAACTAAATACAAATTTAAAACTAACAAAACAGTATTAAATACGGTTCAATACCTATCGACCGATTAAACGTAACGCGCGTTCGCTCACGAACTGAGTCTGAATTCTGAAAGGAACTAACTAGATTACTAAGAAGTACTAAGAACATCAAACATGCCGCCTGGCCACGTGCGGCGGCGCCGGCCGACAAACGTACCGCCGCGCGCCACGCGTGTGTGCGTGGACGGGGAATCACATAGGTAGCGGTGTCTTTTCATGTGCAAAGATCAACAAATTACAGAAAATGTTAGAAGAATAATGATAACCAGAAACCAATTAATTTTAATTGATATGAAATTGTACTTTAAATGCTTTATAATTACAAGCTGTTTTCATTTTCTAACTTTTAAATTAGTTTTAACGAGTTTTTTAGATTAAATTAATTAAATTATCCACTTTCAATTGATTGGTATTACATACCTACTTAATGAAGGATACAGTTATAGCAATAAACGAGTGCGCGTCGTGTGACCCGTAATTACATTGACATAAAGTTCAAATTTAATTGATTCACGCGCGCTATTTGCTTGAAACGGTGCACGTGATGAAATTTTTTTTGTCATTCACAGGTAAAGTCGGCGATTTTTTACTTTATTTCATTCACTATCGATTAACGACTTACATACAAAACTGTTATTAAATGCACGACACGGCCCATTAATTTAAAACATTTGGAGCCTCTGTAATGTTTATTTTTCTTTATTTTGGCGGCGCTTTACAAAGGATGTCTAGGTCGCCGCCCACGCCGCGCAATAGTCGTCGAAGCTTCTCTCTATCAAGTGAAGTGACCCGGGTTCAAATCTCGGCCAAATACCAATGACTTTTGTAATCATTTACCTTGATTATCAGAATTCGACCGAATGTCACAATTATCTCTGTACCTCGCTGGAATGGTCCATCTCGCTTCCCCCTTCACCTCCCCGTGTTAGCCTCGTCGCGTGACTCGTCGGCCGTCGCCTCAGTACGGTGAGCCTCTTCGTTACTTATACGCGTCTCGTTATTTTGCTAATTTTTGTATTATTATTGTTTTGATTTTGGATAGTTATTGTTAAGTTTGCCGATATGAAGTCGTCGACCCCAGATCTAGAGATAATCTGACCATGATGTAGGTAGGTAATTAGGTAGGTAACATTTCAATTTTCTTACTGTGCAAAATTTTATTGAACGAATTAACGAAAGTGCTCTTTCCCAATCACAGTAGGTATCTTATTATCTCTATTCGACATGGATCTCAAGGTTAAGCATAAACATCTGGATTTTTCTGATTTGTGAACATAATTTGCGAACATTCGGATCAAAATTGTAACCCGGTTCAAGGGGAAAATCATTACGAACCTTGCATGAATGGAATCCGAAAGTAGATATCCCAGAAGGTAATAGTGAACTGAAAAGATATTTGCTTCAACTTTGACGCACATCAATCGCGTGAACAAAGGGGTCGTTGGCCGCGCTGCTGTCGGCAAGCGCTCGCGCACTTTGAACTCGGGGCTATGCGCGATTGTCAGCTGATATTTATTTACGAATACATTGCTTGATAGAGTTGTAAAGAAAAAAAAATTGTTTAATGGCAAATAATGGTTTCATTTAACTGTTCTCACCGCATAGTGTACGAAAAAGCTAAAAAAAATTAGTAAAATTGTAAAAAAAAAAAACTGTTTTTTTTATGGTATCGTATCGAGAATCACTAGCCCTATCACCTGTCTTCGTTTTCGGAAGCGTTTCCCTACCACCCTGTATAAAGCATTTTGATTCTTTTGTAAGATTATTTTTATAATATTTATTGAGTCATTAGACCAGTGCCGATAATTTTTGAAAACGAAAAAAGTCACAGTAGGCTGAAACCCATTGGAAAAGAAAGAGAATATAACAAAAATGAAAGGAAAAATAATTTACGGGCGATCCGAGGTCGGGAAGTGGGGGTTTAAGGGTAAAAAGCGGTTTATCTCGATTTCCGGCAAAACTACAAGTGTTATGGAAAAAAGTGTAATAGCAAAGTTGTAGGTAATAAAAAGATCTACAACTTTTGTATTCACACTTTTTTCAAGTAACCTCAAAATTTATGTGAAAAATTCAAATAACCAAGTTCTTGGTTTTTTATTTTTATCTTTTAAATAAAAAAATAAAAATAAAATCCGTTTATTTCGAGTAACAAGACTCATATACACACAGATACATAAAATGACATAAAATATTATAGAACAGACAGGATAACAAGCACAGACAAATACGCACACTTTCGAGGCCACAACATGTCTGCTACAGCATTGCTGGATGTAAGGGCAATCCAGTCTGTTAGCAATCATCGCCAGGACGGTGTTGGTGCTGCCCCGCACCCGGCGCACCAGAGACGCGCACCGCTTGCGCATCGTCGCATGAAAGCAGTCGGTGCGCGCCTCCGCGAACATGCCCGAGGCGCTGCAGTGACGGGGCAGCCCCAACAACGCCCTGAACGCGTTATTGAACTGGACGCGGAGGGCGCTGTATGCTGCACGAGTATACTTTGCCCATAGGCTGCACGTGTAGAGGGATGTACAATATGCTGTAAAGAGCGTTATTTTTACCTCCCTCGAGCAACGCACAAACCTACGCGCTATCATATTTCCTCTAACCGACAGCGCCCTTCGCTCCCGCTCAATGTCCACATCGTCTTTTAGGTCAGCTGCAACAATGTGACCTAAGTACCTAAACTGGTCAACCCTCTCAAGCGGTGCATTATTTATATACACTGGAGGTACACTCTTCATAGTTCTTAGACCAGCCCCAAACACCATGAATTTACTTTTCCCTGCGTTATATTTCAACCCATGGCTCAAGGCATACTCTTCACAGGTCCCCATTAATTGCCTAAGACCGCAGACCGACCACCGACCGACCGACCGACCGTTTTACACAGCAATTATTTTTTTTACCGAGTTTTTAAAAAAGCAGATATTTGCACGTGAGAATTTTCGATTGAAAATTAGGGTGCTTTTTCGATATTAGGTCAAAATAAGGTGAAAAAAACAAATATTTTAAATCAATAAAAATACAGTGTGCTTGAAACATAAAAAGGTAAGTATTCGGCAAATTTCGCGAAAAAAAAAATGCTGTGTAAAAGATAAAAATATAAAACCAAAAACTTGGTTATTTGAATTTTTCACATAAATTTTGAGGTTACTTGAAAAAAGTGTGAATACAAAAGTTGTAGATCTTTTTATTAACCTACAACTTTGCTATTACACTTTTTTCCATAAGACTTGTAGTTTTGCCGGAAATCGAGATAACCCCCACTTCCCGACCTCGGATCGCCCGTAAATTATTTTTCCTTTCATTTTTGTTATATTCTCTTTCTTTTCCAATGGGTTTCATCCTACTGGACTTTTTTCGTTTTCAAAAATTATCGGCACTGGTCTAATGACTCAATAAATATTATAAAAATAATCTTACAAAAGAATCAAAATGCTTTTTATATAACTAGTGCAATATTTATATTATTATAATAATTACGAACGCACTCTGATTTATCTGCAAGTTTGTTTTTGTTACTTATACCTACTATTGCAATATGGCTATCGCCTCGATGGTTGCTTCGACCAGAGACGTTTGCACTAGGCGCATTCAAATATGCATTCTATAGACATCAAAATAGAGTGCACCTATTTGTTTTTGGATTTAGCAAAATGTTTGTAGAAATTGTCAATACCGTTTCTATAGATTTATACAGTTTCGTAAGTATACTAAACTAAATACAAATTTCAAATGTTATTATGATACAATACCGTAATCATCCTACTTACCCAAACATTCCATCATTTTTTCGAGTTTTTCGTCTTTTTCTTGTAAAACTCTTTCGCAACATTTTATTTTTATTGCCCATATTTCCACTGAGACTGAATTTTCACTTCAATATTAGGCAGTGAGTAGCCTTAGTAGTCCGCCACAGAACTTTAGTTCAATTCACACACTGTTTTCAGTCATAAATTACTTGAAAACTACAATCGAATTATGCACAGAGCGTCCGGTGCCAACCATCCAAGTCGAGCGCTGCCCGACGACTAAAGTATGACCGCGTAAACTATTGTCACCACTATGGAGCGTCAATAAGATTGAAAATTGAAAATGATATTTGTGTTGAAATGTGACGTAAGCTGCGAATGGGCATTTATTTTACTGCTTTTCTTTAGATTATTTAAAATATAGACATAAAATTAAATAATGGTTCGGTTAAAGTTTTAAAAAAATGGAAAACCTACTAAATTCTTAAAAAAAAAAACTGTTGTTATCGCTGGAAATACAGAGATCTTCGACGTCAAAGTTTATTTTTGTGCTACAACTTCCCAATTTTTTATTGGGAATATCAAACTATTATTTATTATTCTGTTCGGTTTAAATTCTTCTTTATACCTTTCTCTGTTCACTGTATTTTTCGCGTTACTTATTTTTATTACATTACGTCATACTCGACGTTCTAAGAAACCAATTTTTGGGAATATTGAGATAACACCCCGCCTTAAGAATAATTTGGTTAAGATTGAACATTTGTCTACTGAAAACATGACAGCTGATTTGTTGACAAAACCTTTGTCAAGTGCTAAGTTTAATAAGTTTGTATCTCAACTTAACTTAAGGATCTCTTAGAACTGTAACTAGAATAAAACTTCTTAGAATTGTAAAATGTTTAAAATTGTATTTATTTAAAAGGAAAAGTGTTTTGGAGATCTGTTTATGTTTTCATATATTATGTATGCTATATAAAAGCGGCATGTTAGTATATTGTATGCGATTTTTGTTCCAGTTTTAACTTGATTTATTTGTATTTCAGTCATTGTTGGCGTTTATTTTATGGGCAGGTGTTGGAATGTAAAACGAAACGCAACATTAAGTAGTCTATTATCCAGTAAAGTCAAAGTCAAAATCTGACACTGACGTTATGTCAATTATATGTCTCTCTGTCTCTCGATGTCTGGTTGTCCCTATGCGGTATCATCTCTGTCGTACATAATAAATATCTACTGTTTTCTCTGCAATATTCGTTTCTTTTTGACCCTAACCCATCAGTATACATACCATACATGCATGACTATCCGAAAGATCCTTAAGACCAACATACACACAAATATATCATTTATACAAAAGACTCATAGATATAATACCTGTAATCAAGACGACCTAGAAGTACCAAGAGTGAGAACCATATACGGCAGGAAAACTATACAGTATGAGGGGGTTCGACTATACAATAAATTACCTAAAAAAGTCAGAGAGTGTACAAGCATACCAACATTTCAAAGGCCTAAGGAATTATATAGGCTGTTTGTGTATGTGAGTTTAAATGTTTGTAAACGCACCCACGATACAGGAGAAATTCCTAGTGTGGGGCAACGTTTTAAAAAAAAATGTGTATTTTATAAATGGAACTGTTAAAATAAATTGTTATGTACGTATGCCTCAAAAGGTTCATATTCATGCTGAATGTAATGATGATTAACGTCACTGTCCATGTCATCTTGACAGATCGCTTTAACTTGTCTGTGCTTCTCAATGCTCTCTTCTCTCTTCCGTTTTGACCGTCTGGTGAGCTCCATGTTATTTAACTAGAACTTAATCTGATTATACCAATGAGATCGACGTGAACAATTGTGTCGTTTATATTCTGAGATAATATAAAATACAATCCGTTCCAAAGGATAAACAAAGTTTTTATTTAATACCGACACACGACCTCACGGCATCTACGATCCTGGGAGCTGCTTCGCCTGCTTCACACAAAACAACAGGTTTTGGGCCCAGGCTGCATTAGCCTATGATCGTACTGTGCCACGAAGGACGAAGATTGAAGCCTATGTGTGTTGGGACGAAAACTTATGGATCGATCCGAAGGAATGTCTTTGTCTGGTGATGTGCATGCGACTACGCCACATGGCGCCGCGCCGTCGCCGACTAATTCTACGTTGTCATCGTCGTCTGTAATAATTGGTGGTGCTGGCTCGATTGATAAACTGGATGGCCCGTCGAACTACACCACGTGGAAATTCGCCGTTCGTATGGCGCTTATTTTGGATGGTTTATGGGACCAAGTTGAGGGATCGACGGCGTACAACGCTACGCGTGACCAACGAGCGCTGGCGCGCATTTGTTTATCAATCAAGTCCAATCTTTATCAGTATGTCCGCGATGCAAAAACTTCGAAAGAAGCTTGGTGCAAACTGAATGTTGTCTTTGAAAACAAAGGGCTTTATCGGCGTGTATTGCTGCTGCGTCAACTTCATAGTTTACAGTACAGCGCGTTCAACGATATGAACGGATACATTACCGGCATTTTGACTTTAGTACAACAGTTGGCGGACATAGGAAAAGTCATGGAAGATGATGAAGTGGCTGAGTTATTGTTAAGTGGATTGCCCGAAGAATATGACTCCCTGGTGTCTGCACTGGAGACGGCATGTGTTGCTAGCAGCTTTAACAGTGAGCTGGTCCGTTCCCGTCTTCTTCAAGAGGCACATAGAAAAAGTGAAACTAACAGTGGAAATACTGCATTTGTTGCTAAGAAGTCACCCGTTATATGCCATCATTGTAATCGACCAGGTCATGTTCAATCAAAATGTTTCAAACTCAAGCGTGAAAAGCAGAAGAAGGTTAACTCAGAGTCTACAAAAGCAACAGCATTTATTGCAAGCAGTGCTAGTGATGAGTTTTACATAGATTCATGTTCTTCCAATCATTTGTGCAAGAGTAAAGAATTAATGGTGAATATTAGAGACTCTAAATGTAAACATAGTATTACAGTGGCTAATAATGAAAAGCTAGTTAGTGACACACAAGGAGAAGTCTATATTCAGTCAGGAAATGTGATAAGACAATTAAAGAATGTACTTTTTATTCCTGAATTATCCACAAATTTAATATCAGTCAGTCAGTTAGTTAAAGATGGTCTCACAGTAACTTTTAATAGAAGTGGTTGTAATGTTTTCGACAGTAATTGTAAAGTCACTGGCAATTGTATTGCTCAGGGTTCATGTGTTAATGGGATTTACAAGTTTAATGGTTTCGTTTGTGGGTCTAGTTGGGTTTCGCAAAATAAGGTGCACTCTTTGCTTCTCCAAAGAGGGCAGAAGTCACTGAGTGCCGCAGTTGCTGCTTCAGAGCCCCTATTGGAAGTGTGGCATAGACGTCTTGGTCATCTAAGTCTACCAGGTATGTGCATGTTGCAAAATATGGCAAACGGTTTTAATTTACAGAAACAAGATACTCAAGATCTGAAAAATTGCATAGCTTGTCTTGAGGGGAAGTTATCGGCCGAACCTTTCCCCAAGAACCAAGCGAAGCGAGCCAGTAAGCCGTTGGAGTTGGTACATACTGATGTCTGTGGCCCGATGCAGGAAGCAAGCTGGGGAGGTGCGAAATACCTGGTTACGTTCACTGATGACTTCACAAGAAAAACATTTGGATTTTTAATTAAGAACAAATCCCAGGTAATGTTTTGTTTTATTGATTTTCAAAAATTTGTCGAAAAACAGTTAGATTTTCGTATTAAATGTCTTAGATCCGATAATGGTGGTGAATACTGTAGTAAACAGTTTTCTGATTATTTGAAGAGTCATGGAATTGTCCACCAAACTTCTGTCCCTTACACACCTGCTCAAAATGGTATTGCAGAGAGATTAAATAGGACTTTGATAGAGAAAGCTAGGTCTATGTTGCAGCAAGCAAATCTCTGTAAGCGTTTCTGGGGAGAGGCAGTTATGACTGCAATTTACTTGAAAAATAGGAGTCCCACAGTTGCTTTAACAGGATGTACTCCAGAGGAAGCTTGGACTGGGTCTAAGGTTGACCTCAGCCACCTCAGGGTATTCGGCTGTGCTGCTTATTCTCTGATTCCCGAACAAAAGCGCCAAAAGCTGGATGCCAAGGCGAAAAGTTATATTTTTGTGGGATATTCTGACACAAGTAAGGGGTACAGATTAGCGAATCCGTCTGATCCTAGGAAGGTTATTTTATCCAGGAATGTGACATTTATAGAAAATATGTTTTACAACCAGGTAGCGGAGAGAGCAAATAATGATTTTAATAGTGATGTTATTCCTTATGTATTGAATTCTAATGATATTGAATCTTATTCTAATGATTATAATATTATTTTAAATGATAGTCAAAATTATAATAATGATAACAATAATGTAATTAATGTATCAGCACCAGATTCTAATATTAGTGGAATTGTGGTTTCAGAAGACGAGTATTGCACTGGAAGTGATACCAGCCAGGCTGAGCAGTCTACCGATGAGTCAGGCGAAGAGCCCGTGATGTCATCGGATGAGGCGTCAGATGGAGATGTTGTGACTAGCCCCGTCGCCGTCACATCTGCTCCTGGTCGTCCTGTGCGCTCTACACGTAATGTTATTCCTAAGAGGTATGATAGTTATGACTTATCTTCTTTGTTTGTACAAGAAGGACCTCTGCATTATGATGAACCACTTACATATGACGAGGCTATGGTTAGCCCGAACAAGGATATGTGGCTGGATGCTATGAATAGTGAGTATCAAGCTTTAGTTGTAAATCGAGTATGGGAATTGGTAGATAGACCCCATAACGAAAATGTAATTAAGTGTAAATGGGTGTTTAAAGTTAAACATGATGCTTCAGGGAATTTTGACAAATACAAAGCCCGTTTGGTTGCCAGGGGTTTCTCACAAAAGGAGGGTATAGATTTTAATGAGACTTTTGCCCCTGTGGTTAGACATTCAACCATGCGCATATTGTTTTCATTAGCTAATCAACTAGATCTTGATATGGAACACTTAGATGTGGCCACAGCATTTTTAAATGGTGACATAAATGAAGTTATTTATATGGAACAACCGAAAGGTTTTTGTGATAATAGTAATAAGGTTTGTTTACTAAAGAAAAGTTTATATGGCCTAAAGCAATCAAGCAGAATGTGGAACTGTAGGATTCATGATTTCTTATGTAAACAAGGTTTTGTTCAAAGCAAGTGTGAGCCTTGTGTTTATATCAAAAATTGTAATAGTGATATGGTTATACTTGCTTTATATGTTGATGATTTCTATATATTTTGTAGTCCTTCTAGTAAGAATAAGAAGGATTTGGTTTGTAATTTAGAAAAAGAGTTTAACATCAAAAAACTTGGTGTTTTAAAAAGTTTTCTTGGCATTAGTGTTACTCAAGATAAGACTAGAGGTATTGTTAAACTTAATCAGTCACAATATATTTCTAAATTACTTGAGCGTTTTGGTATGACTAATTGTAAGTCAGTGTCTACTCCTATGCCTGTAAACACTAAATTAGAGAAATCTAATGATGTTGATAATTGTTTACAGGATGAAGTTTATCAATACAGGCAATTGATTGGTAGCCTTATGTATCTTGCTGTGTGTACGAGGTCTGATATATCTTTTGCTTGTAGCCAACTTACGGCCGAAATTAATAACCAATCTAATCCAATATCTCTAGATTTAAGATTGAAAATTCAATCCAGATTTGTAGTAAAGTGTAGCTATAAACCATCCACGGATTGCAATAGCAATCTTTTCAACCAATCGATCTTTGAGAGGACGGATCGTAGACTACAGATAGCCCTCTGTTTGAAAATGACAGTTTGAGTGTGTCAATAACCTATCCGTTGAATTTGACGTCTGTTTTGATCGGTGTAAACAATCCAAATCTTAATCTTAGAATTTCGTAGGATATGAGATTAACTTCACAGATTTTATTTGAAAAATGGCACTGTCGATATTCTCCAGTGATAGTGACAGTGATATGGTAGTTCTGGCTCAATTATCGGATTGGGATAGTACTGATAGTGACGCTGGTGAAGAAATAAGACGTCAACGCGCTTCTTCGCGGAGAATTAAAAGGGTGAACTACATGCAAAGTCTGGATGATGCGGAGTTTACCTTTAGGTTTAGGCTGTCAAAATTAGCAGTAAATTTACTGTTGACTGAAATTATGCCTCTCGTCCGTGTTACTTCATCAAGGTAAGTTGCAAATAGTACTTTAGAAAAACAGCTAGGTAAGTACGTACTACCTACCTACCAAAGAACTTTGTTTTAAAGTACGTATAATATTTTTTTCAGAAATCATGGAGTGTCACCGCTTCATCAACTAAAAAAAATGCTTTAAAAAAACAACAAGTTTCTTTGGCGACGGCGGCGACTTTTCGCTTTCGCTTGTTTGACAACAAAAAATACCACGCCACAGATAATAAAATGCATCCTAGCTTTAGCCGTTTCGTGACATTCCTTTTTAACCTACACGTTATGAATTTTATCACGTCTTTTTCGTGTTAATAGAATTATTACGTCTTCGGTAAATATATGTATTAAAAGTCCTTAAAACAAAATTGTAAAGCCTATTTATGCTTAGTTTTTTGATTAATAAAAAAAAAAACGAACCATGTCTATTTTTATACATTTTGCTTACAACGGAATGACGAAGAGGGAAAGGATTTCAAAATATCTGCGGATTGAGCGACCGCAGGATCGTCTTTTTTCGTTATTGGGACGCGGTTTGGAGATCGATCCATAGATTGGTATATATCGGCGATCGATTTATATCTTGGATCATGGATTCAATATTAATTTCGGCCATTAGCCAGTTTAACAACTGTTTTGATAAGAGTCATTGGTTGGCTGCCAAACGCATTTTACGCTATTTAGCAGGTACAATTGATTACAGTTTATATTTCATAAAAAGTAACAATTGGAAGTTGTTTGCTTATGCAGATGCGGATTGGGGTAATGATATCACTGATAGGAAATCTTATACTGGTTTTGTTATAAAGTTAGGAAATGACACTATAAATTGGGAGTCGCGAAAACAAAAATGTGTGGCACTTTCAAGTACTGAATCTGAATATCTTGCAATAGCTGATGTGTGTAAAGATATCTCTTTTGTTAAAAATTTATTATCAGAGTTCATACCTAAGACAATTGATTGTATTGTGTTCAATGATAACCAAAGTGCACAAAAGTTATTAGAAGCTAAAGAATATTGTCATAAAAGAACAAAACACATAGACATAAGGTATCATTTTGTTAAAGATTTTATAAGAGAAAATGTTATTTCAGTTAAGTATCTTCCTACAGAGAAAATGATTGCAGATGTATTGACTAAGCCACTTGGCTCTAATAAACATAGTTGTTTTGTAAAACAAATGAATGTTATGTGATTGTTTTATACAATTAGTTTAATTACTTTTATCACATGTAGAGCTAACCTAGCATAATCTTTATAGGGATAGTAGAGTCATATTTTTATAGAGTTTTTATGTGGAGCGATATTTTGATGAATAACTTTATGGAATGTAATAATTATCACTTTGTGAGGCATAAGGGGAAGTGTTAAAATAAATTGTTATGTACGTATGCCTCAAAAGGTTCATATTCATGCTGAATGTAATGATGATTAACGTTACTGTCCATGTCATCTTGACAGATCGCTTTAACTTGTCTGTGCTTCTCAATGCTCTCTTCTCTCTTCCGTTTTGACCGTCTGGTGAGCTCCATGTTATTTAACTAGAACTTAATCTGATTATACCAATGAGATCGACGTGAACAATTGTGTCGTTTATATTCTGAGATAATATAAAATACAATCCGTTCCAAAGGATAAACAAAGTTTTTATTTAATCCCGACACACGACCTCACGGCATCTACGATCCTGGGAGCTGCTTCGCCTGCTTCACACAAAACAACAGGAACTACGGTTAAGTTTCTTGGATGGCTTGAACGTCGTAATTTAAAATACTTATTCTTAATTTAGTTAAGTTTCTCTCTAAGTCTCTAAGTGAACTGTAATTTGTTCTTTGAGAAATAAATGTCTTTAAACCGATATTAACTTTAATTAATATTTAAAGAAAAAAATATTCAAATCGCACAAATCATTATTTGTGTTAATGTTTAGTTTGACTTTAGTAGGTAGACGATTTCTATTTCATATTTTTTAATGTACCTACTTACGCAAACGATTGGGAATACTAGTAATTCCGTAGATTAATGAACAATGCCTTGTGCGAGAAAGGCACCCACCCTACAGAATATTGTAAGTACCTATTTCTTTTCAAGACAATTATTTCCGTCCATTGGTAATCCAAAAGAAACTTCATGTCCAACGCGTAAAGTTTGTTTCTTTTTACAATTTGAACGACGGAAAACACACCAGAATTATTTTAACTCCTTGCTATCAACTTAAATTGTGATATTCAAATGACATCTGCCATTCTTTGTCAGTCACATGAAATAACGTATTGGGTCAATCTTCTGACGAATCAAGTTCCCTGACCGCGCGGGGGTGTGCTCCATAGATAGTTTACGCACTGCATCCGATCCGAATCAGAATATCTATTTTCGCGCTTGGCACCAAGAAGTTATTATATAGTAGGTACACTGTGCTCACGGTACTCAGAACTCGGACGGCGCCATCCGATCAGAGTGCACTCGGACGGTGTTCTATTACGACGAGCTGACTCGTAAAAAATTTACAAAACTAAGTGACGTCAAATGAAAAATCATAAGCGTCTGGCTTGAAAAAGTGGAATGAGCGTGATATGCTGAAGTTTGCGGAGTTAAAGGAAGAACAAGTTGTGTGGAATATGGGATTGGAAATGTACAAAATAAAAGACGCTAAGAACGTAACAATACAACGTACGAGAGTGGGTCAAAAAGTTAGCTGAATGGAGGGGTTGGCGTGGGGAGGGAAGCCCGATGGGTTCATTATACTTTGAGATTTCGCTGGGTAAACAAGTAAATCGGGAAGAGAACACTGACTATGGAGAAAATTGAGTTTCATGTCGTGATAAACTTCCTTACTAAGCAAGGAAAAACGCCTCAGATAAACTAAGAAGAACTCTAACTCTAAGAAGACTCTTATGAAGGAGAAGTAATCTGTTTATGGGGACTCTAATCTTGCCCTGGAAAATCGGTGATTTACAAGTGGCATAGTCTTTTCAAGCAAGACAGAGACTCGATTGAAGACGATCAGCGCTCTGGTCGGCCGATTAAAGCAACATCTACAGAAATTGTTGAAAAAGTTGAAAAACTTGTTCTCGAAGATGCTCGTGTGAAGAATAAAACAGATCGCAGAGATGACTGGAGTATCGTCTACGACTATTTTGAGCTTTCTCCATGACCATCTTGGCATGTCTAAGTTCAGTGCAAGATGGGTGCCGAGAATGCTCACACACCGCTTCAAAAACAACAGCGCGTCGAGTGTTCTCACGAGTTTTTGGATCTGTGTAGTGGAACGGGGATGAGTTTATGAACCCCAATTGTTACTGGGGATGGAACTTGGGTTCATCACTATGAACAGTGGCTCAAAAAAGGCGCAGCACCGCCTAAGAAGTTCAAGGTGTCACAATCGGTCGGATAGATTATGGCTAGTTTTTTGGGATTCAGTGGGGATTTTGTTGATCGATTAAGTATAATTTTTTTTTTTTTTCGAAGGTATAAATAAATTATTAGATTTTTTTTTTTCGAAGGTATAAACAAATTATTTGAAAAGGCTGAGAAGTGTATTAGGGTTAATGGAGAATATATTGAAAAGGAAAAATAATTTCAGTTTAATTTCAAGTCCCTTCCTTTTCATTCCGCGAACTTTTTGGCCTCCCCTCGTATCATCCTCGTTCCTATAGTACTACCACTTGAACTATCTTCAAAATGAATGGTTTGGCTCATTGGGTGGTGTGATGCAAGGAGACAATAATGGCACTTGGACATACATTCCGACTGCACTCCTATACGATCTAGCTCATACAGACGCGATCTGTCCAAGCGCGCTGGCAACGTGTAAACGCGTCTCTAGCTACTTTAGATAAATATAGTCACAAATCTGCTGGCGTTGTGGTTGCGCGCGGTGGCGGCGTTGCCGAAGGCTTCCAGCAGCGTGCCGGCAGCCGTGAGCGCGCCGGCCGCGCCGCCGCCCGCGCCGGCCGCCTCGCCCGCGCCGGCCGCGCCCCCTTCGCCCGCCACCACGGCGCACTGCAGGCACACGCGCGCCGCCTCCGTCTTGCCGGCGCCGCTCTCGCCTGCAACACGCACCTGGCTCTCACTACACCTTGATATGTAAAGACGAGCGACGACGTGGCACAGTGGGCTGAAAATCGACTTTCATAGACATATAATATTTTTTCCCAACTGTCCAATTTGTTAAGTTATTTGATCTGTACTTTTAAATCGACTAAATTCACATAACTATTATTCAGAACAACAATTTATGTGGCAACATCAAGCGTTGACAAGTGGTTATGGAGGTGCGATCCGGAAATCGATTCGTTCACTTGGTTTTTGGTACTAGCTACGGTTGGGACAAACTAAAGTAGCTGTGCCGAGAATGATATTAATAATTATTGTAGCTGGTTAATTGGTGATAATGATTATAGTGGATTGTTGGATTGCAGTAAATAAATAATATTGTTGTCTACCCAAGGAGTTTTATTACATTTCAGAAGTGGTAGTAGTGGTAGTAGTGATAGTGGAAGTACACATCAGGCCCGGTCGACGTTGTATGGAGCACAGATCAATACCTATTGGGGATTCTGAGGTGTTGCCAGTAATTGTAAAGTATGATGATAGACCTAATTATTAGCAACACTGGACCGCTACACTTACAAAATGGCCGCCGTTTGTTGTTTACGACCGACGTTCGACTGTTTGTTTGTAGTTTTGTTGAAAACAAAACGTTTAATTGCTATTTACCATTTTTCATTTTCCGCGTTTACGTCAAGTTGAACACGTTCTCCTCTGTAACCGTGTTGAATTAAAAGTGGCGTTGTCGTGGCTATGTCTAAAATGTTTGAAACATTTACGTCTCAGCAGTAATAGTGTAAGGGGGGGGGGGGGGGGGGGGGTAGGGGGTATATATAATATAGCACCAATAAAACACAGACATACACTCGCAAACATACATACACAACCCTACACACACACACACACATCCACATTCATCATACTGCACATAATACACATACACACACTATTCTTTTTAAAAGCTTTTACTTATTATTAAATTACTTACCTTAAATTACTTTTAAAGCAGAAGAAGCACTGTTAAATGTTCTTTAGTTAACTATGCTTTATTATGGAAGAGCGGAACCTCCTAACACAGGCATTATTTGCTTAAAAGGAGGCTCCAAACACAAATGACCCTTTTTGTAAATCTGAAGCATAAATAAATATTTTGTATTTTGTATTTGTATTTGTATAGGGTGCTCTGTGCGTCTCAGGCTCACCTCGTGCAGACCCCCCACATCAAATTGTACCGATTCCCTAAACCTGGGCTAACAAACGAACAGCGGTAAGAGCACCTAATCAATCTTAACATAACCTAACAATGATAAATGATTTTATTTCTGTAAGTAGGTTTGAACAAACACTTTTACACGTCAATCATATTTTTTTTTAAACTAGATGAGGTCGGCGTTTCCTATCTGACTACTCTGAGAAGAAAGGCCGAAACAAACTCAGAGGTCACAATTTCTTTTAAAGTCCAGACAAAATCTTGGTCAGATCATGTGAAGGCTATGTAGATCGGTGTCTGCAATGGTCTTTTGAGGAAAGAACCACACAGATTGAGTGGACCTGTCCAGTCAGTGCACGCAATTGTCAGTAATCGTGCAGCTCAACTTAGACTCAAGGAGCTCAACGATTCGACGAACAATACCAAAGAAAGGACATTTGAGTAGGCCGCATAAATTACTCAAACTGCCAGATCATGATTACGCTGAGAAAAATACAAAAATAAATATAAAAAAACCCATGACCGACATAGTTCTCACATTCACAATAATTAGAATAATATTATAATAATCTTTGAGGACCATGTAGGTTTGTGTCTGAAATGGTCTTTTGAGGAAAGAACCACACAGATTGAGTGGACCTGTCCAGTCAGTGCACGCATTTGTCAGTAACCATGCAGCTCAACTCAGAACTTAATGAGCTCAACGATTCGACGAACAATACCAAAGAAAGGACATTTGGGTAGGCCGCATCAGCTACTCAAACTGCCAGAACATGATTAAAACTGCAACAAAAACACACATAGTCCTCACATTCACAATAATTTAAAATAATATAATACTTTATACAGTAAATATTAGTGGCATTGTATATGTAAATAAATAAGTATAGATACTTATAGCAAAGATTAAAAGTAAAAATAGTTAGCGAAATAAAATAAATTAACAGTGCCTGTGCTTTATTGGAGCAACTCAATCCCAAGCCTTTTTGTCCTAAATATAGTCTTTGACAGTATAATAGGCATTCTGGCATAGTTTCCTTTTTATAAAAGATTTGAATTTATTAAGGCTTAGTGTTTGAATGTGGCTAGGAAGTTTATTATAAAAACGTATACATTGGCATCTAAACGAGCCACCTATTTTCTTGATCCTGGTAGTAGGAACAACTTTGTGTTTGTTCCTAGTACTTAAATTATGGATATCACTGTACTTTTTAAACAGATTAATATTTTTATGTGCATACAAAAGATTTTCATAAATATACTGAGAAGGCACAGTCATTATATTAATCCCTTTAAATTTGTCTCTGAGGGAGTGTCTGGGACTTAATTTATAAATTGAACGAATTGCCCTTTTCTGTAAAACAAAAATCGTCTGAATATCGGCGGCATTTCCCCACAACAGAATACCTTACGACATTACACTATGAAAATAACTAAAGTATACTAAACGGGCTGTCTCTAAATCAGTTAAACCACGAATTTTTCTAACGGCGTATGCTGCATAGCTAAGCTTCTTTGACAATTTATCTATATGGGGGCCCCATTAAAGCTTGGCATACAAAGTTATGCCTAAGAATACTGTGGTATTTTCGGATTTCAACTCTTCACCCTTTATGAGAATACTTGTTTCGACTTGTCTAACATGAGGTATCGTAAACTTAATACATTTCGTTTTTTTCTCGTTAAGAAGAAGGTTATTAACATTAAGCCAGTTAACTACTTTTGCGAGGGCACTATTTTCATTGTCAGTAACCAGCTGCTGACGTTTGAGTTTAAATAAAAGTGAAGTGTCATCTGCAAACAGCACTATATCATGTTTATCCTTTATGAGGTAAGGCAAGTCATTTATATAAATAAGAAATAAAAATGGACCTAGAATTGAGCCTTGAGGGACCCCCATTCTTACTACCGATCCGGGAGAACTTTTCCCGTTAACATCAACTCTCTGAATCCTATCACTTAAATAAGAAGTAAGAAGATCCAGAGAGGCGTTCCGGATTCCGTAGTGGTGCAGTTTCCTGATTAATGTTTCATGAAGAACACAATCGAATGCCTTGGACAAATCGCAAAAGATGTCCAACGCATCGCATTTGTCCTCCCATGCATTATATATATGCCCTAGAAGTTCAACTCCGGCATCAGTAGTTGAACGACCCCTTGTAAATCCGAACTGTTTGTTATGCAGTAATTTATGTACATTAAAAAATCTTTGCATTTGATTTAAAATAATTTTTTCAAAAATTTTTGTAAATGTAGGTAGCACTGAAATAGGTCTATAATTAGTAGGGTCTGATGTACTACCCGATTTAAACAACGGTATTATTTTACTGTTTTTCATAAGATCAGGAAACTCACCACGGTCAATACAATTATTAAAAATAACAGCTAAAGTAGGTGCTACAATATTTATAATTGACTTAGCAACGTCCACAGAATTACCCCATAAATCTGCAGTCTTTTTTGACATTTAACGTGTGAAAGGTTTTAATTATATCTTTAAAAGTGACATATTCGAAATGAAATTCAGAATCACAAACTGGAATGTTTTCTTTATGTAAAGGCTCTGCAGCAGTGGGTGAAGAGTTTAGAGATTTAGTAGTCGATACGGGAATCTCTGCAATGAAATTTTCAAAGGCCGCGGCGACTTGAGAATCAGATTTAATTATATTGTCATCAATAGCAAGGCTGTCAATCAGGCAATCTATTTGGTTATGGGGCCGATTGCTCTAACAAGTTTTCATTTATTTTCAGTTGTGAAAATTGTGGGCTAAATTCTGTTTCCCTGTGGAGCATAGTCTTCTCTAGACTTTCGGCTGAAGTATACAACTTCAGCCGAAAGTCGTTGATACCGATCGACAGAGTTATAGATCTAGTTGCGGCAGCATTGGACATTGGAAAGGCTACCGTTTCCCGTATCACTAAGGAGAAATTTGGTGAAACTGGCACCGAAGACAAGAAGTTGTCCACTCCGAAGAAGCGTCAGTGCAAAGCTTCAATAACCGAAGTAGACAGTTTTGATATGGATGCAATCCGAAATCATATTTATGGATATTATGAGCGAAATGATTTCCCGACATTAATAAAATTAACAAAATCGTTAAAAGAAGCTGAACTGTTTACTGGAAGTGTTACATCATTATGGCATGTGTTGCACAAAGTGGGATTTGGATGGTAGAAAGTAAATAAAAGGAAAATAATAATGGAGAGAGGAGACATTGTGCTTGCACGTATAGCATTTTTAGATGCTGCGAAACAGATCCAAATTTGGGACAATGTTGTATTCCTCGATGAGACTTGGCTGAATGCTAACCACACTGTCGGCAAAATGTGGACAGACGACACGGCTCATTCCTACACAAAAGTACCAGAAGGAAAAGGCGAGAGGCTTATTATATGTGACGCTGGGAATGCAAAAGGGTTTATACCTAATGCCTTTCTAGCATTTAAATCCAAAAAAACGGGAGACTACCATGAAGAGATGAACGCCGTGAGGAATGTTTGAAAATAATTTAACAGAACCAAGCATTATAATCATGGATTATGCGAAATACCATTCCCGGCAACTTAATAAACCTCCAAGCTCGCAAAATAATAAAGGTACCCTTGTGAATGGTTGAAAAAAAATAACGTGGATGCCGATATGTCGATGTTAAAGGAGAAATTGGTTAAATTAGTAAAATTACACAAGCCGCCGTCGCCCACCTACAAGCTTGATGAGATGGCGAAGGAACGTGGGCATCGTGTTTTAAGATTACCGCCATATCACTGCCAGTAGAACGCGATAGAATTGATTTGTGCTCAAATAAAAGGTATGTACTTACTTATTTTCATAGTGTTTTATTTTAGTTATTTTCATAGTGTAATGTCGTACGGTATTCTGTTGTGGGGAAATGCCGCCGATATTCAGACGATTGTTGTTTTACAAAAAAGGGCAATTCGTTCAATTTATAAATTAAGCCCCAGACACTAATTTAAAGGGATTAATATAATGACTGTGCCTTCTCAGTATATTTATGAAAATCTTTTGTATGCACATAAAAATATTAATCTGTTTAAAAAGTACTGTGATGTCCATAATTTAAATACTAGGAACAAACACAAATTTGTTGTTCCTACTACCAGGCTCAAGAAAATAGGTGGCTCGTTTAGATGCCAATGTATACGTTTTTATAATAAACTTCCTAGCCACATTCAAACACTAAGCCTTAATAAATTCAAATCTTTTATAAAAAGGAAACTATGCCAGAATGCCTATTATACTGTCAAAGACTATATTTAGGATAACAAGGCTTGGGATTGAGTTGCTTCAATAAAGCACAGGCACTGTTAATTTATTTTATTTCGCTAACTATTTTTACTTTTAATCTTTGCTATAAGTATCTATACTTATTTATTTTTATATACATATACAATGACACTAATATTTACTGTATAAAGTATTATATTATTTTAAATTATTGTGAATGTGACTATGTGTGTTTTTGTTCCAGTTTTAATCATGTTCTGGCAGTTTGAGTAGCTGATGCGGCCTACCCAAATGTCCTTTCTTTGGTATTGTTCGTCGAATCGTTGAGCTCATTAAGTTCTGAGTTGAGCTGCACGGTTACTGACAAATGCGTGCACTGACTGGACAGGTCCACTCAATATGTGTGGTTCTTTCCTCAAAAGACCATTTCAGACACAAACCTACATGGTCCTCAAAGATTATTATAATATTATTCTAATTATTGTGAATGTGAGAACTATGTCGGTCATTGGTTTTTTTATATTTATTTTTGTATTTTTCTCAGCGTAATCATGATCTGGCAGTTTGAGTAATTTATGCGGCCTACTCAAATGTCCTTTCTTTGGTATTGTTCGTCGAATCGTTGAGCTCCTTGAGTCTAAGTTGAGCTGCACGATTACTGACATGAACACTGAATTGCGTGCACTGACTGGACAGGTCCACTCAATCTGTGTGGTTCTTTCCTCAAAAGACCATTGCAGACACCGATCTACATAGCCTTCACATGATCTGACCAAGATTTTGTCTGGACTTTAAAAGAGACTGTGACCTCTGAGTTTGTTTCGGCCTAGGAAACGCCGAACTCATCTAGTTAAAAAAAAAAATATGATTGACGTGTAAAAGTGTTTGTTCAAACCTACTTACAGAAATAAAATCATTTATTAAATACAGTGCGACCAAGATCATAATGAATTTTAGCTATGGCGTCATTTGCACAGAAAGAGACCGTAAAAATGACGTTTATTTTAGACGGCATTAGTTCCATTTGTGGTCACGTAAATTACCATCGTGGTCGCACTGCAATAACAATTTTGACATAAAAAATGCTTATTTTAGTAAAATTATTATTATAATCAAAGTGTATTTTTGGGATATACCTATTTTATTTCAATGGAAGTTTAACCAGTTTACCTAGGCTACCGGAGACAGTAATTTTTGTAATATTCACTTATCAGTATATTTTTATTATTTTCAGGTTATGCAGCCAAAAATAATATGTCTCCACCATTCACGGCAAACAAACTGCTGAAATGATTGGAGGAGGCATGCAAACATGTAACGGCAGAAAATTGGAAAAAAGTAATAGAAAAAACTCAAAAAACTATAACAGAGGACTGGAATAAATATATCCGGATCAATCGAATTAGGGACCAACAATTAATTATCGCGGTTGGAGAAGATTCCGATTCCGATATGGATATGAGTTCAAATCAAGAATCAAGTTCTGATAGTGAATAATAAATAAATAATTATTTTAAACAGACTGCGTTTCATTTACCACTAGCTGTCCCCCGCGGTGATGTTATGTAGCCTATGTATTATTCTGATGTATAAGCTATATTACTGTAAAGTTTCATCAAAATCCGTACAGTACTTTATGCGTGAAAGAGTAAGAAACATCCACACACACACAAATACTAACTTTCACATTTATAATATTAGTAGAAAGTAGGATAACCAGTTTATTAAAAAAATATTTTGAAAATCTAAAATCGATAATCCGATTCCATTTTCTTTGCCAACTGAATCAATGTTATAAAAAAATCGATTATATTTCGTTAGGTCACGTCACTACAATTGTCAGACAAGAACTGTCAGGGAACTCATCATAAGGCGAAAAGACTATAGTCTCTAAATATATTTTTTAACACATGATTTGGTTCAAATTTTCCGCCAGTAATTGTTGCACTGGGGAAGATCAGAGATGGCGGTAGATTCGAATTCCGTTTCATTTTCTTTTTATGAAGTGAACATTCTTTCCGTCAGGGTATATTTGTGGTACACATGTGCTCACATTTAATAAGTTTACGTTTAAAATTTTAATAGGTAACAGTTTATTTTTTATTTTTATGCTGGTCTGAATCACAACGGCACAGAATATTTAAGGCTGATTACTATTACTATGAATCCTAATTACAGCTTTCATATTTTCGTCCGATACCGACACGTTTTTGTTCTTGGTTTTACTTAAAATTTGAATCTGGCGGTTACTTTTCGGTAACTTTAAAATAACTGTTATTTTTGCCTTCTTATTGATTGCTGTCAATATTTCTCTAAGTAAATCTAGACGATATTGTGATGTTATAAATTAAGTTACAGTACAAGACATGATTTACTTAGAGCGGGTTTTAAATTCATAATTATTAATATACTAAGTATATTGCGGGCTGCAAGGGGAGTCCAATTTTTTGTTGTTTTTGCGATTGGACTTAACCTTTTCGAGATATTTGTGATTTTAATACTAGTCAAAAACCAAAAAAAAATTGTGCAAGTACATAGTTGTTTTAATTCCGAGATTCAGTTATGGAGCACGCCCATGAGGCTCACGGGCGACGGCGTTTAAGGACGCCAGTTGGAGCCCGCAATGCAGCCGAACCGGGCGAGGCAGCAGCTCGAGCGTCCGAAATCGTTCGAGCCACCGAGCTGATCAACTTAAAAGAGAACGTGGGGCGGCACAGGAGCGCCTGCGCTTCCTAGAAAATCAGTTGCGACAGGAAAGGAGCAGACGACGCATTGCTACAGCGACACGAGATGGAACAAAGGTTAGAGATCATAGTCATACGTTTTCCTCAAAAGATGTAATGAATATTTTAAATTCAATTAAGAACCAACCGTCGCGCGTCGGCGGCTGGCCCACTCGATCACTCTAGCAACATTGCACGGTGGTCTCGTAGAAGGTCATAGGCCTTTGATGGCAATGATTGAGCTAAGCCATGATAATTATCTGGTTCAGTTACCCACTAGTTGTCATACTACACGAGACTATAAAAGGTTTTGCAATCTATTGTTCGCAACATTTCTTTTTCGGCATCGGAAGTATACACATGTAATTATTTATCAATCGTGTTTATCACCAAGCGCTATTAGCCTAAGACGCGACGCGTGTTAACAGACGGCGGGCGACGTCACTGCTTGCATGCAAAGCGCCTTACAAGCGGCGACTAGCACGCAGCCGCAGGTGAGAGTGCTATTGTCGCCCCTGCCGGCACGTATCAGTGCATTGATCGCTGACAAGAGGCGCCTTCGCAAGCAGTGGCAGCAGTTAAGATGCCCTACCATCAAGACGCAACTCAACCGTCTCGCGGAAAAGGTAAAGGCCGAGCTTCAGGCTCACACCGCCGCGGGCTGGGAGGAACGCATAGACGCCGCAGCGGACAGCTGGCCGTCTGTGCATAGACTGTGCCGCCAGCTGACGAATACCCCAGCCCCGGTGCATCCGCTGCTCAACAGCGACGTGGCGCTCAAGTATGTAGCGGAGGACCGGGCGGAGGTCTTCGCCGAGCACCTGGAGCGTCAGTTCCGCCCGAACCCGACCAGTGACACCGACCATGTCGCAGCAGTCGAGAAACACCTGGGAGACTACTTCGCATCGCCGATAGCTCCCGATGAAGATGCTATCTTTTTCTCGCCTGGCGCAGTTAGACGCGCCATTCAAAAGCCGAGGATTCGCCGCCGGATTCAAGGCGAAGGAACCCGGAGGGAAGCCTAGGAAGGCCCCCGGTGCGGACGGTATCACCAACACAGTGCTGCGCCGCCTGCCGTACCATATGGTGGCGGCGCTGGCGCGCCTGTTTACGGGGATACTGCGCAC
The DNA here is from genome assembly GCA_937001585.2 of Brachylomia viminalis. Taxonomy (NCBI): domain Eukaryota; kingdom Metazoa; phylum Arthropoda; class Insecta; order Lepidoptera; family Noctuidae; genus Brachylomia; species Brachylomia viminalis. Next base: position 251,293 of record CAKZJQ020000011.1, read on the forward strand.
GGGGACCTTTCCCGCGGCGTGGAAGGAAGGGCGCGTCATCATGCTGCCCAAGGCGGGAAAAAATACATTGAAGCCGGAGAGCTATCGGCCAATCACGCTACTGCCGACAGTCTCCAAGGTGTTCGAAGCACTCCTGCTGCGACATCTGCAAAAACACATTGTGCCACGGCCGGAGCAATTCGGGTTCCGGGCGGAGCACAGCACGACGCTCCAGCTGTCGAGGGTACTGCACCACCTCGCAGCCGCAGCCAATAAGAAGGAGTACTCGGTGGCAGTAATCCTCGACATGGAGAAGGCCTTCGACCATGTGTGGCACGAGGGCCTCATTTACAAGATGGCCACGTCCGACGCGCCCCGTCGCGTTGTAAAGGTGGTCTCTGATTTTCTCTACCATAGGACTTTCAGGGTGGTGGTAGACGGCGCGCTATCAAGCGCCCGCCCGGCGTGTTACTCACGTTACACCAACGACATCCCCACTACCTCGGATGCGATGCTCGCGCTGTATGCAGATGACGCCGCGTACACTACTACCTCGCTCAACGCGAAGTACGCGGCGGTCAAGATGCAGCGCGCCCTGGATATGCTTCCCGAGTGGCTGTCGAAGTGGCGGCTGTCGGTGAACGTGGGTAAGACGCAGGCGATGGTCACCGGCTTCGCGCGCCTCCTACCACCCTTGAAACTTCAAGGAGCCGACATCGAGTGGTCGCCCCGGGTCAAGTACCTGGGTGTCACCATCGACCGTCGGCTCACGATGGGGCTACACGTCCGCAAGGTCACCCACCGCACAGGGTAGGGTCGCCCGCAACCTCCTTAAACCAGTGCTCTCGTCCCGCCTCCCGGCGCGCGTCAAGTTGGGCGTGTACAAACAGTACGTGCGCCCAATCTTGACGTACGCCGCCCCCGCTTGGTTCGCCCTCACGCACGAGCGAGTCGAACCTAAAGCTGCTCCGCACGCAACACAACCAAGCGTTGCGGACAATAGTGGACGCCCCTCGCTTCGTGAGGAACGATGTCATCCAGCGGGACCTCGGGATTGAGAGCCTGGATGAGTTTGTGCGGCGCCTCGCGAAAGGAATGTTCGCGCGTGCCGACGCATCTGCTTGCCCCCACGTCAAGCAGATAGCGCCCTGGCATGCGCGCCCCTCTGACGCGAGACCCCTACCCCGCGACCTGGTAGCGGACGACGACCCCATCGCACCGGACTGACTCCCGAGTAACCCGCACCCAGGTTACAAGCGGCTTACTCGTAACAACTGAACTCTACAACACCACATACATCCGTTGCGTAGCGTGTGCTAGGTTAATATAGGCACGTTACGTAAACGAAATACAGACATCCACCTCTATACAGGCGCCTAAACACACACGTGAATGCGCGGCGCGGGCGGCGATTCACGTAGACACTGAGCGGTGTTACACAGTACAATACCGCTCACACGCACACGACGGCTTCTTAGCCCGGACCGTGACCGGCTAGATCTGGAAGCGGGACGGGCGGGAGCCACACACCCTATTCTATAGGAGCGTCGAGTCAGCACCTTCGTCGCTGGTCGTCCCTCGCCGGGCCTCCCCCAGGCAACTGGGGGTCTCACCTGGCGGGGACAGACCGCCGAGGTGTCGTGAAGATAGCGGCGCTGTGAAACAGCGCCGTGGCGCGCCTACAGAAAAATATATAGCAACCACTCACACGGGCGCGCGTTGCAACTCACGCCCGACCGCGGCCAATAAGCCATTGTTGCGCACATAATGAGGGGCCCGTATTTACGGGCCACCGTTTCGCATCCGCGGCCGGGGGGCGATGCCCCGGTACCGCTCGCCGCGCCCTCTTACGGGGACGCAGCGACTTCCCAACGTTTGCAACATTCCTTTTTCGGCATCGGAAGTGTACACATCTAATTAGTCATCAACCGTGTTTATCACCAAGCGCTATTAGCCTAAGACGCGACGCGTGTTTTCAAGTTTCAACTTGTGTGTGACGTGTTATTTTGGAATGGATATTCAAGTTACAGGTATGAATTATTAATTTACTTTACTATTTTGTATTATATAATCCACCATTTTTTTTAAATAGAGTATTTATTTCTGTATTTTTTTTATATTGAAGCTTTTACTTAGGTTTGTATCTACTTGTGCGATTGAGTTAGGTATAAAAATGTCGCTTGAAATCTCTATCACTCGACTTTAAAAAATTTATTTGCGGCATGCTGCAGCTGTAAGGTGCAGCCAGGGTCTACGCCGAGCGCCTGGGCGTGTAGCACTTGCTACGAAATATGTATTGTTTTTGATCCGCATTTAACTGTTTTTTGTTTTGTTTTAGGAAGTAGTATTGAGTTTTCTTTCATAAAAATGCTTGTACTAGATACTTTACCAGTTTAGCAATTTACCAGCTAGGTGCTAGAGTTACTCTGAGAGATTTTTTTAAAGAGATTGGTATTCTCACGGTGGCCTCACAATTCATCTTCGCCAACATCTTATATATTAGGCAAAATATACACTTATACACAAAAAACCGTGATATTCATAATATTAACACTAGAAACAAGGAGAAACTACGTGCTCCCTTTCACCGGCTTCATAAGGTCCATAACTCATTTGTTGGGCTTGGTATAAACTTTTATAACAAGCTTCCCTCTTCTTTGTTAGAATTGCCTTTTAATGCGTTTAAAGCTAAAGTAAAATCCAACCTTTGTTCAAAGGCATACTATTCAATCAACGATTACTTAAACGATAAAAATAGTTGGTCGCTGTGATTAACTCAAGACAATGTTTATGTTCTTTCTCCAAAATTAGCTTACCTACTGACAAGTTATACGAGTTCATATAATTGTTTATTTTATTTGACTATATTAGTAATTTTAGTTTAATTTAATTTTTATTTATTATTGACATAATCTACTCATTTCAATGTTTTTTAATGAGTTGTATTGCAATATATGGTTAGCTAGCGACCTCGACAGTTCATCATATTATTCTTTTGAGCAACCGGCAGCAAGTTCGTCATGCTCCCTTAGATGTCAATGCTTGCGGTAGCGTCGGGGGTCGGGTTGCCTCCTTCCCTCAAATATGGCGAGGGGGGTAATGGCTGATCTTTGCGTTATGCTCGTGAACAGGTGCTGCTTGTGGTGACAGGTCAGCTTGCTGACTATGGTTTTGTTATTGTTATTAGAAATTAATGTTTCTTTATTTTACTTCGAAGGTCCTAGTTTATCATTTGTGGCTACTAGTTACAGCTATATACATATAAAAAACATAATGCAGCATTGCATATGTAAGCGCGCACGCCCTTTATGCCAGGAGGCTTTTTATTATGTAAGTTCTGTTTGCGTTTTTGTTTTTATTATTTATTTCTGCTTGAGTATAGTTTTAAATATTGGCGTGTGCTAGCTGACATATGGCAAATAATTTTAATATTTTTGTGTCTCGTAATGTTAATTACTTATTACTATATGTATAGAATCCAGTTCTTCTAACTGAATAGACAGCTGTGCTGCTGGGGAGTTTGTTCCGCCACTTCTTCTTCCCAGCTAAAGCACTAGGAAGTGGTGAAGGGTGGGCGTTTTGGGGGGACTGTCTTATGTGATTTTGACGTTCAAAAAGTGCTGATTCTCAGCCTAATTTGAATAAATGACTTTTGATTTTGATTTTGACTTGGCTGTCTATTAAGGACAGCAAATCCGAACTGGAACGGTGGCGTCGAGTTTTTCAAGCCCTGATACAGTTGCTGCCTGATGTTGAGAATTTGATTGCTGATGAATTAGAAAAAAGAGTTACTAATCTTATCTGGAAGCAAGTCTCTCGCAAGCATTCTCGCATTGTCTCTCAGTACGGAGACTGGCTGAACGAAATTGAAGTTTGCGTTCTGCCAACTTGTGAAGCAGCAGTGAGCCACGACACTCAACGGCCAGCAGCAAAAGCTTCGACGAGCACTCAACATCAGCACAGGAAGGACTTCGAGGAGTGAAGAGATCACAACGCCGCAGGCTTACAGAGTTAAGTAAAGTAGACAGTTCCGCGATAAATTATTTGTTGGATGATTCAAGTCGATCTGACGCCGCTTCTTTAAATTTCAACACTGACGAAGTCTTGTCTCTCATAAATGAGACTAAACTGACTAAACATCAGTACCTTGGGTGAAAGACTGAATTAATGCAAAATCACCGAATGCATTGCCATCTTATATAAAAGTGTTAGAAGCTATGAAGCGGTGTTATCCATCGCAAGAGTTTATCACGGAATCATCTGCTGAAGTAGAATTACAATCATTGTTAAACCATACTGCATGCCGGATACTAGAATCCCAAAAAAACGTTTTGAATAATATTGACCTTAACAAAGAATTTGTTTTGATTGGAAAATGGGGTTTCGATGGGAGTACGGGACACAGCGAATATAAAGTGTTTTGGAGATTCTGGTATCGAGGATGAAGGCAGTATGTTTCTTACTTCATATTGTCCTCTCCAATTAGTTTGTAAGTCAAATACTTCCGACCCAGACTAAGAAAAAAATTTGGGACTTTGAATCGTTTTTGGAATCATTCAGATCTAGGTTTGAATTAATTTTTGAAGGCGTAAAAATAATCACAGGGCCGCCAAAACGAAAACGTAATGTTGTGGACGCGAAAACCAATTTTAAGCGGATTTTTATTGAAATTATAAGTAGACAATATATCCATCGAATGTCGCGACCGATATAAAAATCTGAAAGAGTTAAAATTTTTTGGACTACTTTCATGCGAAAATTTCAATAAATATAATGACAATTTTCCGGTTGAATTAGTATCGCAATTCGTAAATGTTTATAAATTATACGACTTTAACTTAAACCGCCTTATCAATGAGCTCAAATGCGTTTATAAATCTGCCGAATACAAAAACCTTAGTATTTACAAAATTATAGAATTTTTTTACGAAAATAACATAAATACAGTTTTTCCCGAAGCACTGCGTTTGGCAAAATTAATTGTTACAGTTCCCGCGAGCAGTGCTTCAACCGAAAGGTCATTCTCGTCGCTAAAACGTATACACACCTACTTAAGAAATACACAAGGCCAGCAACGACTTACAGATCTTTCCACGATTTCAATAGAAAAAAACCTTCTTACGGAAATAAAACGCCTTCCCAACTTTTACGATTCCATATTGCAGATATTCTTACAGAAAGATAGGCGTGTAGATTTAATATACAAATAAAACAATCCTATATACTTAGTATACTCACACCACCATCTTTTCAATGATTTTATTTAAATTTTGCAAATCACACAAACATTACAAAACATCAAACAAACGCGCCGAAAGGCCATTTCGAATATCCGTAAATTGATATGTCTATAAAAATCAGTCAATCTATGGATATTTGAGCTGGCATTTGGCAATTACCTACATCATCAATCGACAAGACGACGAACCAAAACCAACGTGTAAGTAGTATTTTTGGTGAGTAAAATTTTCTGCCTACCGTCTTAAAACTGTGTGCACGCCACTGCGAAAGGGGTACCGCTGATCCGGAACATAAAGGGCCAAGGAAGGAACACGGGTGGGTTTTAGTCAGTAAGAGTCTGACACTCCCTTCCGCTCCACCCAGAGCGGGAGGGGTCATTTGATGATTTCCCAACTTCAAAAAAAAAAAAACACAATAACGTTCTACTACAGTTAGTCGAAAATCAAAGTAAAATCAATAGCACCTTAGAGTGTTAAATAACACTCTTACAACAGTAAATTTAATAACCTATGCAAAGTTTGGTCAACTCATGTATGTTATAAGTGAAAATGTAGAAGACTTAAGATTAGAATTAGTTAGAATAGACAATATGTTAGCGTTCATTCACGCATCAAGCACTGTCCATTCGATGATAGATGTAGAAACACTTAGGTCTAGGATAAATAAGTTAGAAAAAATATACAGTAAGGATGAGATACTAAGTCTAGAGCTCAGAGAATACTACGACGTTATCAGGCCCGGATCATATTTCAATGAAGAACAGATAGTTATAGCTTTCAGATTTCCCATAATTTCCAAAATTGTTTATGATTTATACAAGTTATCCATAGTACCCAACAAAAACCGTCAAGCCCTTATCCCTACCTATACCTTTATAGGACCTAACGGGGACTCTTTCGTGTATATAGAAGCAGAATGCTCGAAGTATAGTAACTGGTATCTGTGTGAAAAGCAAATAACCCATCAAATACGAACAAAAACTGACAGCATACAAGAACTTATCATGAACCAAGCCCTCAAGAGTTCCTGCCAATTCACTACAGTATTTCTGGAAAAAGAAGCAATGGAAAAACTAGATGACCAGCATTACGTCCTATCGTTTCCAAATCCAACGAAAGTACAATCAGTCTGTGGGAGAGAAGACTTCAATTCGCTACAAGGAAGCTACCTCGTTACTATACCTATCAACTGTTATCTCCGCACAAAGGAACTAACTATAATCAATGACAACGATGTAATACAAGGGCAGCCTTTGAAATTAATGAACATTCCCTACGACGCAGAGACACCGGGTGCCGCATTAACCCAAGTTCATCTTAGTTTCAGCATCCAGAACCAAGTCATGACGAGCCAGCTGATACAACTTGACCAGCTGCAATCAGATGTCATATACCATACGACCATACCCTTCCACATTGTATTATTAAGTGCAGGCGCACTTATCATAGCCATACTGGGCTATCGCAACAAATGCTTTTGCAAACGATCCGAAACGCCCAACACCAAGGGACATACTTACGAAGAACAACAGAGGACAAGTTCCAGAAACATTTTCTCTCAAAGTTCTAAAATAGTTCCTGATCTGCGGGTGGAGATGTTACACGTAGCTGCATACGGGGAATCGCCAATTCAGCACCCAATACTTTTATTATAGAAACATACGCTGCAATTAATCGAACGACGGAAACGACGAGCTGAGATGGCACTTTGTGACGCACGGACCTAGATTTGCCAATTATTGTAACTCCGTAAATTTCCATTCCATATTCATACTTCGAATAGGCACCTAGGCTAATTTAAGATATAATGAATGTAATTCTTTTATTTTAAAATAAATTAAGTAAAATCATTTTGGTTTTTTTTAAATCCTCCGCTTGCAGCTAACGTAAGTAACGTAACGTAAGCTGACGGATTGATGTATTGTTTTGTTGTGATTGATTCTTGGGACGGATTGATGTATTGTTATGTTGTGATAGATTTTTGGGACGGATTGATGTATTGTTTTGTTGTGATTGATTCTTGGGACGGATTGATGTATTGTTATGTTGTGATAGATTTTTGGGACGGATTGATGTATTGTTTTGGACATAACTTCACAGTTTGTGTATAAAACTCGTTGAAAACACTGACACTAAGTTATTGTTCCAATTTTTATCGGTACACTTCTTTTTATACACTTCTATACATGATTAGTATTAAGCCGCAGGAGACGCCCTGGGCGTCGGGAATCCCAAGCCGATTCCCGGCCACCGTAGGCGCGGGCTTGCGGACGGCGAGCAATGGGCAGCTCACCGACCGATAAGGTCCAGGCCCGGGCCGACGCCGACGGCGCGTTGTGTTCCACGCGCGGCTCAAAGAGATATCAGCAACAATGACGGGGTCTGCTATGGCAGATGCCTGCCAGGGTTGCAAGAAAGTCCGAAAGGGTTATCGTGGCCCCTGGCACAGGCAACTGAAGGAACACGGGTGAGTTTTAGTCAGTAAGAGTCTGACACGCCCTCCTGCTCCGCCCAGAGCGGGAGAAGTTATTTGATGATTTCCCACACTCAAAAAAAAGAAAGGCTAGACGCAGCGCCATCTAGCGTAATAAGAAGAATAGAGTGATAGAAAGAAGAACAGAATAACCGTAAGAAGAGTAGAGTGAATTCCAATGAGGATATTTATAATTTTCTTCTTCTTTCGTCACATCCCTCGCATCACCTTGTTTCATCAACAAGACCCATGTTGGACAACAATGACGCTGTTAAAAGTTCAAGAGCCTGAATTCGAGTCGAGACATCTCTCAGTTAGACTCCGACTCTGAGTTACACTCCGATGATAGTGATTCGGAAAAGGTTTATTAAGTTCTTTTTTTTATTTAGTAAGTAAATTACTTAGTTATTTAATTTACTTTTTTCTGTATTTCTTTTGTTTTTTTTTTTTTGTTATTTAAGTATTTTTGTTAATATCTATACGATGCATTAGGTTCATTTAATTCTCTTTAAGTAACACTTTTTTGTTTTCGTAAAGTTCTATTTTTTTTATTGAACATTTTTGTTAGACGTACGCTTTTGTTTTAGTAGTAGTAGTATTTTATTTCGCAAATATGGGTTTTACATACAGGTCTTAAGATTAAGTACATAATTATAGCTCAGCCACATTTTACCAATCGGCATGCAAAATTAGATTAGATTGAGATTAGATTGTTTTTTTTTCTTCTTGCCTTTATTATTGTTGATTTTATTTTATCAGAATCTTTATTTTAAATATATAAATTATTCCATTATACTTACCTCCAGCCTCTCCCACCAAGTACCTACTTTGTAAGTACGGAATTAAATAAACCTCACATTTTTAATGATTATGCTGCGTGATTATACAAAGTAGTGTTCGGGTTCATCGTTCAAGTAGTCCGTATAGATGTTAAGCTTGCGAGGGGGCGTTTTTAAGTTCGCGGAATGGGGGGGAGGGGATAACAATAGGTCATTATCGGGATGGCCACAACTTCAGCCACTCAATATTAGTATAAATACCAGGTTTTATCTTAATTGGATCATCCGCCATTTTAAAGAAGACCCCAGACGTCCGGGCCATCTACGACACCACCGTGTTTATGTACATGCGTGGTGTCAAGATAGAGGCTTGGCGAGGAAAACGTGGGCCCGCCCAGTGCCACCGGTGCCAGCGGTTCAGACACAGCTCGCACCAGTGTCACCGCCCGCTCGCTTGTGTGCGATGCGGGGGCGAGCACGCGGCACGAGACTGCCCACGCTCGCGGGAGGAGCCGGCCACCTGCGCCAATTGCGGTGGCCCGCACCCCGCGTGCAACATCAAGTGCCCCGTGTTCCAGGCAGAAACCCGGAACAAGCGGGCGGGGACTGCCGCCATCACAGTCGCTTCGCGCCGGCCCCAAGTGGCCACCGAGAGGCCACAAGTGGTGCCGGAAGAGGCACAGAGTGCGACGCTGATGGCGGCGGCCAATGGGCCCACACAGCGGAACCAAGCCGCCTCCTCTGGGCGGAGGAAGAAAGGACGCGGGGGTCAGGGCAAGAGAAGGATGCCCGAACCCCCGGCGACCCAGGAAGAGATCCCAAAGGCCGACCCTGCCATAAACAGGGCGCAGGTTGTAAAGGACCTTAAAGAAACGGAAATAGCTAAAGCTACAGCTAGCGCCGGCATAGCGCCGCGGCAAAATGCGCAAACCGAAAAGGACAAGAGATGCCCGAGCGGCGGCGCTACCGGCGCTAAAACAGCCGCTACTAAACAAAAGCAAGAGTTCACAACCTGCGCAATCAAGTTGTTGATGGACCTTATAAAGGCCATCAGGCAGGGCCAGGATGTGGAGACGGTCATCCTTGATGGCCTGGCCACCCTTTTAACCCTTTACCATGGCTAGGCCATTAAGGGTGATACACTGGAACGCCCGCGGCCTACGGGACAAGGTCGCCCCCCTCCGCCATCTCCTTCGGGAACAAGACATCGACGTGGCGCTCATAAGCGAGACGCTCCTGGGACCTGGAGACAGGATTAGGTTCCCGGGATACCTCGCTTACAGGAAAGATGAAAGGTCGGCTCACTCGCAGCAGTATCGTGGTCTGGTGGTACTTGTGAGGCGGAGAGTCGTCCATCAAGAGCTCCCCTTGCCGTCACTCCGGACGTTTTACGCGCTGGGTGTGCAGCTACAGGTAGCCGGCGAGGACATCAACATTTATGCGTGCTACAAGCCGCCCGCGGCCCAACTAGACATGGCCGAGCTGCGGGCGCTTGTAGACGGTACGACGCGCGCCACCATTCTCGCCGGCGACTTTAATAGTAAACACCCGGCGTGGAATTCGTTACAAACGAATACCGAGGGGAGACGACTCTTCGCGGACGCGGAAGCCTTCGGCTATACGGTGTCCGGCCCGGAGACGCCAACCACTACCCCTACACCGCGAGGTACGTGCCAGACGTGCTGGACATCGTAGTCCACCGAGGGCTACATTGCCAGATCACGCAACAAGTGATTGACGACGAGTTACAGTCCGACCACCAACCTGTACTCGTCGTCCTATCGGGTGTGCCGGCCCGACTGAAGCCACTAGCGCCACGTCGATCAACGGACTGGACGAAGTTCGTAGAGAAAGTAGAGACCACCACGCCGACTCGGCCTGTTACCACCTCCGCGGACGTGGAACAAACGGCGGACGACGTCACTGCTTGCATACAAAGCGCCTTACAAGCGGCGACTAGCACGCAGCCGCAGGGGAGAGTGCTATTGCCGCCCCTGCCGGCACGCATCAATGCAATGATCGCCGACAAGAGGCGCCTTCGCAAGCAGTGGCAGCAGTTAAGATGCCCCACCATCAAGACGCAACTCAGCCGTCTCGCGGAAAAGGTAAAGGCCGAGCTTCAGGCTCACACCGCCGCGGGCTGGGAGGAACGCATAGACGCCGCAGCGGACAGCTGGCCGTCTGTGCATAGACTGTGCCGCCAGCTGACGAACACCCCAGCCCCGGTGCGTCCGCTGCTCAACAGCGACGGGGCGCTCAAGTATGTAGCGGAGGACCGGGCGGAGGTCTTCGCCAAGCACCTGGAGCGTCAGTTCCGCCCGAACCCAACCAGCGACACCGACCATGTCGCAGCAGTCGAGAAACACCTGGGAGACTACTTCGCATCGCCGATAGCTCCCGATGAAGACTATCTTTTTCTCGCCTGGCGCAGTTAGACGCGCCATTCTAAACACGAAGCCTAGAAAGGCCCCCGGTGCGGACGGTATCACCAACACAGTGCTGCGCCGCCTGCCGTACCGTATGGTGGCGGCGCTGGCGCGCCTGTTTACGGGGATACTGCGCACGGGGACCTTTCCCGCCGCGTGGAAGGAAGGGCGCGTCATTATGCTGCCCAAGGCGGGGAAAAATACGCTGAAGCCGGAGAGCTATCGGCCAATCACGCTGCTGCCGACAGTCTCCAAGGTGTTCGAAGCACTCCTGCTGCGACACGGGCGCGTGTAACAAACACGCGCCCGACCGCGGCTAACAAGCCACAATGCAGCGAACCAAACGAGAGGCCCGTATTTACGGGCCGCCGTGTTGCAACCGCGGCCGTGGGGCGATGCCCCGGCACCGCTAGCCGCGCCCTCTTACGGGGACGCAGCGACTTCCCAACGTTTCGACTCAGAGTGTGTTCACTGCGCTCTCGGACTGCTTCAGTCTCACTGACTGGACAGCACTGAGAACTAGCTTACGCATTTTTTTCCCTAGTTTACTTACAAGTCATTAAGTTGCTCTGTATACCGTTACGTAAATATAGTTGGAAACCGTCAATTGCGTTTTACTTCTTACAAAATCATTTAAAGCGATTCTTTTAAAAAGGATCGAGCCACTAATATTTCTCCTAGCACAGGTATATCTTTTAATTAAACGGAGGTCCCCAGGTAAGATTTACTGTAAAAGTTTCAATAATATTTGTAATACTACCTCAAACGGATCACTCTTTCGATGACCAGCTTTTATTGACTTTCAATTATTCTCAACTCATGAAAACTATGGCTGAGATTAATAATGAAAAGTGGCGCGGTACACCATCGTTACACCGCACGGTGGGTCGAAACTGCTATATGAGGGACATAGGACTTTTTTTACAAATTCCATTTATTTTTTTTATATTTATCGATAGGTTTTGTTATTCTAACAAATAATTGTCATTAAACATTTTTGTCTAAAACAATCAAGTCAAGTTTTGTTGTATGGAATAAGACAGAAATTGCTCAATTTCGGCCAAGTCCTGACAGCTCTTGCTTTAAGACTACTTAAGCCTTATTTTTTTACTTGTTGACTATAATGTTACATTATCAGCGCGTGCTCTATGTGTGCCCTTCACGAGTTATGAAGAACCGAAAAATACAAAATAAATGTCACTTTTTTATTTCTAATATCATAGACGATCATCTATTTAACCAAAAAAATGTGTTACATAAAAATAATAAATAATATACTTATAAGTTGTGTCCTAATTAAGGATATTTTACAGATTTAAACTGAAATTAAAATATAAAGTTTTACTAAAAAATTCTACAAATTACTTAGTAAATATAAAAAATACAAAATTTTGGTAATGGATCCTTAATTAATTTTCTAGTAATCAATTTATTTTCATATGTTTTTATGTCCATCCTTAGCTAAACTGTCTTTATTGTGGGAACTTAATTAAGGACAGTGAAAAATTTGCTAATTGTCAGGTAAAGTATATTTCATTTGCTAATTACCATAATGAGTAAATTATGTGTAATATAATTAAATCTAACCACTCCGCTTACCTAATAATATACATAAAGCAATTATGGTGATAGGAAGGAGTAATTCCGACATATATAAATAGGGATTTTATTTATTTAGGGATAATTTATTTTAGGGATTGACGACACGGTTGGCGCAGTGGTCAAGCAATTGACTGCTGCGTTACGTGTCGCGGGTTCGATCCCCGCACGGAACAAATATTTGTATGACCTGCAAGTAGTTGTTCCGGGTCTGGCTGTTTGTGTATGTGAGTTTATATGTTTGTAAACGCACCCACGATACAGGAGAAATTCCTAGTGTGGGGCAACGTTTAAAAAAAAAAAAAAAAAAAAAAAAAAAAAAAAAAAATAATAATAATATATATATATATATATATAAAATCAAATCCATATACAATCATATCCATATCCGTATATAGCCCATATACGGATACGGCCACTCCCCCTCTGCTTACAGAGGAAGGTGAGTGGTCGTGGACGGGGGGAGGAGCGGTTTGACCGCCGTGGAGGGAGCGGGCTCGGTGTGCACTAACCCTGCCGCCGGGCTGGCAAGAAGAAGTCTCTTCCTGCCACCGCTTTAATCTCGTAGCCCCGAAGACTGTCCAGGTCACGTCTCTGACTTTTGACGGGGGTCGAGGGTCTTGGCTTAACCGCCCGGACCGCGAGGAAGATCAACCTCTATAAAAAAATCCCCAAACCTCTAAGCGGCGGCGCACCGTGAGGGAGGTTGTAAGCTTGGCTGATGGGTAGCTTGATTCAGTCGCTAGTGCGAACCAAGTTTATTTGAGTCAATATATAAAGTTCTTACTCGTGGGATCAAATATGGAAAAACAGTTTAAAAACAAAAACCAAACCGAGGAGGGGAGGAGTGGTGCGGGGTCGGAGTCCGACACCGCGCCAAGTGGCGCGAGAACGGGAGGTTCATTGAGCAACCGCCGCGCGGAGGAGTTGGCCGCTGAAACGAAGAAGAATATCAGGTTCTTCAGTAAGCGGCCAAGATCAGTGGACGGCCAGGGGTCGTCCTCTGACGGCGAGAGAGAATCGGCTCGAAAAATCCCCACCGGTAGGCGGGGAGGGGGGGTCCAAGAGCGAGGCAGGGGGAGGGGGCTCACAGCCCGGGAGGCAGCGGAGCTAGCGGAGGAGCCCGCAAAGGAGGGGGTGACTGGTCGTGCAGTCGCATCGGGGCCCTCAAGCGACGAGGCGAGCCTTTCGAATGGCCTCGACAACAACGAGGCCTGTACAACCAGCCTCAAGGAGGTAGTAGAGGCTGAGGTTCGGAAGGTGACCCTAAAAAAAATTAAGTCCTCTAAAAGCAGGGCCGTGGTCGCGGCAACGGCCTCCATCATGGCGGCGGTGGAGGCGGCCAAAATCAACGGGCCTTCGGGCGGCGAAGTGGCCGAACTGCGGGCGGAGGTCGCTCACCTGACGGCCGCCATGAAACTTCTCCGGGAGGAGAATGGGAGGCTGAGGGAGGACCTGGCTGGCCTGAAGGCCACCGGCAGCGGGCAGGTGCAGGCGGAACAGGAGCCAAACCAGCCCGTTCGGCCAAGCCAGCCCATTCCGGAGGAGAACCAGGTCCTCAATCTGGTTCGGCAGGAGCTGGCGGCCTGCCAGGCGCGGTTCTCCGTCCTGGAGGGCATAGTCCTGCGTCCACCACTAGCGGGCAGGACGGCACCGGGGCCGAGGGTGGCTTCGTATGCGGCTGCTGCGGGAGCCGCCGCCTCTAAGCCCGGGCCGTCTGGCCGGGCCCAGCCGCCGGCCAAACCGGCGTCGGCAGGCGGAGCCCAGGTGTCGGCAGGCGGAGCCCAGGCAAAACCGGCGTCGGCCGGTGGAGCCCCGGCGCCGGCAATGCAGCCAGCAAAACACCAGCTGGGGCTAGGAACAGGAAGGGCAGGACGGCACGGGAGGCGCAGGCCCCAGAGCCTACTTCCCGGCCACATGAATCTCCCACGACTGACGCCGGGTGGCAGGTGGTCGGGGAGAAAAAGAAGGCGGCCAGAAAAAAGGGGCAAAGGCGGCGCCGCAAGGAGCGAGCCGTCGCGGCAGGGCTCCACGCCCCAAAGACTGCGGCTGTAGTGATCACGCTACAGCCGGACGCGGTAAAGAGGGGCGTGACGTACCGTGACGTGCTCACCAAGGCGAGGGAGACGGTGGACCTCCAAGAGCTGGGGATCACCGAGGGCCTCCGGCACAGGGTGACCGCAACTGGCGCCCGCATGCTGGAGATCCCCGGTGCGACAAGTGGCCCCACCGCTGACGCCCTAGCTGAGAAGCTAAGGGCGTCCCTCAATGCGGACGAGGCTCGAGTCTCCAGGCCCGTCAAGTGCGCAGACATGCGAGTCTTGGGCCTGGATGACTCCGTAGCGGAGGGAGAGGTGGTGGCCGCCGTCGTCAGGACGGGCGGGTGTCTGGCCGAGCAGGTGAAGGCGGGCACCATACGTCCGGACCCCGTGGGTACGCGAACCGTAATGGTAAGCTGCCCCGTGACGGCGGCCAAAAAGATTGTGGAGGGCCGAAGGCTTCTGGTGGGCTGGGTTTCGGCGCAGGTTAAACTGCTGGAACCCAGACCTCTGAGGTGCTTCCGATGCCATGTGGGGCACCACGTTGGCGTCCAGTGCACCTCGGAGGTGGACCGCAGCACTCTGTGCTTCCGCTGCGGTCAGCCCGGACATAAGGCCGGCTCGTGCGCAGCCGCGCCGCACTGCGCAGCATGTGCGGGTGCTGGCAAGCCGGCCGATCACCGGGCGGGCAGTAAGTCCTGCGCTCCACCCGCCGGAACCAGGAGGAGAGGCAGGCCCTCCGCCACCGTTGCCACAATCAATCAATCAATCAAATTATTTATTTCGGGTTGCATAGACCCATAGATAAATACCTTAACCTAAGTATACATATTATTATCAACAATAAGTGTTAGTAAATAAAACTTATGCCTATGTTAGTAACACTTCACTAGCACCGCACTACGTCTTTGTGCTGTCGTGTGGAATAGGTCCGCGGAAGCGACGGAACACCACGTCCTGCGGCCAAAAGCTTTCTTCCAACACCAGGTTGAGGTAGCACGTCGGAATACGCACTACAAATGCCTTGAAATTGACATTGCGGCGCGACTCTAACAGCTGCACCCTCGCCACAACCACCGTCACCGCGGCCAGTGCCACTGCCACTGTTGCCGCCGCCGCCACTGCCGCCACCCGGGAGGAGACTGAAATGGAGGAGTAACGGCTCCATTGAGACTCCTCCAGGCGAACATCAACCACTGCGCTTGCGCTCAGGACCTGTTGCTCCAGAGCATGGCGCAGTGGTCGATTAACATTGCCGTGGTCGCTGAGCCGTATTTTGTCCTGCCCAGGGATGACTGGGTTGAGGACCTGAGCGGCTCAGTGACCATAATTTCGTCGGCCGCCGCCGGCACCCCATCCCTCGAAGGTGTCACGAAGGGACAGGGGTGCGTAGCAGCACGGTTCGGGGAGATAGTAGTAGTGGGAGTGTACTTCTCTCCGAGCCGAACTCTCGCCGAGTTCCAGAACTCTTTAACAGAGTTAAGTGTCGTCGTCGCCGGGTACCATCGCTTCCCCGTGCTAGTGCTCGGGGACTTCAACGCCAAAAATCCGGCTTGGGGTTCCCGTAACACTGATGTGCGGGGCAGGATGGTGGAGGACTGGGCGCTGGAGACAGGCCTGGTCGTCCTAAATCGGGGCTCTGTTCCCACGTGTGTGCGGATGCGGGGTGAGTCTGTGGTGGACATCTCGTTTGCCAGCCCCGCTCTGTCACAGCGTGCCATTGACTGGCGCGTCATGGAGGAGGTGGAGACCTACTCCGACCACCGGTATATCCCGTTCGACGTCTCCGCCCAGACCTCTAGCGCGCCGGTCCAACAGGCCCCGAGTGGTCCGCGGTGGGCGCTGAAGCAGATGGACTGGGAGCTCCTCCTGGAAGCCTCGATCGTGCAGGCCTGGGTGTCATCGCCGGACAGGCCTGCCGATATTGACGATGAGGCGGAGTGGTTCCGGGAGGCCATGTCCGAGATTTTCGACGTGGCAATGCCCCGAGTCCGTCCAGGAAGCGCCTGACGTCAGGTGTACTGGTGGTCGCAGGAGCTGGAGACGCTACGCAAGGCGTGCGTCGCAGTGCGACACCTGTACTCCAGGCACCGTAGGCTCCGCATCCGCCCTCCGGATGCGGAAGCTACGGAGGCGGAGCTGTACGAGGGATACAGAGCGGCGAAGACCGCCCTCCAAGAGGCTGTCCAGCGGGCCAAATACACGGCTCGCGAGGAGTTGGTGGAGACTCTGAACAGAGATCCATAGGGGCGCCCTTACAAAATGGTGCGGAATAAACTCCGCACCTGGGCCCCCCCGCTGACGCAGAGTCTCCGCCCCCAGCTGGTGGAGGAGGTGGTGAGCGCTCTGTTCCCTTCACGGGGGGAGCATACTCCCCCGCCCATGGCTCCGCCGCTCGCGGTGCCTGAAGCGGACCACGCGGACGACGACGACACCCCTGAAGTGACCGGGGTAGATCTGAGAGTGGCGGTAGGTAGGCTGAAGGCCAAAAATACCGCCCCAGGACCCGACGGCCTGCCGGGGAAAGCCTGGGTCCTGGCCTCGACGGCTCTTGGGCCTCGACTGGAGGCGCTCTTAAGCGCATGTATGGAGAGAGGCCAGTTCCCACTCCGTTGGAAGACGGGGAAGCTGGTCCTCATTCGGAAGCCAGGGCGCCCTGCGGACTCTCCGTCCGCATACCGGCCCATTGTGCTGCTCGACGAGGTCGGCAAGCTCTTTGAGAGAGTAATTGCAGGCCGCCTCGTCGGGCACCTGGTGAGGACCGGATCTTGCGGATAGTCAGTTCGGCTTCCGCAAGGGGCGCTCGACGGTAGACCTAGGCTGTGTTCTTCCACGGGCCTCGGCAGCGCCAACCACCAGACGCCCACATATTTGTGGAGGGCATCCGAATCGAGGTGAAGGCCCAGATGAAATATCTGGGCCTTGTACTCGACAGCAGGTGGCGTTTCGGCCCGCATTTTAGCGGGCTGTCGACGCGCCTGCTGAAGACTGCGGGTGCCCTCTCGTGGCTGCTCCCCAATTTGGGGGGGCCCAGCGCGCGATGCCGGCAACTCTACGCCGGCATCTTGAGGAGCATGGCCCTTTACGGGGCCCCTATCTGGGAGGACTCCCTCCAAAGGCGGGAGAACGCCGCCGCCTTGCGGGCCCCCCAAAGGGCCATAGCCCAGCGGGTGTCGCGGGCCTACCGCACGGTGGGTTTCGCGGCAGCGTGTGCTCTGGCTGGCACCCCTCCTTGGGAACTCGAGGCGTGGGTGCTCGCCAGAGTATACGAATGGACGGCGGGGCGGAGGGCGAGAGGAGAACGCCCCGCCCCGGAAGAGCGGGAGGCCGTCCGGCGGGAGGCGAGGGACGCCATCGTCGTCCATTGGACGAGGGACCTCGCCACCGCAGCCTTCGGCCGCCGAACCCTCGACGCGATCGGGCCGGTCCTGCGAGACTGGCTCGATCGGTCGCACGGGTTCCTCTCGTTCCGTCTGGTGCAGGTGCTGTCCGGACACGGTTGTTTCGGATCGTACCTGCACCGAATCGGACGGGAGGAGACACCGTCGTGCCACGACTGTGGCGCGGCGGAGGACGCGGCGCAGCACACCCTCGCGGTGTGCCCGGAGCTCTCACTCCCAGGTTTGGTTAACGCCATGCTGGGCGATGAGAGGTCCTGGGCGGCAGTGGCCTCCTTCTGCAAACACGTCATGTCCCAGAAGGAGGCGGCGGAGCGCGCGCGGGAGGACGACCCTCACGCGGCGGCGCTCCGAAGACGGAGGAGGGGTCGGAGAAGACGTCAGAATGACGGTCATCTCCGACTCCTCCCAGGTGGAGACCGGCAGGCAACGGGTGCGGGGGCACCCTTGCCTGTATTGCACAGGCCTCCACCAGTGTCGGACGGGAATGGCCAGGTGTTCCCGGCCATTCCCGTAGCCCCCCAGTTAAATGGGGGGCATGCGGGGCCCGCCAACTAGGCGGGCATACGCCGGGAGGGCTGTGGAAGCAGAGGCTGAGCCAATTTCCCATAGCCCTCCCATCACATCATATACTGCCACTCTGGCAGGGAGTCCCACATACTCCGTCTCGTCCCCCGACGAGCGGAGATGCGTAATGTCATTTCTCAGCGACAAAAAAAAAAAAAAAAAAAAAAAAAAGGGGCCGCTCGACGGTGGACGCCATCATGCGCGTTACGAGCCCTCACGACGGGGGACGCGGTGTCTCGGGGCGGGGTTGTCGTGGCGGTGTCACTCGACATCGCCAACGCATTTAACACCCTGCCCTGGAGTTGCATTGGGGAGGCACTCCGGTATCACCGGGTGCCAACCTACCTCCGTCGAATAGTCGAGGCATATCTGACGGACAGAGCCGTCATCTACCCCGGTCGCGACGGGGAGTGGAACCGGCGCGAGATGTCGTGCGGTGTCCCACAGGGATCGGTTCTAGGGCCGCTCCTGTGGGACATCGGTTACGACTGGGTGCTGCGGGCTGACCTCCCTGATGGCGTCAGCGTGGTGTGCTACGCTGACGACACGCTGGTCCTGGCGCAGGGGAGGTCGCATCAGGCGGCGGCCGACGCGATGACACGCGGGGTTGCGATAGTCGTGGAGAGGATCCGGCAGTTGGGTCTCGAGGTGGCTTTGCACAAGTCCGAGGCCATGTCTTTCCATGGGCCCCGGAACAGGCCACCATCGGGATCCCAACTAACGGTAGGAGGGGTTCACATCGGCGTCGAGTCCACGATGAAGTACTTAGGACTCGCGCTCGATAGCCGGTGGAACTTCGTGGAGCACTTCCGACGTTTGGCCCCCAAACTGGAACGGACTGGGGCCGCCCTCAAGCGGCTTCTGCCCAACCTGAGGGGTCCAAACGCCTCCTGCCGGAGGCTTTACGCGGGGGTCGTGCGGTCCATGGCTACATATGGGGCCCAGGTGTGGGCGCGTTCACTGCGGCGGAGAGCCACCCACTATCTGAACGCGCCCCAAAAGGTGGTAGCCGTAAGGCTGATACGGGGCTACCGCACGATCTCGGGCGAGGCGGCAAGCCTCCTTGCCGGACTGCCGCCGTGGGATCTGGAGGCGATAGTCCTCGCGCGCCTGTATGAGTGGCGCGCGGAGGCACTACGCCGGGGGGAAACCCCGCTTCCGCGGCAAATCGCAGCGGAGCGGACGGACCTCCGGCGCGATCTCATGGCGGCATGGAAAGAGCGACTGTCGCAACCCAGCGCAGGGCACGCCACGATAGCGGCGGTAAGACCCCTCTTTGAGGAGTGGCTAGAGAGGCGTCACGGCGTCCTCACCTACCGCCTGACGCAGGTCCTCACCGGACACGGAAGCTTCGGGAGGTTCCTGCACATCATCAGGCGGGAGGAAACGCCCGGGTGTCACCGCTGCGATGATCGCCCCGAGAACACGGTGGAGCATACGGTGGGGGCCTGCCCTGCATGGGCGGAGCACCGCCGTGTCCTCGTAGAGGCGAACGGCAGCGGCGGCGACCTCTCACGCCCGGCCTTGGTTCAAGCCATGGTCCGGGGCGAGGGGGAGTGGGAGGCAGTCGCCTCCTTCTGCGAAGCAGTCATGCTAGCGAAGGAGGTGGCGGGACGGGAGAGGGAGAGAGTCTCCCGTCAAAGCCGCCGCGGTGGACGCTCCGGGCGTCGGGAGCCGCGTGACGACTCCCGGCCACCGTAGGCGCGGGCCTGCGGGCGGTGAGTAATGGGTAGCTCACCGTCCGATCAGGATCAGGCCCGTGCCGGACGGCGCGTAGGTGTTCCACGCGCGCCTCAAAGAGATGTCAGCATCGAAGCGGGAGCCCGCTAGGGCCCAAGCCTGTCGGGAAAGCGGGATCATCCATAAGGGGTACCGCTGACCCGGAACATAAAGGGCCAAGGAAGGAACACGGGTGGGTTTTAGTCAGTAAGAGTCTGACACTCCCTTCCGCTCCACCCAGAGCGGGAGGGGTCATTTGATGATGTCCCATCCTCAAAAAAAAAAAAAATGACTGATATACATACTTGTGTACATATACACACCCAGACACAGGTCAAACAGACATGTTCATGCACACAAATGTTTTACTTGTCCGGGGATCGAACCCGGGACCAGCGGCTATCGATATCGCTTGACTTATCCAAGTGGCGATGTATTAATCTTCCGAGACTCTGCGATTGAACAAGGTGCAGCAGTGTTTTTTTATGATAAGCCTAGTACCCATAAGGCTGATGCGTGACGAAGAGATTCTGTGGGAAAATGATCGTCCGTCTTCAACGTTTTACTGTCGCCCTATTCAGTTCAAGTTCATGAAGGAGTGTAAAAGTTCAGTACAGCATGAAAAACAAGCCATAGAACAGCAAATAGAAGCACTTCAACCGTCTGAACTGCACGAAGTGACCGTCAAATACCAATTGTTAATGACAATGATCGATGGAAAGATTACTTCGTATATATCGGAAACTTCGGCAGCTGTTTGTGACATTTGTAAGGCGAAGCTATCAGAAATGAATAATCTAAAAGACATCGACCGCAGACCAAGAAATGAAGATATGTACCAATACGGATTGTCTTCATTACATGCGTGGAATCCGGTGCAAGGAATGTTTGCGTCTTAAAGGTATAGAATTAAATAATTTTAAATATAATCTAAAACTATTTAGTGTACTTACTAATTCTAAATACTAAACTATTCTGAATACGAATATATTGCTTTTTTATTTTAGCTTACCGTATGGACTTCAAGAAAGGGAGCTTAAACGGTGAGGACAAAGATAAAATAGCACAGAAAAAAACGACAAATCCAGCAAGCCTATTTTTAATTTAAGATCGTCACTGCTAAACGATTTTTTTTGTGATGTAAAAATATCGGCAAGCATCGCTGGTGTTGATGGAGAGTTAATTGAAAGGTTCCACATAATTTTACAGACAGTGGCTTCTGGTGAGCGAGTGGATCTCCCTAAATTCTCCTAATTTTGTAAAGATACAGCCACTTGGTACGTCCAGTTATATCCGTGGTACTACATGCCCTCTAGCGTACATAAGTTGCTAGTACATGGTACGGATATAATTGAATATTTTGGACTTTTACCAATCGGGAAACTGTCGGAAGGACCATCAGTAGTCAAGCTTTTGGTGTCTCTTACAACAGAACCTGAATTGGAATTTATAGATATACTCGTAAATCAACAAGACCTCAATCGTCTTGCAAATTATTGCACTAAAAACAAACAAACTCCAACTCAGTATTTCTAAATGTTGCTGTATTAGCTTCACTAAAAATAAAAATATTTTTAAATATCCCTATGCAATACACAGTGAATCACTGGCAAGGAAGAGTTTGATCCGCGACCTGGGAATATTACTTGACGATAAACTGCACTTAGACACACATGTTAATAAAATTGTTAATAATGCTTATCGCATGTACGGCTTTGTGATGAGATCAGCCATAGAATTTATGAACCCAAGTACATATTTATATCTCTATCGATCACTAGTTAGGTCTCAATTAGAATATGCAGTACCTGTGTGGAACCCCTACTGCAATTTAATATATTGAGTGTATAGAAAGCATACAACGTAAATTTTTTAAGTCTATGCATTATCGCTGCTTTAAAAGTTGTTACCTCTCTTATAGTGAGTTACTTAAAAAATATAATTGGCTGCCTTTGAGTTCAAGGCGTGCTTTTCTTGAAACCACATTTTTGTATGACTTATGCAATAATTCGTATGATTGTATAGACATGAGTAATAAGTTGTGTTATATAGTTCCTAGAACATGCCAGGGACGCGAGGTGCGCTCACGACCTGTATTCGCCACTACTTCCTGTCGTACAAACGCAGGCCTGCGTGCACCTCTTCGTCGCCTTACGAGCAATTTTAATAAGAATTTCTGCAGTTTGGATCTGTTTGCTTTGCCACATAGTAAGTTTAAACTCATGTTACTTAATATATTGAAAAATTTATGTGAAACTTTTGTTCCGCTTATATGCGGCATCTTTGGGGCTTTGTTTTGTTGGTACTTTAATATTAATTTTCCTCTTATTTATTGTTTACAACGCTAGTCTTTAAATTTACCAAATTGTCTCACTGTGTATCTGTGGATAACGTGGTTGATTTCACATTTGTATCATTTCTGTATCCTATCTTTCTGTTTTTCTTAATGTGTTATTGTTTGTTTTCCCTAATAAATAAAATAAAATAATTTACAAGATAGTGATAGTGATTAAAACTATTTTTTTATATTAATTTTGTTAGGGTACAAGCTGTAATTTTGAATTTAAATAAGTATATATATATTTTTTTCAGTTTAAATTTTTTTAAAGTATAAGCCTGAAAATATTATTTATTTGGTACTCTCTTCGATAAATTAATGTTTTGAAATTAATAACATTCCGTATTTTGTTAGTATGTATAAGTAAAACAATAGTTTGGGTACATTTATATGATCATCTATGATATTAGAAATAAAAAAGAGTCGTATTATTTTTTTCATTTTTCGGTTCCTCATAACTCGTGAAGGGGCAACATTGAGCGCGTGTTGATAGTGTAGGATTATAGTCACTATGCCATAGAATAAGGCTCAAGTAGTTTTAAAGCATGTCCTGTCAAGACTTGGCCGAATTTGAGCAATTTCTGTCTCATTCCACACAACAAAAAATTTGCAGGTAAACTATCAGCATAGTAACTATTATACATATAATCTGTGCTATCAGCTGTAGAGAAAAACGTAAACTTAGACGTAGACAATGTATTCGTTAGAATGACGAGACCTATCGATATTTTTTTTTTATGGAATTTGTAAAAAAAAACCCTATGTCCCTCATATTATATCAGCTTCGACCCACCGTGCACCGTAGCGCCCACTTCGGTAGTAGGTACGACACGATTGTATTCCTTTTTCTCGCTCTCTGAAATCTGCGTGCACCTTTTCCAATAGAAAATAAGTTCTTCATATGAGTGATGCATGGTGTCACTCACCCGTAATAACTATGCACTGGCTCTCGTTCCTGTCGCGCACCCACCGGTACGCCGTCGCCGTGATCGCGTACCTGCAACCGAGATCGGGTTAGCGAAGAGAGCCAGTAGCGAACATTACTTATCGGTACGTTACCAAGTACTGACAGGTGCGGTGGCAGCTGGTAGGGCGGCCGCGCCAGGTACGCGCGCACCAGCTCGGCCGAGTACAGCGGCAGCGCGCGACACGGGTTCACCGACACTAGCGCGTTGCCCACGTACGTCTGCAAGCACACGAGACACTCGTCAGCGCTACCCTGCCGTCGCGCACGCGACGCGCTCTCAAATACTCACGTATATTATGTCACGTTTGTAGCGGACGTGCAGGTTGTGCAGGAACGTGTCCTCGGACAGCGGCGCCAGCAGCACCGCATCGGGCTGCCCCGCGCCCTCGCCCTCCGCCATGCCGGCGCGGCGCCCGTCACCGACCCGCACACACTTGTACCATATGCGCCATCACCATCACACACGTCTGCCCTAATAACAATCACAATAAATCACATCAGTGTTGTTGGGCGTACCGCTGAGGCCAGGCGGACTGCTTGCTTCGCACACATTTAGTTTCCCCCCTCTTTGTCTGGATTTGCATCCCTTAGGTCAAAGGCTGGGAAAGCCCATGCCATTACCACATTGCCCTGTTTGGAGATCAAACACGTAATCTCACTATAAATTAATATAATTATGGTCAGCTTTTACAATAATGATAATAAAAGAGCACAATTATATTCCAATTTACATTTAATTTATTGGAGTAATATTGTCCATAAATGCACAAAGCTGTGATAATTCAATTTATCACAGTGTGTCCCATGCGGTTGATATTTTATGAATCTTGAATTAGAAACCAAGACCTGATTCATTTTGTGGTAACTAAATATCATAACAAACAACATTTTACCTGACACTATACAACACATATCATAACAAACAACATTTTACCTGACACTATACAACACATGCTACACACATTTACTACATTTGCAAGATTCAGGTGTAACATTCACTGTTTGGCAACTAGCTAAAAGTTACACAGAATAACTGTTTTGCTGTTAATCCAAGTCTATTTCATTGTTTTCTGTTTTAAGATACTTTCCACTTTTATAATATGAAACACAGTGCATATACAATGTTCTGTTACTGCATACATTGTTGGTAAGGTAATCAATTAAGATACATACATCAATATTTTAAAGCAGTTATTTTTTTCTATTAATGGCATTGAAATAGATGCTACAATATTAGTCTGTATAAATTATGTAAAATAAAGTGGTTTTTCATGTATGTCTGTGTGCCTGCTTAGTTCTTCTAAACTATTTCAAGTTTTCAAGATCATTTTAATGTACATAATTTATTCTGGAAGGTCTATGTGTGTATAATACATTATTATTTACTAAAATAAAAACAGTAATCACAATGTTTGGACAAGACAAAAAAAAAGTGCAATGCAGGGGCTGGTCGCTAGTAGCAAAGTAAATATAACATCATATCAATTCTAGCATTTTTTTAAATCAATAAGTAGATAATTTGCGCATGAATTTATGAATTTAACTTAGCCAGAACCTCCATTTGTTGGTATCCTGCTCTGCTGTATGTAATAACAGCAACCAAAATGTTCAGACTAAATACCTATTACAACATTACATGCCCAATAAGAGATGTTATTACATATAGAACTTAACTTAAACTGAATACTTAAACTTTTAGATGAATTAACCAATAATGATATTCTTTTTTCGTAATAAAACACACAGTATACTTACAAAATTTAAATGTAAACTAAAATGTATATTTATTCGAGCTCCAGGACGTACCTTGGCATAAATATACCAGATTAATATTTAGTTCGTATCACACTATTATAAATACTGTAAAGATTTTATTTAGAAAAATATATTCAACAAATTCGTTTCTCAGTCACCGCTTGCTGGCATTTTCAATAAAATACACCATATCAAACTCAATGAACCAATGCCTTCAGCAGTTCACAGAGCACCTAATTAAATAAGTATACGATAATTTAGGACACGACTGAACGATTCCAAATAAATAATTCATAAAATTTCACTGAAACTACCATTTAGGTTTTAAGTTTTTGACGTTTTATCGGCAGAATAAAATCATAGAATATAAAGACTTTGAAGCTTTTTTTTTTTTGTTTTGGCTTCGCATGGTTTGTGCATCAATGTCACGTTTAGTTTTCGGAAACAAAGGTAGGGAAACGAAAGAAAAAAAAATGATGATCGATTCTAACGGGATTTAGGATACGACGATTTATAGGATCAGTGTATTTTTAAAAGAGAATAATAATAGTAAATAATGAGCAAATTACAATGACGTTAATATACAACTTAATATTATTATGTGATGAATGAGACTATACATTTATACAGGGTGGCCGGGGAGTTGACGTTCAAATGTAAAGATACTTCTAAAGATATTGATGAGGAGTATCCGAATCACCCCTATGTATGTTCTACGATTTTTCGTAGTTTTCAAGATATAATTTTTTTAATGATTTTTTTCGTAATTTTCAACTAACATCAGTTTTCGATTTTTTTCTCGTTCTGTTGAACATTACTGTTTCAGTTTCTGGTTCTCAACAGTTCACGTACATCGTCCGGAAATTTCCAGTGACGGTCATCCGTCGCTGGAACTTCCCTTGAACAATCGTTCAGGACTGATTGCACGTGTCCAGTGAATGAGTCGATCGCCGCCGTCGTGTCAGCAATAGAGTCGAAGTGGTCGGGGATGGAGTCCAAGTGGGGGGACATGTTGGATTGCAGGCACTCGCTTACTTTCCTCCAGTCCGTTACCACTTTGGTGGACGGGGGTTGGTTGGGGTCAGGGAGACCTATGCGGGGGGCCAGTTGGATGACAACTGGGCGGTGGTCCGAGGTGAGCTCTTGCGCCGCCTCTATAGAGTCCAACCGTAGGTTGATATTCTTTAGAAGCGCTACATTCGAGAACGTCGGGGGTATGGTTAGAGTTGTGGGGGAAGTGCGTGGGAGTCATCGGGGCGATGACATCGAAATTAAGGACGGGGCAGAGGTCAAACAGGTGTTTTCCTCTGGCGATGGCGGAGGTTCTTGAGCTGTTCCAGGCGGAATGTTTAGCGTTGAGATCACCCGCTATGATAACTGAGTCACTCAAGCCAAGCAGGGCAGAGAGGTCGTTGGATAGAAGTTGGAAGTTCGCTGAAGTGTTAGTGGGGGGAAGGTAGGCCGATACTAAGGTAATCGGTTGGTGGCCTGACATGCCTAGTCGACAGACAGACACTTCAAGTCGTGAGAGAGGGGGAGGGTCCAAGGGGATGCAGTAGAGTGACTTTTTGTAATAAATTAGGGTGCCGCCCAAGTGACAACGGGACCTGTCATTGCGAACTACGCGATAGTTGGCAATTGACGGGTTCCGGTCTTAGAGCATTGTTGGTTTAATGCTCTAAGGGTTCCGGTGGATGGGTCTTAAGAATGTCTCTTGAATGAGAAGAATGTCTATTTGATGGTCACGGAGAAACGTGGCGATTTCGTCGCGTTGACCTTTTATGCCATTGGCATTGAAGTAGCCTAGCTTTAGGGATCGGGGTTTGTTTCTCGCGATTGGTGTATTAGCCATTAGTAGGATAAGGGTTAGGTTTGGTGACAAAAGAAGTCAGGGCCTGGGCGCGACTCCTATTTATGCCTTCGTAGCGAATAGCAAATAGTGCCGTGTGCAACACAGCGCCCCGCACCCCGCGTGCGACTCGCCCTACGGCGCGTCGCTATTGGTTGATTTAATTGTAAATAGTAACAAGCTAGCGTCTAACTGTATCAATTATAATGTACACATAAGTAGAGGGTTTTAGAAAATAAAAGTTCAGTTCAGACAGTACATTCAAGTTCGGTTCACCGTTTACTTCAGTGAGTAGTTTTATTTACAACAGTACCAGTACCTACAATCTACAATACACTGCATACTAATAGGCGACGACATCGACAGCTTGAATTGGTGACCCCGTGAAGCCGAACACAAACCTGAAGCCGATGCCCGAGTTCCTGAAACATCGAACTCCTGCTGCAAGATCCCACTACAACCTCAGAAGAACCATCACCATGCCGAAAGGTATTAACGATCTCAGCGATGCTCTGAGCATTTCAACAGTAAAAAGCGATGTGGCAACAATATCACTACCTGCACGACTACCATCATTTTGGCGCCAAAATCCACGCTTGTGGTTCGCGCAGTTTGAAGCCACCGTCGCTGCCAGCAAGATAGGTGAGGAGCAGAAATTCAATCTTGTCGTCCCGCTACTCGGCAACAGCGACCTGGTACAAATCGGAGACATCATCTTACAACCACCGATCACTGGCAAGTACAGCGCGCTCAAAGACAGACTCATCTCAACGTACCAAGAGTCAGAACACCGGCAGTTACAGAAGCTACTCAGCGGCCTCGAACTCGGTGATCACAAGCCAAGCCAGCTGCTGCGTAAAATGCGAGACCTCAGTGGCAAGCTACTATTGGATGAAGCGCTGAAGGTTATGTGGCTCAACCAGCTGCCCGCACAAGTTCGTGCCGTGCTCTCCGTCAACACCGAGTCATCGCTCGAAGTGCTAGCTGCGATGGCAGACAGAATGATGGAGCATTTTGAACCCGCTACAGTCGCCGCAGTCTCCACGCTCACATTCAAGACAGCGTACACAGGTACCAGCAGTACAGTAGACCTATAACGCCCGCAAGCCCGGCGACCACGACTGGCTGTGCCGTTTCCACTACCGATTCGGCAACGGGGCAAGCAAATGTGAATCGCCGTGTTCCCTAGCAAAGCGGGAAAACTAGAACGATGTAGCGGGTGTCGATGTAAACCAAACGACACGGGAGCCGACATATCGGTATTAGCCGCATGAAATCAGAAATATTCAAGGCCGGCGGAGAATGCAGGCTACCAACTTTTCGCGGGCGGCCAACGGAACAGAGATTCGTACTACGGAGAGCGCACACTCGAGCTCAACCTAGGCTTACGAAGAAGTGGACTGAAGACTGTGAACTAAGTGGACTTTCGTCGTCGCAAGTGTGAAGACTTCATTACTGGGTGCCGACTTCCTAGTACACCATAAACTGTTAGTCGACTTGCACCAAAGAAAATTCATCGACCGCGTAACCGAGTTCAGTGTAAACGCCGTCAAAATAAACAGCAATGAAGAATCAATCTACATTATCAATCGCGACCACAATTTTCACGACCTGCTGAAGAAATATCCAGATGTACTTCAACCAATGACACTTAAAACTCCAACCAAGCATGACGTCACACATCACATCGAGACATCTGGGCAAAGTCAAAGTCAAAGCATTTATTTCAAATAGGCACTTATAAGGCACTTTTGAACGTCAACATTTAAATTTAAATAGAATTGATTCTAGTCGCCCCTTCCAAAGGTTAGTTTCGTATGGAGAAGAATGGGCAAGAAACTACCACCGATCCGGCCACCGATCTACTCACGGCCGCGCCCTCTACTGCCTACTGCCCGACAAATATAAGGCGGCAAAACTCGAATTCCAACTGTTATACGGGACCATGTAAATCTTGTTTGAAAAAAAAACACTTTGTTTTACACGAAAGAAATAATTTAATTTGGGATTTGACCTTGTTACAATTTGGGCAGAACTGGCAGACACAACTATAAACGGAGATGGTAGAGGTTCAGAGGTCGAAACGAGACTGGCGCGTCGCGGGAAGTGGGAGGATGACTGCCCTAAAGTGATGACAAGGCAATTTACAGGAAATCTAAGTAATCGATTATTGTTGATTATTAAGGGTTTTCCTTAACATTGGGAAACCGTAACAGCCCCCCGATTTGGAGTAAACTACACCCTTTAAAGTGAAGTTTATGTCTAAGTTAATGAAATGCAAGTCAGCCGATTCGAAGAGAGGGACCTGTGTTGACGTTTGAGAGTTCAAAGTCATCTAACTCAGGGTCATTATTTTTAGGAGTTTTATTTTCCATAAATTTCATTATTTTCTTGTGTATGCCAGTTTTATACACCTTAAAGATAATAAAGCACAAAATAGAAATTATAATTACAATTGTAACACCCGAATAGTATTTTTGATACAAAACAATATGTGGCTTTTCAATTATATTGTTAAGGCCTTTCTAAATTTCAGGGTTATCATAAGCTAAGGAATCTAAGTTAACATTCTTAAGATTAACTACAGGTGAGTTCGATACAATATTATTGTATGCTATGATATTACAACACGAATCATTTAAAATATTAAAATTAGAAACAATAGTTTTCAGCTGAATCTTATGATTTTCATGCGAGGTGAAACGGGTGTCTTTGCAGTAGGCAATACATTTAGAAGGTAAGTATAATACACCATTTCCACTAAATTCTATTTCAGTAGATTGAGAGTTATTACATTCAATACTCATTTTAGTGCTTTCTGACATTACATAAACCATCTACTAACAGCGTAGTGGTTGCCAGATGCTAACGTGACCTTGATTTGGTTTCACAAATCGAAGGGATTGAGGTAAGTACTTTTGTAATAATTTCCGTTTCACAGGATGGTGTCGCGGAAGAGGAATATAATATTGATGTTTCACAAAGGTAATGATCATTATTAATTGTCTTGCAATACCTAATCCAGATTATCTAACTTACAGTACATTGACCTATCTCTGCTGATACCAATATATTTGGAGGATTGAATAGTGGTCGAGTATGAATTTGGATTATTCTTATCATGAGGAACCGGTGAAGGTATGTTATGATATACACTTAAGGTATGAGAGGGATTTTTACTGTAAACACAACTTTTTCTTTATTGAAGTAACTAGATATTTCTGATATATTTAAAATTGTATACATGTTATCGAGGCTTAAAGGAACTGGAAGTTGTTTAGATTCTGGTAAGAATCTATAACTATCGACCAATTCTGTGTAAAGTTCTTTGGGTGTTAGGATAGTAGGGTACAGGACATTAGAATTGCTAAACATAATAGAGTTAATTATATCTTCAACTTTGAAGGACAAGGCTAGGAGACTATTTTCTATCATGGAAGTTAATTCCAGCATGCGAGACCTAATACCTAATTCTTGTGAAACGTAAGTCAGATTTAGAATATCTTGAGACAATTCATCCATTGCATTTTTCAGATGATTTTCATTTAGTTTTATTGTACACAGAGTTTCATTAAAAGATCTAAGCGAAGAGATAGTGACAGAAGGGCTAGTTTCTTTTGGTCTGTTTCTACTTCTTTAATGGCATTGTCGTATCGGATGGCATCGTCTTCATCCATTGTGCCAAATATTTTATTGGATATAGTGCCAACGAATCTTATAAGTGCAGATCTCCTTGACTGGCGAGATGTAAGGTGAAAAATGGCCTCGTTGCTATGGGCTATATCATTATAACGGGTATTCAATGGTTTAAAGAGATTACTACATTCGAAATAATCAAAGACTTTACCATTGTCACATATTTGATTAGATTTATCGAGGATAAGACGGAGGTTTAGAATATGTGGGTTAATAAAGGATACATCATAAGGGATAACTATACTAAGGTGACTATCGATTAAACTTAAAGAACCTAAAGGGTCGAAGTAGATGCCAGGACTGTTCGTCAAGGGCGTAATGAACTCCTGACCCAGCGTAGAACTACTGTAATAAAATAAAATTAAAATTAGTATTAAGTAGTATCTAGGAGCTAGTTTGATTTCGTCATAGTGATGTGTCACATGACGTCTATTTATCAGTAAGGTCAGGGTGTTTTTGCCATTGATTTTTACAACCTTATACGGTCCTTTCCAAATTGGCGAAAAGGCTTTGCGCAAACGCACATGATTTTTGAGATATACGTAATCTCCTACTTTATATTGAATAGAACGCGAGCGAGTGTCATAATACTGTTTAGATCTTTCCTTACATCTTTGTATGTTTTCGATGGCTTTTTCTCGTGAAAGTTTTAGACGATGGTGCAGGGATTTGAGATATTCTGGATACGTAAGGTTTGATTGTAATTCGTAGACGGAGTCCGGAATAAAAGGCTTCTGGCCGAAGAGGAGCTCGTATGGTGTGAAGTTCGTAGTGGAATGAGTAGAGGTGTTATACGCCAACATAGCAGTATAGACATATTATGCCAATCAGAGTGGTTTTCATTGACATAAGATTTAAGATATTCTTTAAGTGTAGAGTGACTGCGTTCAAGTGCACCTTGAGTTTGAGGATGGTATGGGGAAGACCAAATTTGTTTGATTTTCAGAAAATCGCAGGTTCTTTTAAATAAATCTGCGGTGAAGTTTGTGCCTTGATCGGTTAAGATGGACTTCGGGATACCGAAAACAGAAATAAAGTGCACTAAACACTCACATGTTTCTTCTGCAGTGGCATTAGCAGTAGGGTAAGCGAGGGAATATTTGGTGAGGTCGTCTTGTAGTGTAACAATAAATTTTAGCTTAGTAAGGCCAGCTTCTGGAAGTGGACCCACAAGGTCGAGGCTGAGTCGTTCAAATGGTTTAGTGGAGGTGGTAGTTATTTGCATTGGTGATTTATTGATCTGTCTGAATGCTTTGTTACATTGGCACTGGGAGCAGTTTCTTACGTATGTTTCGATATCTGTCCGCATATTTTTCCAGAAATACCTTTCTTTTATTCGATTAAACATTCGCGTAGATCCTAAATGTCCGGCAATAGGAATGTCATGGTTTTCGCGGAGTATTCTAGATATCTCCGAGGGTGTAGGGAAAATTATGATATTGTGATAGATGTGAACTGATACTGGGGTATTGTTAAAGATATAGCAGAACATGTTGTATATTTTCGTCCAGATATGCTTGTCAAAAGGATTTTGGAAATCAGTAATGGATATGTTTAGATTGGAATCAGTAGAATTACGTAGTATATCGGATTGAAGATTTTGTATACTTTTATAAATGTCTTCGTAAGGACTGTCATGAAAGTGATATACTTTGGTGAATAGGAAATATATTGTCTTACCTTTGTGATTGAATGAGATAAAGGAGTAGAGAGTTCTTTCCCTATCTAGGAGTTCTTTAGAGTTTTCGAGGTTGCTCAGGATTTCTTCTACGTGTGGGTTGGAGTCATCGAGATCGATGGAAGTAGGTATAACAATGATTTTGCAGTTAGATTTCAGGACGCTTTCGTTATGTTCTGTGGTTTTAGCGTTGCTATTAAAGTCTTTGTTACTCATTGTTTTCAGGAATTTGCTATAGTTATCATCGCGAGAAGGATTTGTTGTGAGATTCGGAGATTTGCTAGATGTGGTAGGTGTAATAGGATCATCGATACCTGGTGGTAGGTCATCGTTTTCTAAGAGGCCTACAGACGGTAATTTATAGTCAAGTTCTAGGGAACCAGGAGGTAGTTGGATATCAAGATCCTCGAGAGTTAGAGGGCTAAATTGAGGTGTGGAATCATCTGTATTTTGGTTAGAAGTAGATGGAATTGGATCACAGTCTGATGGTTGAATTGGATTTACAGGATATCGGGATAAGGCATCAGCAGCGGCATTAAGTTTTCCCTTTTGATAACCGATTTCGTACTCGTATTCCATTAGCTTCAGGCACCATCTTTGTAATTTGCCACTGGGGTCTTTATGATTAAACAACCACTTTAATGGCCTATGATCAGTAATGATCAGGAATTTTGTCCATAGAGATATGGGCGAAAGGTTTTGCAACCGTACAAAATAGCAAGCAGTTCTTTTTCAGTGGTATTGTAGTTGGATTCGCTCTTATTGAGGATGCGAGAGGCATAGGCTATTGGTTTATCTTTAACAATTGGACCTTGACTGAGTACGGCACCAATGGCATAATTAGAGGCATCACACGTTAAGATGAAAGGGGCTGAGAAATCTGGATAAATGAGAATAGGACCAGAGGTAAGTTTGTGCTTGAGCTCGTCAAAGCCAACTTGTTGTTGGTTTTCCCATAGGAAGGGGACATCCTTTTTTAAAGTTGAGTTATAGGTTTTGCAATTTTCGAGAAGTTAGAGATGAAACGGCGATAGTAGGATACAAGTCCGAGGAAGGACTTAATGTCCTTTGGGGATTTGGGAGTAGGAAATCGGGTTACTGCTTTTATCTTTTCAGGGTTAGGTTTTACACCATCTTTAGTTATATGATGGCCAAGATATGCGACTTCACGTCGGAGAAACTCGCACTTATCAGGTTGGAGTTTTAGATTATAATCTCGAAGCCTTTGGAATACTGACGAGAGATTATCAATGTGAGAGTTCAAATCGTGAGAATATATGACTATATCATCGAGATAAACAAGAGATAAAAAAAAACCGTATGCCTTGAAGACCTGTGAGGGCGGTATTCATTAACCGTTGGAAAGTAGCGGGTGCGTTCCAGCGGGCCAAATATACGGCCCGCGAGGAGTTGGTGGAGACTCTGAACGGAGATCCATGGGGGCGCCCTTACAAAATGGTGCGGAATAAACTCCGCACCTGGGCCCCCCCGCTGACGCAGAGTCTCCGCCCCCAGCTGGTGGAGGAGGTGGTGAGCGCTCTGTTCCCTTCACGGGGGGAGCATAGTCCCCCGCCCATGGCTCCGCCGCTCGCGGTGCCTGAAGCGGACCACGCGGACGACGACGACACCCCTGAAGTGACCGGGGTAGATCTGAGAGTGGCGGTAGGTAGGCTGAAGGCCAAAAATACCGCCCCAGGACCCGACGGCCTGCCAGGGAAAGCCTGGGTCCTGGCCTCGACGGCTCTTGGGCCTCGACTGGAGGCGCTCTTAAGCGCATGTATGGAGAGAGGCCAGTTTCCACTCCGTTGGAAGACGGGGAAGCTGGTCCTCATTCGGAAGCCAGGGCGCCCTGCGGACTCTCCGTCCGCATACCGGCCCATTGTGCTGCTCGACGAGGTCGGCAAGCTCTTTGAGAGAGTAATTGCAGGCCGCCTCGTCGGGCACCTGGTGAGGACGGGGCCGGATCTTGCGGATAGTCAGTTCGGCTTCCGCAAGGGGCGCTCGACGGTGGACGCCATCATGCGCGTTAGAGCCCTCACGACGGGGGACGCGGTGTCTCGGGGCGGGGTTGTTGTGGCGGTGTCACTCGACATCGCCAACGCATTTAACACCCTGCCCTGGAGTTGCATTGGGGAGGCACTCCGGTATCACCGGGTGCCAACCTACCTCCGTCGAATAGTCGAGGCATATCTGACGGACAGAGCCGTCATCTACCCCGGTCGCGATGGGGAGTGGAACCGGCGAGAGATGTCGTGCGGCGTCCCACAGGGATCGGTTCTAGGGCCGCTCCTGTGGGACATCGGTTACGACTGGGTGCTGCGGGCCGACCTCCCTGATGGCGTCAGCGTGGTGTGCTACGCTGACGACACGCTGGTCCTGGCGCAGGGGAGGTCGCATCAGGCGGCAGCCGACGCGATGACACGCGGGGTTGCGATAGTCGTGGAGAGGATCCGGCAGTTGGGTCTCGAGGTGGCTTTGCACAAGTCCGAGGCCATGTCTTTCCATGGGCCCCGGAACAGGCCACCATCGGGATCCCAACTAACGGCAGGAGGGGTTCACATCGGCGTCGAGTCCACGATGAAATACTTAGGACTCGTGCTCGATAGCCGGTGGAACTTCGTGGAGCACTTCCGACGTTTGGCCCCCAAACTGGAACGGACTGGGGCCGCCCTCAAGCGGCTCCTGCCCAACCTGAGGGGTCCAAACGCTTCCTGCCGGAGGCTTTACGCGGGGGTCGTGCGGTCCATGGCTACATATGGGGCCCCGGTGTGGGCGCGTTCACTGCGGCGGAGAGCCGCCCACTATCTGAACGCGCCCCAAAAGGTGGTAGCCGTAAGGCTGATCCGGGGCTACCGCACGATCTCGGGCGAGGCGGCAAGCCTCCTTGCCGGACTGCCGCCGTGGGATCTGGAGGCGATAGTCCTCGCGCGCCTGTATGAGTGGCGCGCGGAGGCACTACGCCGGGGGGAAACCCCGCTTCCGCAGCAAATCGCGGCGGAGCGGACGGACCTCCGGCGCGATCTCATGGCGGCATGGAAAGAGCGACTGTCGCAACCCAGCGCCGGGCACGCCACGATAGCGGCGGTAAGACCCCTCTTTGAGGAGTGGCTAGAGAGGCGTCACGGCGTCCTCACCTACCGCCTGACGCAGGTCCTCACCGGACACGGAAGTTTCGGGAGGTTCCTGCACATCATCAGGCGGGAGGAAACGCCCGGGTGTCACCACTGCGATGATCGCCCCGAGGACACGGTGGAGCATACGGTGGGGGCCTGCCCTGCATGGGCGGAGCACCGCCGTGTCCTCGTAGAGGCGATCGGCAGCGGCGGCGATCTCTCACGCCCGGCCTTGGTTCAAGCCATGGTCCGGGGCGAGGGGGAGTGGGAGGCAGTCGCCTCGTTCTGCGAAGCAGTCATGCTAGCGAAGGAGGTGGCGGGACGGGAGAGGGAGAGAGTCTCCCGTCCAAGCCGCCGCGGTGGACGCTCCGGGCGTCGGGAGCCGCGTGACGACTCCCGGCCACCGTAGGCGCGGGCCTGCGGGCGGTGAGTAATGGGTAGCTCACCGTCCGATCAGGACCAGGCCCGTGCTGGACGGCGCGTACGTGTTCCACGCGCGCCTCAAAGAGATGTCAGCATCATAGAGGGGGCCCACTAGGGCCCAAGCCTGCCGGGAAAGCGGGATCATCCAAAAGGGGTACCGCTGACCCGGAACATAAAGGGCCAAGGAAGGAACACGGGTGGGTTTTAGTCAGTAAGAGTCTGACACTCCCTTCCGCTCCACCCAGAGCGGGAGGAGTCATTTGATGATTTCCCATCCTCAAAAAAAAAAAAAAAAAAAAAAAAAAAAAAAAAAAAAAAAAAAAAAAAAAAAAAAAAAAAGTAGCGGGTGCGTTCTTTAAGTCAAACGGCATCCTTGTAAATTGGTAATGCCCTTGAGGTACACTAAACGCCGTTTTAGGAGTGTCGTCCTCATTAGTCAAAATTTGATGGAATCCTTATGCAAGGTCGAGGGTTGAGAAATATTTACTCTGACCCAACTGATCTAAAATTTCGGATATCTGCGGTATAGGGTAGCTATCTCCTGTAAGGCGCATGTCAGGAGATGAGTAAAACGACCGAATGATGATTTAAGACTGGCTTTATTATAATAATAAATTGGGTTATATAGTTAGCATTACACTTGTATGTATACTTATTATGTATATATTTTCTTACTACTACTACACCTTCCATCCGAAAGAAAAAAAAAATGTGACAATATAGGAAACATTTTTTTTTTTTTTTTTGATTTTGGTTATACATTGTTATATTTAAGTAGAGTACAATATAAGTAGAAGTACTTTTTATAAAATACAAAATTTTATGTTTACATAAGGTTACATTTCTTATAAAGATTGAATAAAATGAGTAAGATACAAAATAAAATAAAACATTAACAATAAAATGTGCTTAGACTAAACATAGTAAGTATTTTATTTGTTATTGGACATATAATTTTGTGCGGTTTTTATGCACTAATTCATTATTTCCATTTTTGATTATTTCTACATTTGGTGGCCTATCTTTGACTACTTTATATGGACCAGAGTACAAATCTCTTAATTTATTCCCTGTCTCATTTTTCAAGAGTATTAAATCATTCACATTATACTTTATTTGCTTAGTATATTTATCACATACAATTTTTCTCTTTTCTTTAGACTGTATTAAATTATTTCTCGCCTCTTTTTGTGATAGTTGCAACCTATATTTGAGCTCACATGGATAGTGATCGTAGTTGTATAGTGGTTCTAAATCAAGAGTCAAATTACTTGGGAGTGAGCATTTTTTACCAAAGACAAGTTCATACGGGGTAAATTTTGTCTCGGTATGCACTGTCGTATTATATGCAAACGACCAAAAAGGTAACCAACTGCTCCAAGTCTCAGGGTGACTATCAATTTGGATGCGAAGAAAAGCATTTAAATTTTTATGTGACACTTCTAACGCACCTAATGACTGGTGGTGGTACGCAGTCGAGTTTAACTGATTTATTTTAAGTAATTTACATACCTCTTGGAATGTAGATGCGATGAACTCTTTCCCCCTGTCTGTAGTTATCACTTTCGGTACTCCATATCTAAGAATAAAGTTAGTTACAAAACTTTTAGCTACCTCGTCAGCTTTTTTAGAAATTAAGGGATAGGCTTCTATATATTTTGTTAGTTCGCATTGTAGCGTTAAGGCATAAGAGTTATTATTATTATCAACTTCAAATGGACCCACTAGATCTAAATATATCTTTTCAAAAGCTGTGTTAGCTGTT
Source organism: Brachylomia viminalis (assembly GCA_937001585.2). Classification (NCBI taxonomy): domain Eukaryota; kingdom Metazoa; phylum Arthropoda; class Insecta; order Lepidoptera; family Noctuidae; genus Brachylomia; species Brachylomia viminalis. The sequence goes on from CAKZJQ020000011.1 coordinate 289,096, forward strand.
GTTGTTATTGTTAATGGCTCTTTTACGGGTAACGAATATTTTTGACGCTGGCATTTGTCACAACGCCTAACAAAGTTCTTAACATCGTTAGCTAACCCTGGCCAATAATAGTACCCCTTAATGTTATTGACCATCCTTCTCATACCTGCATGGCCACTGCTAGGTAGGAGATGGAAGTCATTTAATATAACTTTTCTGTCATCTTCATTATAAATTGTCTTCACATTATTTATTATATGTATAGGTGGACCGGTCCTATCTTTCATAGATTTCATAGTTTTTTAATAAATTGCTTATTATCATCCTTTTTTATTATACTTATTTCATTGACATTTATTATTTTACAAAAATCATCTAACTCTCTCACAAACTCGCGTCGCGTCATTCGTGAGTCAGAGGTTAGGTACTTAATATAAATTATCTTTTTCTTGTCGACATAACAAAACGTTTTATTTTCTTTACTAATGACTCTTAATTTCCTCAATTTATTTAATTCTTCTTTATTAATCATACGTAATTCTACTGATTCTGCCGGTTTGACATGATTACTTACGACCTTAGGCTGATCAGACCTTAAATCAGTATGTACCATGTCCAACGAGGAGGAATCAGGTTTATTTATTTTTCGCGATTGAGCCCGTGTCATGACATTTACAATGTTCTCATTCAATTCTTTTAATTCTTTCGAACTCAAACAGATTCTAGATAATGCATCTGCAGCTGCGTTATCTGAACCTCTTACATACTCTACGTCAAAATTGTATTCTTCTAATAGCAAACGAAACTTCATAAGCCTGCTCGATGGATCTTTCATGCCAAATAAGTACACTAGGGGCTTATGATCAGTTCTGATTTTAAAGTATTGACCGTACAAGTAAGCTCTAAAATGTTTGACAGCCCAAACTATCGCTAACAATTCTTTTTCTATAACCGGATAGTTTGCTTCGGCCTTATTCAGAGTTCTGCTAGTAAAAGCTACAGGTCTGCCATTTTTATTGGATAAAACTGCTCCAATAGCTTTATTAGATGCATCGGTTTGCAAAATAAAATAATTTTCTTTTGAGAAATCTGGATAATCTAAAACTGGAGGTGACATGATACAGGTTTTTAGTGTTTCAAAAGATTTTTGACATTTTTCATCCCAAACGAAATCAGTGTTTTTTCTACAAAGTTGATTTAACGGTTGTGCAATTTCAGCAAACTTGGGTATAAACTTTCTGTAGTAATTTATGAATGCCACGAACCTTTTGACTTCATCGGCATTTTTCGGACAAGGATAATTTTTTACTGTATTTACTTTATCGGGATCTGGTAATATCCCTTCGTTAGATATGTAATGTCCCAAATATAATATCTGTTTTTTAAGAAAAGTACATTTTGAAGGATTTAATTTTAAATTAACGGATTTGAGTCTTTCAAAAACATCCTGTAAGTTTTTATTATGATGTTCTAATGTCCTTCCAAAAATAATCAAATCATCAAGATAAATCAAACATTTTTCATGATTAAGTCCTGACATCGCCAAATTCATCATTCGCGAGAATGAACTGGGACTGGTTTTCAATCCCATGGGCATTCTCGTCATCTGGTACTGACCGGAATTGAAAGCAGTGAATTTTCGACAATTTTTATCTAAATTAACGTTATAATATCCTTGATATAGATCTAAATGTGTGAAGTATACACTTCCAGACAAAGATTCTAAAATTTCAGTTATATCGGGTAGAGGATACTTGTCATCCTCTATACAGTTGTTCAGTTTCCGATAATCGACAACTAGTCGCCATTTTTTATTTCCCGATTCATCAGACTTTTTAGGCACCAATAGTATTGGGCTAGACTAGTCACTTTTACTAGGCTCTATAATACCATCCTTCAACAACTTACTAATTTGACGATTCATCTCCTCTTTCTGACTAACTGGTAACCTATAAGGTTTAGAAAATACTGGACTAACATTTGGTTTCAAAAAAATATTGTGGGTGTAAATATCAGTGGTTGTCAATCCGTCGCCTTCTAAATAAAAAATATCTGCATATTTTGCACAAATGTTCTTAATACTTTGAAATTCTAAGTCATTTAAATCATTTAATTTCAATAAGGGAAATAATCTTTTTACTCGGTCTGCATTTTTCTCACTTTTTTCAAAACTGCAAATATTATAATCGTTAAGATCGTAAATAGTAGGTTTTATTCCTGACAATGTTACATATTGTTCAGTCACATTCAAAATCTTTAAAGGTATCTTTCCATTTTTTGGAGTCGCTACCGAGCTGGCTAAATAAACGCCATCTTGTAATTCTTGTGAGCAGATTATGCAATCGGATTGAAATTCAGTTTGAATGTAATGTATGGATTCGCATCGCGGCGGAATTTCTAAAACATTAATATTATTGTTATTAGTCAGAGGCAAATAAATTGTTCCGTTCAACCCTAAGTTTAAAGATAAAACATTATTCTTGAAATCTAAACACGTTCCAAATCTGTTCAAGAAGTCTCTACCTAGAATTCCATTCGGCGAAATTGGTAACGAACTAAAAACAAAGAACTTGTGATGAAAAACATATCCATTAATGATTAATGGAACATAAACATATCCAATGGTTTGCACTTCGCCACCTAACCCGTTTATAATTACATTCTCGTTATGTATTGGAATGCTGAATTCGATCGCATGTTTATTAGTTACGGCTGATACTGATGCGCCCGAATCGACTAAGAATGAATAAGTTTTATTGCATGACGCAACCAATAAATGAATAAAACAATTAGTACTACTATTGGCTAAAATTGAATGACTTTGATTATTCTCGAAAAAACTTGTCAAGTCGGGGTTCATCTGGAATTGGTTTCGAATCTTCATTGATTACATTAACCGTGTTTCTTTTTATCCCTCGATTTCCGCGATAATAATTACTACGAAACGTACCTCGATTATAACGCCCTCGGTGTCCTTGGCCACGCGAGTTTGACTGGCTCCATGAACTCGATCGCTGTGAGTTTCCATAGTAGTGCCCTCGTTGAGCAAACGTTCGCCGATTACGTCCATTGCCACGTGGGTACCTATAGTTATTATGATAATGCCTAGAGTAATTATTGGACATACCCATCACCTCTCCTGCGGTCGAAGATGAAGTCTCCTCATCTTGAGCAGCTTGTATGGCATCTTTCAGGGAACTGTAATTTCGAGCGGAAATTATCGTACTGATTCGGCGATTTCGTAAACCCTCGGAAAACTGTTTAATCGCTTGTTTTTCATTGATAGCTTTTAAGATGTTATAACATTCAGTGTTTCCGTCGGCTTGCGATATCGTGAGATCAACAAACAACTCTGTTATTAACTTCCCATAGTCAGAAATTGGCATATCATTTTGGCGTGTTTTTTGCAATTTATTTTGAATTGCATTAGCGGCTTTTTTTGGCAATAACTCTGTTTGCATGTCTTTAACCAAAGCCTCAACACTTGAATAATCATCTTTAAGGCGTAATTTAGCAGATTGGGACAATCTACTCTTTAATATGAATTTAATTAAATTCTTTTTGCATTCCGGTTTGGTTAACAAAGAATTATAATACTGAATATTGTCTATCAATTGTTTTACACTTGTCTCATCATCTGAGATAACAGGTAGTAAACTCAGAGCTGTTTTCAAATTGAAACTATCCATATTGCTCGACTTTTGAGGTATTACCACAGGCTGACACAATATTTTAATTTCCTGATATAACAAATCAAAATTCTTACGATAGTTTTCATAAAATGGAAAATCATCAGATTGAATCGTACCTTCCTTAAATTTATTTTCAAAGTCTAATAACCATTTAGAATATTCAAAAAAAATATCATTTGCCTCTTTCAACTTAGTTTCTAAAATTCTACCTTCACGTCTACTCGGTCCGATTTTAATTAAATATGTTCGAACTTGTTTCAATTTCTCATATATGTGTTCTAAAGAAATATTCATAACTCACCACCAAACGTAGTACATAACGATAATCACTTACGTAGTTTATGATACATTTTAACTGACATGTATAATAATAATAATTATTATTAGATTAAATGGCGATTAAGCATAGTAAACTGAATACATGACTTAAAATATAAAGTCCAATGACGCAGACGAAAGTCATTACCACCCGATTAAAAGACGCGCACTTTTAATACCGCACTTTTAGGCATAATATACGCACGTAAACACCACTTTTAAGCACTGGTTAACTGGTTACACTTTATAATACGCCCTGGGTTGACTCGCCTCTTCCACATTAGTAGCTGCAGGAAGTTGTGGTTGCCTGAAGAATGATCTCCGCAAAGTATTTCTATTTATCTCCGTGGTAATCCACTTTACATGACAGCGCCTGTACGTCCGGTACAAACAGTACAGGGAACCCAGCAGAAGTACTAGCACGATGATGCACAGCAAAATGTTACTGGTGCTGAGCTGATAATGCACTTGTTCAGCTCCTGCCTTGTTACTTCCCAATGCGGTCTGCACGATCATGGTCTCCTCTTTTGTCTGAGAACCACCCATCTTCACGGATGTTACTTTTAATCAACTTTCCGGAAATTACGAACACGAATGCACAGTAGCGCAGCACGAGATAGAACGCCATCGCTTAATTCAGTTCATTAATCGCACTTAGAAAAAATATTCCACTCCATATACGGACAGTCTCATATTCGACACGCGGGTCCTGTCACGGTCGCCATGTAAGGCGCATGTCATGCGCATGCCATGTGTAAAACGACCGAATGATGATTTAAGACTGGCTTTATTATAATAATAAATTGGGTTATATAGTTAGCATTACACTTGTATGTATACTTATTATGTATATATTTTCTTACTACTACTACACTCCAATAGTGATGTCATTTAATTTTCGGTAATCGATAACTATACCCCATTTTTGTTGTCCGGATGCATCGATTTTTTTTGGGACAATCCATATTGGTGAAGACCATGGGGACTCCGAAGGTTTTATGATTCCTTGATCTAGCATTTGGTCGATTTGTTTTTTGACTTCTTGTTTGTGTACTTCTGGGAACCGGTAGGATTTTACATTTATTGGGTTTTGAACGCTCGTCGTTATGTTATGTTTAAGTGCATTTGTATGGGAAAGATTGTCACCAGGAATATAGAATATATCTGAGTATTCAGAGCAAACATCGTGAAGAGCATTTGCCTCTTCAGGATTGAGGTGGGAGATTCTAAGAAGGTTTAATACTTCTTGTGTTCGGAGGTAAGAGTCGGTGTGTTTGAAATGACAAACTGTATGAGCGTTTACTGGATCAAAAGGTTTGATTAAAGAACTCAGGGGAGTGAGTGTGATATCCAAATTTGACTTTAGGGTTATAGGAGCTTCAGAAGTATTGATTATTGATAAATTAATTCTTTTGTTTTCTTTAACTACGACTAAGCAATTGGCGATCAGTAAATCTTCGTGACAACATTGGTCTAGTACGAGTCCTTCTTTTACCTCAGGGTTGGAGACGGAGCATTCTATGACAGTTTCAGTCCTAGGAGGTATCACATAGGTAGGCGCATTGAAGTGTAGTTTTATTTCGTTTTTACCAATTTTCAAGGTTTCACGGGTGTAGTCAATAGTGCAGCCAAAATCAATTAGCATATCAGTGCCGATTACACCATCATAAGGTAAGTGTATTCGGGGTATTATATGGAATTTATGCGTGATACTATTTTTATCATCTATTTCTATTTTAAGCGGAAAATGGCCTATTGTTGGTGAAGGTTGATCAATGGGGTCAATACCTTTCAAAAGAATTATTTCTGTTGTGATATCAACTGGTATTTGTATGGAAGAGTTTTTCAGAAGGCTTACAGTTGCGCCGGAGTCTACCAGGAGAGATAAGGTACTGTTTGACACAGGTGTGTGGACAAGGATGTGAGGTAAGCGTCTCTTAAATGGACTAATATTAATTTAATAAATTTTTGTTTCAGGAATTGAACGAGGAGTGATTGAGTCTAAAGTGGATTCGTCATATACAGGATGATTTATTTTACGTTCTGCGGGGGCAGTGGATACAGAGGATACAGCGGTTGCAGAGGATACAGAGGATACAGCGTTGCGTTTTATTCGCAAATCCCTATCGTTAGGGGATACAGAGGATACAGCGGTTGCAGAGGATACAGTGTTGCGTTTTATTCGCGAGTCCCTATCGTTAGGGGATACAGAGGATACAGCGGTTGCAGAGGATGCAGAGGATACAGTGTTGCGTTTTATTCGCGAGTCCCTATCGTTAGGGGATACAGCGGATGCAGAGGATGCAGAGGATATAGCATTAGTGTCCTTGATATAGAAATGTTTTGGTATTTGAGGTTTGGGTCTCACGAGACACCACCGTGAGCCCTTTATTCGTTTAAATAATTATTTGGTTCACCTTGAGTATTTTCCATGTAGTCGTTATCCCCGTTGCTATTTACCGCGTGAATTTGAGCTTGATTATTTTGGTTACGCCTTGGTAATAGTCTTTGATTATTTTGATCTCTGAAGCGATTATTATTGAATTCACGTTTCCTACATTCCTCAATAGTATGGCCCACGTTTTTACGATAACGACACACTGGAAGGCCTGAAGTAGATGGTCTTTGACTATTGGGCTCATTTGAAACACCTTGCTGTGTAGGGTTTCGGTTCTGTTGGAATCGACGCTGAGACCAACGTCCTTGATTAGATGGATTGGTATTGATTGCTGATGGATTTCGCTTAGAGGTGGTTTGTAATATTTTTTCTTCAGACACGGCGAAGCCGATGGCTTCATTTAAAGTTTCAGGGTCACGGCATCTGACTACAGTTGATAATCGAGGATTTAAGCCACTGATAAATGTATGCAACGCGAAGTCTTGCATTGCAGCGACACGGCCAGTCAGTTCACCCTTCTTTTTCGTGGGTATTGAAATATTGATTTCGGTTAATAGTTTGGCTAGGCATGTCTCTACGGGGTGCCTGGCAGAAATGGGGTGCCTGGCAGAAAACCTCCCCGAGTGCTCAGTGGCTGCTGGTCCTTTTGTTTTCTTGAGGACGAGCAGGCGCTGGGCCGGTGCACCCTGGGTGCGGGCAACAATCTCCTCGTGAGGGGTGGGAAAGAGGAGATTGTTGTCCGTGGCGAATTTCTGCCGGAGCGGAGGAGTCGCTCCCGAGGGCTCTCTATCTGCGCTCTGCAGCTGCAGAGTGCACGATTAGGGAGCAAGATGGGGTAGACCGCGGGCCGTTTTACAGTCCGTGGTCTAGGGGTCTCCGCGGCGTGTACGTCGCAGTGACCGAGGTGGTGAAGACCGTGGGTTGCTCCTCAACCTGCGGTCTTGGAGCATCCGTGGCGAGGTGTTTGAGCCACGGTGCCGGGTGGTGGGTAGGTTAAGTTAGTTATAGGTTACTTTAGGGGAAAAAAAAAAATATTAGGTTAGTAGCAATAGTTTGTAGATACCGAGCAGCGGGCGGTATATCCTGCACCGGAGGCATCCGCGGGCCATGGGAGGATCAAATACTCTCCCAAAAAGAGCGGCCGCATTGCCTTGGGGAAGTGATGTGCGTACCACCCATTTCGTAAAATGGAAATGTCAGAAACGGAAAGAGATTTGTCATGCGCCCCGGCTGACGCCCGGCGCTCGCAGGTACCCGGGCCTGCGAGTGATAAATTGGTTACCGACGGACGCGCAGGGGTAGGCGACCAGGCCCCTGTTGCTGATAATATTACTGGAAGCAGTATTGTTAAAAATATTGACGGAGGGCCGCGTGGACCGTCTTCCGTTAGGAAACGTCCACGCGACCCTGCTCAGGTGGGAGGTCTGTCCTCAGAAGAGGAAGGCCCGCTGGCCCCGAAGTTGCCGACCACGAGGAGAGGTCGGCAGGCTTCGAGAGGGGTGAGTGCTTCACGGCCGCGGAGGAACGCACAGGGTAGGTTCGTGCGCCCCAATACTCCGGCGGCCAGCGAAGCAGAGAGTGACATGGGGGTCACTACCGAGGACCCTGGTGGCGAGAGTTGTGCCTCGCTAGGGAGCTCAAAGGCGGAGCTCAACGCCACCAGAAGAGAGCAGCGCAAAGCCGTCGCGGCCGACGAAGTGTCGGAAATGGCCCGACGCGCACGCGAGCGACGCGCTGCTCTAGCGGCGGAAGGGCAGAAGGGAAGTAAATTTTCATGGCAATATTCAAAGCCGTCTGAACTCTACATAACCTATAATACCTAGTCTATTTATTTATATCTACATAATTAAAAAAAAATTAAAATAATAATAATAGTTTCCTATATTTGGCCAAAAATAGGAAACGGCTTCAACAGCTGGCAGCATTGCCACGTTGTACCTATGTACCTACCTACGAGAACGTTCGAGAAAGGAGACTGGACGCACCTAGGAAACGTGAAACTCGCGGATCCTGACTACAACGTTTCTCGGCAAATCGACCTGTTACTAGGAGCTGACGTATACTCAGAAATTAGCCTCGACGGTGTACTGAAAAGCAATAACAGCTCTCCAGTTGCACAACACACGCAAATTGGATGGATTTTATGCGGGAAGATGAAACAAACCTTTAACTGCCACGCAACTTCAATTAACTTAGAAGATCTCACAAAATTTTGGGAGAATGAAGATATCCAAACCACTAAAGATATCCCCAAGGACGACCAGTGTGAACAATATTATAACGAAACTGTGAGAAGATCACCTGACGGAATGTATATCGTCAAAATGCCTCTACTTCCCGACTACGCAGAGAACCTGGGCAAATCTAGAACAAATGCGGTTTCACAGTTTCTACAGCTGGAAAAACGCCTGGAAAAAAATGGAAAACTTTCATTAATGTACAAACAATTCATGGAAGAATATGCTGAACTAGGTCACATGAAACCTGCGTCACCGATATCAACTGACATCTACTTTTTACCACATCACGGTGTCCTGAGGGAAAACTCGACAACAACAAAGCTGAGAGTTGTATTTAACGCCTCGCAAAAAACAACGAGTGGCTACAGTCTGAATAATGTCATGGAAAAAGGCGCAAACTTGCAAAAAGATATTCAGGCTCTTATACTTAAATGGCGAACCTACAGATACGCATTCACGGCCGACATTGAAAAGATGTACCGCTGCATTGGGATTTCAGAAGAGCAACAACATCTACAAAGAATTGTCTGGCGGGACTCACGAGATCACCGCTTGCGCGATTACCAGCTTTGCACCGTAACCTACGGTACCAAATGCGCACCATGGCTAGCCATGCGAACTTTGAAGCAACTAGCCATTGACGATGGACACAAACATCCGAAGGCTGCTAAGATACTTGTAGAAGAATGCTACGTAGATGACGTCATTAGCGGTCATAACAATCTCACAGAAGCGAAAAATCTCCAACAATCCTTGATACAACTTTTAAGAGGAGGGGGCATGAACTTACGAAAGTGGACAGGCAATCACCGAGTCATATTGGAAGGTTTACATGAAGATCAGATTTCAACTCAAAACATATTTGATTTTAAAGGTGAAGAATCAACTAAAACATTGGGACTTGGTTGGAACCCAAACAGCGACACTTTCCACTTCAACTGGCCTGTAGAAAACACAACACAGCTAACAAAGAGATCTCTACTCTCAGCTATATCAAAATTCTACGACCCACTGGGTTGGCTCTCCCCGGTGACGGTCAAGGCCAAACTAATATTCCAGAAACTCTGGATGAGTAAACTGAGCTGGGATGACGTAGTGCCCAGCAACATCGAATCGGAGTGGCTGAACCTAAAAACAGAACTGCCGTCGGTTAAGGAAATAACAATAAACAGATGGATTGGCGATACACAAAAATGTGTCGAGCTATTAGGCTTCTGTGACGCAAGTGAAAAGGCGTACGCTTGTGTCGTTTATAGCAGAGTCTTCAACGAACATGACCAACCCATCGTAACTCTACTAGGTGCTCGAACTAAAGTGGCTCCACTGACACAGAAAACCACATTACCTAGACTGGAACTACACACATCAAAAGTGTCTAGGGATCAAGCATTTTTATGCGGATTTCTTGAGATTAAGATGTGGCTTTGTAATAAATTTATGATTTTATAAATTTATATGGATCCTTTTTGGTGCATTTCATAATTTGAATCAGGAACTGTGAATCAAATTCGAGTAAAAGATGAAAATCAGCTGTCAATATTTTCCCTATAAAAACATACAACGCATTGAAGACATTATTAGTGCTACTGTTTCCCTACTACTGATTAAAACCAACGTTATTATGGAGCGGCGACGTCATTTAAGCAGGGAAGAAATGCTCAGAGCCGTGGGAATGATAGAAGCTGGTTCCCGGCAACGTACTGTGGCTTTAGCTCTGAATACAAGTCAGAGTGTTATCAGTCGACTTTGGACACGTTACCGAAGCACTGGTACCGTGGCTGAGCGCCATGGAGGACGGTATCGCTGCACCACACGGAGACAAGACCGATACATTCAAATCTTAACTCGAAGAGCTCCAACAATAACCGCCATGATGTTAGCCGTGAGGCTTCATCACTCTTCAGGGAACTTAATTAGCGACCAAACAGTCAGAAACCGCTTGCATGAAGTGAACCTTCATTCCCGAAGACCGCTACGGGTACCACCTATAGCAATGCACAATCGTAGGATTCGATATCAATGGGCTCTTGAACACAGAAATTGGGCAGAAGAACAATGGCGTTTCGTGTGCTTTTCTGATGAGTCTCGTTTTGGTATGAGACCGGATACAAGACGTATACGACACTAGAGAACCCCTGGACGCCAACAGCGATTAAAATCCTGCCAGGAAGTCCATCCTTATAGTGGTGGAACCATCATGGTATGGGCGGGTATTTGGATCGGCGGAAGAACTGAGTTGATTTGGATCAGAGGCAACCTCAACGCTCAAATTTATGCTGAGACGATTGTATCAGACGTCATCGTTCCTCTACAAGTGCAAATCGGTCCCTTATTTCAGTTAATGCATGATAATGCACGACCGCACACCGCAAGAGTTGTAAGACAGACTCTCGCCGCAGCTAACATCAATGTCCTGCCCTGGCCTGCTCAGTCGCCAGACTTGAACCCGATTGAGCATGCATGGGATATGCTACAGAGAAGAGCTCTGCCGAATATGGAGGGTATCCAGTCGCAAGAAGACCTTTTTTTGTTGTTGCAACGAACATGGGCGGCCATTCCACAGCGTGATTTGGATGAACTCATTTTGAGTATGCCAAACCGATGTTCTTGTGTTGTTAGTGTTCGCGGTAGAAACACGGATTATTAATTGTTTAAGTTACCCAATAAAATTTTAAAGAAAACTGTTATTTCAGTCTTTTTTTCGAACTTTTGTGTTAGTGGTTCAAATGTCAAAAATCCCTTTATTAGGAAAATGGCAAATTTCTTTATTAATGCAAAGGTGACTTGGTTTATCGTTACTGTGACAAACGAAAACACTTTATTTTATGAATCCTCAAAGAAAATTTTAATTAATATCAATCAGGAGAAAAGTTATTGCAAAAATATATGTTGATCCCTAGACACTTTTGATGTGTGTATGTGGCGCGCAACTACTTGCTGCCTTGATGGAGAAAACCAAGCAAATTTTCTGTGGATATAACGTATCTATACAGGCTTGGTCGGATTCTCAAGTTGTCCTTGCGTGGATCCAGGGAGAAACATCAAGATGGGAAACGTACGTAGCCAACAGAGTTGCAAAGATCAAAGGCGTCATCCCTGCAGCTCAGTGGCGTTATGTCAAATCAGAGCAGAATCCGGCAGACTGCGCATCAAGGGGGCTTTTGCCAAACAAATTGAAGAACTTCAATCTATGGTGGCAAGGCCCCGCATTTTTGACAAAACAAGATCCGTCGGAAGGCATTCCTTGCGCTTTCCAAACAAATTTTGGCTGCATAAATCATATTCAAGTCGAAAAAACTTCACAAGAAAATATCGACCACAATATAATAACAAAACTATTAAACAAATGCAGTTCAATGACACAAGTAAACAGGGTCATCGCATGGATACAACGCTTCATAACAAATACGCGCAACAAGACGAAATCGGAAACTACGTACCTAACAACAAGCGAACTAAGTGCAGCGCGTAGAAGTATCATAATTGAAGTACAGCGATTGCAGTTCAATTCTGAATACAAACAACTTGTTCATAATCAAACAGTACCAACAAAGAGCGCAATTTACAAGCTGAATCCCTATATGAACAAAACAGGAATCATCTGTGTCGGAGGTCGTCTTAAGCACTCAAGCTTACCCGGAGAGATGAAGAATCCAATCATCATACCACATAAGGGACGACTCACACAACTTCTAATAGAACAAGCCCATTCAAACACGCTACATGGAGGGGCTCGGCTGACGTTAACTTACATCAGACAGCGTTACTGGGTCGTTGGCGGTAACCGAGCCGTCAAAATGCAACTTCGAAGATGCGTACGCTGTCATCAATTCAACAAAACAGATAGCCACCAACTGATGGGTGACCTACCACAACAAAGGATCACTCCATGCCGACCTTTCACACACACAGGAGTTGACTTTACTGGCCACGTCGACGTCAAACACAACAAGGGCAGAGGCGTGAAAACTTCAAAGGGATACATAGCCATATTCATATGTATGGTAACGAAAGCCGTTCATATTGAACTCGTGTCAGACCTCAGCACAGAAACGTTTATTGCAGCTTTCCAAAGACTGTGCTCGAGGCGCGGAACTCCCAAGCACATGTACTCTGACTGTGGCACAAACTTCATCGGCGCCGCAAAGATACTTCGTCAAGAATTCGAAGCGTTCAAACAACTACTGAAACCAGATCTCTTCAACGAACTGGCCAAATTGGAGGTGGAATGGCATTTTAACGCTCCTGCCTGGCCTACTGCTGGCGGACTATGGGAGGCTGCCGTTAAGTCGATGAAGCACCATCTGCGACGAGTACTGGGGGACCAAAAACTTACATACGAAGAGTTCATTACGATCTTAACAAAAATAGAAGCCTGCTTGAACTCACGACCGCTGTGCCCGCTAACTGAAGATCCAGAAGAGTTTTACAACTGCCTTACTCCTGGACACTTCCTTACAGGAAGCCCAACATTGTCCATGCCGCTTTCGGATTACAATGACGTCAATAACATTGACTTACGCCGCAGGTGGAAGCTTACCGAGCACATGTTTCAACAACATTGGAAAAACTGGTCAAACGATTACCTCACAACACTACAAACACGTAGTAAATGGAACAAACCTACAAAAAACGTCAAAGAGGGCGATGTAGTACTGGTGAAAGATAACAATCTACCGCCGGGAAAGTGGGCCTTAGGTCGTATACTGGAGACTCATCCAGGACCTGATGGATATGTTCGAGTTACTACTCTCAAAACTCAAGCAGGAATCATAAAACGCCCAATAACAAAACTATCGCCATTACCATTGAACTCTGAAATTGAGGATGCCGAGAAAAACGAAACAGAAGAGAAGCCCCGACAGAGTTCGAAAAATGAACAGCGGAAGAGTTCAAAGAAACCAATTAACTCAACGATACTAATAACATTGTTATCATTGTTTACATTAGTAACGGGATCATATAGCGCCATTGACGGCACGCGCGCAGCGCCGGCGTCGACCGCTCAGATTACAAGCTTGGAACGCGAGCGGCCCATATACTATGACACCGTCGGCAAAATGCAAGTAGTGCACGACGAATGGATACTGATGATGTACTACAACCTAACAAACTATTGGGAAGGAACTCGTCGCACTCAAAATTACTTTGAAAATATCAAGAATTTATGCTATAAAACGCAACTGCAGCAATGCATATCGACTATGGAACAATTAAGTCATGAAATCGAACTTTTGAACTACTACAACACCATCCTGATAAATCCACACAAACACTTGAGCAACAGAAAGAAAAGAAGCTTAGTGGATGGAGTCGGTTATATAGCTAATAGTCTGGAATATTGTTTAATAAATGTTTGGAATATTAGATCAACGATTTGCACAAAAATATCAAAACGATATACAATCTCTTCAGACTAACGAAAACTACCTACTGGAGTTAATCAAAAATCAAAAAACTATTGTGGAGCTTGAGAATCAAGTACTGAAACAAAGTGAAGACAACATTCAGCGTCAATTCCACTCAATCGACAACTTCATCAATCAGACCAACATGAACATAGCTTCCATTGAAACGGAAATGGGAATACTTTCTGCCACTACCTACATCAATTCTGCTTCGTTAACAACGTACCTGTTGATCAACAGCTTGAGGACATTCCAGGAAATGCTGTTCAACACTCTAACTAACATCTACCAAGGACATGTAGACGTACATCTGATCACTCCGGTTCGACTGATACAAAAACTTACGGAAATATCCGGAAGCCTTCCGAAAACTTTATCGCTACCAGTTGAAAACTACAAGGAAAACATTAAGGATATTTACAAGCTTATAAACGTGAAAGCACGAGTTACTGAAAACTACTTTTTATTCGAAGCACATATCCCACTTGTATCCGACGAAGATTTCGTCATGTACAAAGCTATACCTTTACCAGTTGTCATAGCTGAGGACACCACATATGTGCGGCTATCAAACAACTACATCGCTGTCAACTTCAAGAAGAACGCTTACGTATCTTTATCAGAAGAAGACCTGAAACACTGCATGCAACAAAAATCGCAGAATTTCTTATGCAACAAAAACCTGCCGTCATTTGATCTGCACGGCAAAAGCGCTCCGTGTGAGGCAAAACCGCTATCACAGCAAAACACCAGACCGTGCGACGTCGAACGTGCGTCATGCAAGGACGTCTGGATAAAATTACAAACACTAAACAGCTGGCTGGCGATTTGCTGCGAAACATGTTCTTTACGAATCATATGCAGCAATGACGTCACATCACAGACCATCTCATCAGCGAGCATAGTGACATTGTCGCAAGGATGTGTACTGCAATCCGCCGACTTGACCATCACCGCTCAACGCCAATACAGCAGTCGTATGAAGATGGATTACGAGTTCACAGCTCCAACTTTCGATACATCTATTAACAAGATAGTGAACTTAACGTATCGCTACGCCCCAACCAGCTTTCAGTCAACGGCTACAAATCAAGAATTCGCGACAATTGAACAGAAAATTGCTACTCAAAGGAATAATGAAGCTTCACTGCCAACAATATCAAGTCATGACGTTCACCAATTTGCCGTCATTTATTCTTTGCTGGCGGTCGCAATCATAATTTTCCTGGTTGTGGTTGGGAGGAAACTTTGGCCTCACTACTGTACGAACAACGCCAATAACCAAACTTCTACTCAACCACCTCAAGGTATTGAACTTAAAATTATCCGGAAACCAGAACAACAGCAAGAAGCAGTCGCAGCGAAACCAACGAAGGACTTCATGCGGCTTGAACCTCAACCTGGGAGTAGGAATGTCGCTTTTCAATTTGATTAATCATTTACTTTATTACTTTGTAATGGCTTTTCCTTTCTCTTCTTGTTTCTTTCTCCTTTCGGGGTTGCCAAGATGTACAGTCTTACACTGTACACGTTTTGCTGACGCGGTGCCCCGCACCAAACATGCGTCATTTCGGCTATTATAAAACCACGCTCATTATATTTAAGGAGTGAGTGCAATTACTGCAACGCGGTGACTAACATTAGAGAAAGGAATCGTCAACAGTTCGACTTGTATTTTATACGTAATAAATCTAGTGTGAACCAAGTGATCTTTTCTCTACGCACTTCATCTCAACAACAACTCTGCAAGTGTACGCACCGTACACTCCTGAACACACTAACTGACGCGCTCAACAGAACCATTTTTTTTGTGTTGGGAAATCCTCAAATAACTTCTCCCGCTCTGGGCGGAGCGGGAGGGCGTGTCAAACTCTTACTGACTAAAACCCACCCGTGTTCCTTCAGTTGCCTGTGCCAGGGGCCACGGTAACCCTTTCGGACTTTCGGGCTCAACAGAACCATGCCGTCCGATCAACTAATATTGTTGACCATTTTAATTTAATTTGCTGCTGGACTGGCTCGCTTAATTCAGGTATCGCAAGAGGAGTTGTTTTTGTTCTGCGTTCAATTCCCAGGTCGGGCAAACTGCTAATAGGTTTATTCATTATTTAAGAGTTACTTTGCTAAATCCAACAAAGCACGTTGTCTGTGGTGACAGTTGTTCTTATGACATAATAACCAAGTTTAACCAAATTAATTCGTTACAGTTACCGATAAAATTAATTCAAAATACTACGAAGCTTGGTTATAGTAACCAAGTCGCTCAGTTACTAATACAATTATGTTTGTTAAGTTTACAGAGTGAATAGCGTAAAAGTAACCAACCTAGGTTATCTGTTTTTTAATAAACTAACGGAGTTATTGTTACCAACTTCCGTTAACCAAGTTAACTTGTTCAATTTTAGCAACAAACTTTGCAGGCTCCCTCCGAACCAAGTCACGCGGTTGTAAATAGCAACAATTTGTTTATTTCTAGCCGTTACGTTTATTTCGTGTAGGAATTTGTCAGCAGCAGCTAGGAATTTGGATTTGTGTGGCTGTGCAAATAGGCTCGCCCCCTAAAACTTACATGGGGGTTAAGCTTAATTGGCTCAATGTTAGAGTAGACCACAACCTCAGCCTACTTTTATGGCGAATGCAGGCGTGATATTGTTATGAACTGAACTGTAAGAAACAAAGAATCAATCCTCCTCAACAGGACGGCCTCAGACGAGGTCGCGAAGTTGCAGGAGGAAAACAACCGTCTCCGAAATGATTTGGAGGACCTCCGGCGACAAGTCGCTGCACTGAGCGAGCAGCAGCAGCGACGCACGTCCACTGATGCCGCATCGGTAGTGGCCCCGGCTCCCGCATTGAGACCGGCAAGCGCTCACACCGACGACGAGGTCGAGCGCATTGTCCGGCTCTGCATGCTTCAGTGCGGGAGCATGGTCAATGCTCGTATGGAGGCGATTTCTCGGCGCCTCCCTGCGGAAATCCTCCGTCCGCCCCTAGCGGCCGATACACGGCGGAGGACTGAGGAGCTGCCTAAACCTGCGCCTCGGAAGGGGAAGCCCGCGGAGGGTGTGAAAAAGCCCGTGGAGGGAGCCCCATCGAGCGATCAGCCCACGACTGTCGGGTCTAAGGGTGAGACCTGGGCGACAGTCGTGGGCCGCAAAAAGGCCCGCAAAGCCGCCAAGGCGGCCACAGCAACAGCGCGCGCCCCCGGCCGAACCGCAAAGGCGGTTGCGCAGCCTGAGCGGCGGACTGCCAAAGGCGGTCGCAATGGACCGGCGATACGTGCTCCGTGTTCCGAAGCTGTGACGCTCACGCTACAGCCCGGAGCTGCGGAGCGCGGAGTAACGTACCAGTCGGTCATTGCCGAGGCCAAGGCCAAGATCAAATTATCAGATCTTGGTCTTCAGTCCGTCACCCTCAGGCAGGCTGCCACGGGTGCGCGGCTCTTCGAGGTGGCTGGTGCTGCGAGTGGAACTGCCGGAAAGGCGGACGCTCTGGCCGCCAAGATGAGGGAGGTCCTCAGCCCTGAGGACGTCCGGGTCTCCAGGCCAATGAAAACCGCAGAGGTGCGGATTGCTGGTCTGGACGACTCCGTGACCTCTGAAGAGGTGGTGGCAGCCGTTGCCCAAAGCGGAGAGTGTCAGCCGAACAAGGTGCGGGCCGGCGATATACGCACCGACGCCACCGGACTCGGCGTGGTCTGGGTTCGGTGCCCTGTGGCGTCGGCGAACAAGATCGCCTTAAGCGGCAGATTGCTGGTTAGCTGGGTTGCAGCGAGGGTGAAACTCCTGCAGCCCCGGGCTTTGCGGTGCTTCCGGTGCCTGGAGAAGGGCCACGTCCGGGCAAAGTGCACCGCTGAGGTTGACCGTAGTGAACTCTGTTATCGCTGCGGTCAGCCCGGCCACAAGGCGGCCCAGTGTTCCGCGGCGCTCAACTGCAGCTTATGTTCGGCTGCAGGGAAGCCAGCGGGACACAAAGTGGGCGGAAGGGCCTGTGGCGCGCCTGCCAGCAAGGCCAAGAAGAAGAAGAGGAGCTCTAAACCTGCCGGGGAAACCTCGCCGCCCCCGCAGGCTAGTAGCTCCATGGTCGACTCCCGGCCCAGGACCGTTGCCGAGGGAATGGAATGTCAATAATGGCACAATTCCATTTCCTACAGGGCAACATCAACCACTGTGCCAGAGCTCAGGATCTTTTACTCCAGAGCATGGCAGAGTGGTCGATCCACGTGGCTGTGGTCGCCGAACCGTACTTCATCCCCGCCCGTGGCAACTGGCTGGGGTGCGCTGACGGTTTGGTGGCCATTATTGGCGAGACTCTGATCGACCCGTCTCGAGGCCGCGGCTGGGTTGCTGCGGTCTCGGGCGGCATCGTCATTGTATTTCTCCCCCAACAAGAGTCTCACCGACTTTGAGGGTTTCCTTGTCGAGTTGGGCGCCGTCGTAGGCCGCTATCACCCTCGTCCCGTTCTGGTGCTCGGGGATCTCAACGCCAAGTCATCGGCGTGGGGATCTCCGGTCACTGACCCTCGGGGCGAGGTGCTAGAAGAGTGGGCGGTGACGACTGGTCTGGTCGTCCTGAATCGGGGTTCGGAATACACGTGCGTGCGGCAGCGGGGCGGGTCGATAGTGGACGTCTCGCTCGCTAGCCCCTCTGTCGCCAGCCGAGTTCGCGACTGGCGTGTCGCCGTGGGGGTGGAGACGCTGTCGGACCATCGGTATATCCGGTTCGACGTCTCTGCCCAGACCGCGAGCGGCCGCCACCCAACAACCCCGATTAACGACGGCCCGCGTTGGGCGCTTAAGCGCATCGACAAGGAACTACTCGAGGAAGCTGCCTTAGTCCAGTCCTGGATTTGGGAGTCGACGACGGACGGCCCCGTCGACGTCGAATCGGTGGCGCTGTGGTTTCGCGGGGCGATGACGCAGATTTGCGACGCGTCCATGCCCCGTGTCCGCCAACAGTCCGCAAGGCGCCAGGTGTACTGGTGGACGGACGAGATCGCGCGGCTGCGCGTTGAGTGCGTTGCGGCTCGCCGCCAGTACACGCGATACCGGAGACGACGTCGACGGGATTCCGTCGAGGAAGACGCGCTGTATGAGGTGTACCGCGCGTCTAAGGAGACTCTGTGGCTGGCCATCGGCGACTCTAAGTCGCGTGCCAGGGAGGAGCTGCTGGGGTCCTTAGATCGGGATCCGTGGGGGCGCCCCTACCGTTGGGTACGGGGCAAGTTGCGTCCCTGGGCACGCTGCTGTCGGGGCACGGCTGCTTCGGCAAGTACCTGTGCCGCATAAACAGGGAGCCGGACGCTCGGTGCCACCATTGCGTCCATTGCGGGGAGGACACGGCGCAACACACGCTCGCCGAGTGCGTAGCTTGGGAGGAGCAGCGCTGTGTCCTCACAAATGAAGTAGGAGGCGATCTGTCGCTGCCGACCGTAGTGCGGAGGATGGTCGGTAGCGCAGAGTCGTGGGACGCAGTGGTTTCCTTCTGCGAGGACGTGATGTCGCAGAAGGAAACTGCGGAACGGGAGAGGGAGATCTCGACTCCCTTCCCCGGCCGCAGAAGGCGCACCGGGCGCAGGAGAAGGGCGGACAACGCCCTTTTCCGGCCCCCATGAATGGGTCCAGGGGCGCGGGACTTGGGGAAGTCCTCGCCCCCCATTTGATGGACCCGAGGCGAAGGCGCGCGCGGGTGTCAGCGCGCGCCTATGAGACGATGCACGGGGTAGTTAAACACCTCACTACCCCGTGCAGGAGACGAGGCCCGGACAGACCGGGCCAGCACTAGTGTGGGGCTGCGGAAGAATTTGGATTCCCGCAGCCCCGCGCGCACGTGCCAGGAGACACCGGGGTGGTTTTAGCCGGTAAGAGTCCGGCACGCCCCTCCGCCTTTTCCCCAGGCGGAGGTAGTCCATGAGGAATTCCCCCCGTAGAAAAAAAAAAAAAAAGGCATGTGTCTACGCGTAGTGCGAACTGGTTGACTGTTTCGCTATTAGTTTGACAGCAATCTTGGAGTTCTGAGAGTAGTGCAGCGTAATGTTTTCTCTCACCAAATTGGTTTTTGAGAAATTCTTCTAGCTGTTGCCAGTTTTCAAATTCTTTAATAGAGCACGCAATTTCGGCACGGTCTTCAAGCTGGCTTAAAATATATTTTAATATTGTGTCTTGTTGGGATGATGACGCAAGACTTATTGCATTTCTGCAATTATTTAAAAACGCATTAAGTTTTTCACGGTTTCCGTCGAATTTGTTAATAAATTTGCTTATAAAGTTCATGTCGATTTCTTTTGTTTCTTTAGACATGGTACTGGGTTCATCTTTAGGCATGACAAGTTAGTCAAAACAAAGATAAAGTGTGAGGTCTGGAGTTGCGATAAGAAAGGAATGTTGCACTATTCTCGGAACTGAATGATAAAATAACATACAGGAACAATTGATTAATTGAATCTTACTAAGTCTACACTTTGAATTCCGGATTATATTGGAACTATGCGATTAAACTTTGTAGTTTTAAATCACTGGCACTATTTTCACAACACGGATATTTTCGATGTAGAATGGATGTACTTACAGGAACACTGAGATTGCGACGATACCACGAATCATTTCGTAGCTAGGAGAGATCACCCAAGGTGAGTGATAGATATTCGGGGCACACCCCGTTACTTCAACACGGCACGTGAGGGCCTGATAAGACCAGCAGGACCGCTGTGTTGAGCGGAAAGACACAGCGACAGGATACAGCGACAGGACACGGAGGTAAAGTCTGATTTTAGCACTTTTCAGTATCACGAGTAAGTATAGTTTTGTTTAATTTAGTTTTCACTGAATTGAGGCGTTCCGAGGATTTTTAAAATCCCTTAAGCTGCCACCAATGTTATACGGGACCATGTAAATCTTGTTTTAAAAAAACACTTTGTTTTACACGAAAAAAATAATTTAATTTGGGATTTGACCTTGTTACAATTTGGGTTAACACTAAGTCAGAACTGGCAGACACAACTATAAACGGAGATGGTAGAGGTTCAGAGGTCGGAACGAGACTGGAGCGTCGCGGGAAGTGGGAGGATGACTGCCCTAAAGTGATGACAAGGCAATTTACAGGAAATCTAAGTAATCGATTATTGTTGATTATTAAGGGTTTTCCTTAACATTGGGAAACCGTAACAGAACGGATGATCGAGATGGGAATATGCAAGCCGTCAAACAGTCCCTGGGCGAGTCCACTTCACATCGTGAAGAAGAAAGACGGATCACTTCGAGTATGTGGCGATTACAGAAGACTCAACGCGCGATGCAGGATTTTGAGTCTGCGCGCGTGTTTGGCTTTCAAGACCATCCCTGCCAGCACGTTTAATCACTTTCGGCATAATGGTGACAATTATTTACTACGTTAAACACAAAACACAACATACTCTATTGACACCTGGATATAAACGTCGAGATGGCGGCATACGACAATTTCCAATTTCGGCCACGCGCAGGGTTTTTTTGCGGGCACTTTAAAAACCTACTTTGTTTTGACGACACTAGCAAGTCGCCGGTGATCAAAGTTGCCTTTACGTTTACTAATTGTATGGAGCATGGAGTCAAGCACACGCGGATTATATTTCAACTGTCAACCACCACGCCGCCCGCGCCGCCAGGCGCCTACGTGTGTTTGTAATACACCTCTATGAATGTGGACAGAAACGAACGTAATACTAATAAAGAGCCGTAAGTAAAGCATAAACGTAAAAAAAGAATACATTAAAAAACAGGCAAAGTGCGTGTCGGACCACGCACACTGTAGGGTTCTGTAGTTGGGATCAATATTTTCGCATGCACATATGTATTGTTTCTATCAACCGCAAAACGAAATTTCACGAAAAAACTATGAAAAACAAAGTTATTTCTACACAATATACAATATGTAACAAAAACCCTGTTGTTCCTTTTAAGGACGTATACATTTACCTACAAGAACAACATTGATGAAATTATAATTTAAAAAAAATGAGTAATGGCCAGTCGAGAGGTCAATAACAAATAACTATTAAAATCGGCACATTCAAAAAAATGTTTAGAGTATCTGATTTTACAAGTATATCCTTCTTTCGCTAAATAGCCTACGAGTTCGGCGACTTTCTTTGAAGCGATAGAAGATGCCGCTACCGGCCCCGTGTCGATACCACGTGCCTACCTTTACCCCGCCATCCGCCGCCCTGCGAATCACTTCCTTAATCCTTAGTCTCCCGCGCACCTCAGTTTTGAACGGATGTTATTGTTGACCTACGTAGTGAGTGACTTGTGATTTGTATACGTAGTTTATTTACCATGTCCTATGTCCAGGCAGACCGAGGACTCGAGACATTGACACCGAGGAGCAAGTGTTGGACTTGCAATATCACCTGATCTGACGCCTTTAGATCTTTCCTCTGCGGCAGTGTAAAGCAACAGCTGTTCAAAAAAACGTGCGATACGGAGTTCGAAATGCGTTCACAGATAGTAGCAGCATTTGACCACATCAAGTCCGATACCTCCGATCTGCGGAGCGTACGTAGGCGTCAAAGACATCATAATAAATTTATGCATTCAAATAAACATAACACAGGCGCGATTCTCTAAGGGAACTGTTTAAAGACATTAACATCATGACAGTACCTTGTCAATATATTTATGAAAACATCATGTACGTAAGGAAAAATTTAAATATTTTCAGTAAAAGAGGTGAAAGACACAACTATAGGACTAGAAATAGGGACCAATTAGTTCAACCAGGTTTCAGACTGGCTCAAGTAGACTCATCCTTCATGGGGTACTGTTTAAAATGTTACAATAAAATACCTCCCCACATACTCCAACTGAATGAAACGAAATTTAAATCTTGTATAAAACGAACACTATACAGCCAAGCATATTATAAGTTGGGGGATTATATCGCTGACAAAAATGCTTGGCTCAGGGCTGGTCCTGCTCCACAAGGGCGCGTAAACTATTAATTAGCATTCGAAAATAATGTGGGAGCTGATGAAGATTGTACAACCTATCTTTGCATTGTATAAATTCAATCTCTTAGTATTGTATAATTGCATAGCACATGTGTGAGCACTATGGTACCCACTTTATAGCTTACTGGGTTCGTCTTTCATTGACTTGAATGTGCCCTGGCGGCTGAGAGTATGTCATGCTCACTCAAATGTGTCGCTGGTGGTGGCGTGTGTATTGGATCATTGAGTTCCCTTCAAAATGGTTGAGCTGAATGGTGCTGATCCATACGTCATGTTCGTGAACGGGCGCCGTCAGTAGGCACTGGTCATTTCTTAGCTGCCACGGCTTATTTTAATTCCATAATTGTTTTTATCTTTTTATTACGGACGCTTTTAACGTGCACGTGTTTCTACATCGTTCTCACGTGTATAATTACAACATGAATGATGTAACCACTTTTTTGTAACAATATTTTGATTTAAAAGAGTGTCCATGGAGTTTCTTGCCCGTTCTTCTCCATAGGTACCTACTACGCTTTGGAATGGGCAACTAGCTTCATCTTTCTGACTGACCGACCCCTTGACAATTCAAAAGTGCCTGTAATTGGTTTATTTGAAATAAATGCTTTGAGTTTGAGTTTTGAGTATAATTGTTTTTTTTTTAATGTAGGTAGTGAAGTGTTAAAATATGTAGTTTTAACAAATTATCAATTGTGCAAAATACCGTGTAAACCAACATTTTCAAACATTCATTCGTTAAAGTGCCTTGACAATTCAAAAGTGCCTGTAATTGGTTTATTTGAAATAAATGCTTGTTTTTTGAGTGAAAAACAACAGCTGACAAGGTCACGAACTTTTTTAGCAAAGGAGAGGACAAAATTGGTACAATATTCCGAAGATTTTTAAACGCTAATGTGATATACCTTTTTAGAAAGCTTATTTATTAAGCTACTCGATTATAGTTAAATATGATTTTTTCAGGCGCGCGTTTTTGTGAAAAAGTGAACAATGTTTCAGTACAAACAAAACGCACATAGCCTTTATTTATTCATTTCTATGCAATATAATTATTTTAAATGTGGCTAAAGTTTTGGTTTTTTAAATACTTTGGCATTTTATTATATAATTTTAGCGGCAGCTCCCAGAAATTGAGACAAAACATATTGAATATCATGACAACGCAATATCAAAACGTGTCGATAGGAAGTCAAAAATCTGTAAATGTCAGAATGACGTTGATTACGTTGAAATAACACCTCCACTGCACTGGTAAAGTTCGCGGGGCGGAGTGTTTTTATCACAGAGTACTTTTTAGTATACTGAGAGTTTTTATATGTATTTATGTAGAGAAATACATCAAAAAATGTATTAATGTACTTAATAAAATATGTCGGTAAGCCGTCTAACGGTTTGGACCGAGCTGCTGCTCACTGACAAGTGACAATGACATTGACATTGTTGACATTTGCCACAGGGCTGCCAGCCCTAAAATATAAATAATGTTTGTAGTTAGTGATGCCAGGATTTTATTTTTGAACACTTGTTTTAAAAAAAACGGGCGACTGTAAAAAAAAATGGAATGTCCCAAGACATCACATTAATTACCCTCTTTCAGCCTATATAGCTCAGAAGGCTGTTTCAATTTTCAATTATTTTAGTACCAAGCCCCATACATTTATTGAACGTCTCCTTTATGTAGGTAAGTGGCGGCGCGGTACCGATCAAAGAGAGTGGGCGGGAACATTCTATTTTTTTCTGGTTTCGCGTCATCGCTTCATGCAGAATTGCAGAGGTAAGAAATCAGACAACAAAAATACAAAAATACAACTTATATATATATACAAGGTGATTGGAAGATGGGTGCAAAGCTTTAAGGCGAAGATAGTACAGACAGTTTAGAACAATTTAAGCCATGGTTGTCTTAGACGAAGTCTTACCATTTTTTTTAACCTAATTTTTAAGATTTTTTCGAAAATTGCCAAAATTTTAACTAAACTGGTTATTTATAGCTAAATTGAATGACAAATGAATTCATTTTTATTTTATTTAATTGAAGTAATGTGTAAGCAATCTAACAAAACATGTTTTAGGCCTCTGTGTCGTTAGAATTTTTTTTTACAGACATTTAAAGTTCATATAAATTAAAAAAAATCTTAATCATTTTTGAAAACCTTATTTAAAAAAAAAACGAAGGGTGCTTTTTTTGTTCAAATATTTTTGAAAACATGCGTGATAATCGCTCTGTCCGTTGAGGTATCATTTACGAGGATATTTTACAAATGATTGAAATTAGGATCTACAAACCAATTTGAGGGAGAAATTTTTAATTTTAGGCAGACTAATTAAAACAAAATTTTTGCTTAAAAAACTTACGCTAAGCTTACTTTATGTGTTCGAAATGATAATTACTTCAATTTTAAGAACTTTTTGCACATGCCAATTGAGGGGATTATCTAAACAATGGCCGCCGCGCGCAGTGCGGCACATGAAAGAACCGAATTGAAGGGATTATTTAAACAATGGCAGCAATGCGCGGTGCATATCGCAGGGTACCGAATGTGCGAGTGTTTTACAACACTTTTCGTCGACTTGCCGAAGTTGGGTTTCACCGCGTGGAACCTGGAGTCAACCCAGGCAGACATGAAACTGACGTCGAAGAAAACATTTTGGCAGCATTTCAAGCAGATCCTACTACCAGTACCAGAGCCG
This sequence comes from Brachylomia viminalis, assembly GCA_937001585.2. NCBI lineage: Eukaryota > Metazoa > Arthropoda > Insecta > Lepidoptera > Noctuidae > Brachylomia > Brachylomia viminalis. The sequence goes on from CAKZJQ020000011.1 coordinate 314,805, forward strand.
TAGCTCAAAATCTAAACATTTCACAATGGAAGGTGTGGCATACAATGCACCAAAATGACAAATATCCGTTCCATGGTAGGGGTGTGCAAGGTCTGGAAGAGCAAGAACCCCAAAGAAGAATACAGTTCTGCCGTTTCCTCCTCAACAGAGACATCGATGATGCGTGGTTCCTGAAATTAATCTTGTGGACGGATGAAAGCAAATTTTCTAGGTAGGGCATTACAAACTTTCATAACCTCCATGAATGGGCCGACAGAGACAATAATCCACATTTTAAGAAGCGAGTGTCGTTTCAGCGAAAATTCTCTGTCAATGTATGGGCTGGAGTAATTGGCAGGACATTGATTGGGCCCCACTTCTTACCGGATAATTTAAATGGTGAAAATTATTTGCACTTTCTACAATTCGATTTACCAGTTCTGATAGAGGAAACCGGTGTCCCGATATTCGAAAGAGACCGAACAGTCGTCTTTCAGCAAGACGGCTGTCCAGCGCATTGGACGTTAAATGTAAGGGAACACTTAAATAATTGCTTCCCTGACAGCTGGATCGGCAGAGTTGGACCCATCCCTTGGCCCGCTCGCTCACCAGATCTGACCCCGCTGGACTTTTTCGTGTGGGGCCGGGCCAAGGAACTGGTGTATACGAATGTTGAAATAAAAACGAGAGAAGAATTGATGGAGAGAATTAATTCAGCGTTTGAAACGATGAAACTGAAAATGATGTTGAAAATAACAACAACAGAAGTGAGAAGACGTAGCCGTGCTTGTATTAGGAATCATGGCAGACATTTTGAACATGAAAAATAAATATGTAATTTAGATTCAAATGTTGTTTTAATTACTCCGCCTAATATTTAAAATTTCTCCTTCAAATTGGTTTGTAGATCCTAATTTCAATAATTTGTAAAATATCCTCGTAAATGATGCCTCAAAGGAAAAAGCGATTATCACGCATGTTTTCAAAAATATTTGAACAAAAAAAGCACACTTCGTTTTTTTTTTAAATAAGGTTTTCAAAAATGATTTATGATTTTTTTAAATTTATATGAACTTTAAATGTCTGTAAAAAAAATGTCTAACGACACAGAGGCCTAAAACATGTTTTGCTAGATTGCTTACACATTACTTTAATAAAATAAAATAAAAATGAATTCATTTATCATTCAATTTAGCTATAAATAACCAGTTTAGTTAAAATTTTGGCAATTTTCGAAAAAAATGTTAAAAATTAGGTTAAAAAAAAATGGTAAGACTTCGTCTAAGACAACCATGGCTTAAATTGTTCTAAACTGTCTGTACTATCTTCGCCTTAAAGCTTTGCACCCATCTTCCAATCACCTTGTATATTATTACAAATATTAATAATTAAATATTTTTTTTAATATTTTTTTTGAACAGTTTTTTATAAATGACTTGCTTTATTACGTATGTATACCGATTCTTAAAACGTAGGTAAAAGGAACAACAGGGTTTTTGTTACATATTGTATACATGGTGTAACAGAATAAACGCAAGTCCTGAAAGTAGTTTGCTCATAATTGACTACTAAAACGATTTCAGTAACAATTATAAGTATTTTTTCAAAAAATATGTATTTTGCAATACTGACAGCCTATTGAGCCAAAGAAAATTAAATCTTATTGCAAGGTAATAAGACTCAATTATAAACGCATAAAGTAACGCTAGGGTCATCACGATTTTCTTAATATTATCAGTTAGCTTTAAAAATAAATTGTTCTGGTCATTGGTGCCGATTCTGTTGTACACCGAACTAAACTAACTAAACTATCACTAAAATTCCTTACTTTTGGCTATGAGAATCTTAAAGCTATTCTGCAAAATAAAATCTCTAAATTAAAAAATAATTTTGACACATCTAAAATCAAATTTGGCAATTGCGACTCCACGTGGTACTTGTTTGCCGTACCACGTGATTTTTTTTTAGAGCCGGAGGCGCGCATTATTTTGCTACCTCGACATGTTATCAAAGGAATTTTTCACTTATTGTATGGAAAATATGAAAAAAAACAATTTTTTACCAACACGTTGGATTTTATATGTTTCGGGGTTCTATAAAGGGGGTCGAAATTTTCATTATTTTTGCGATAGGACACACCGTTTTCGAGATATAAGCAAAAGAAAAGAAAAAAGATACAGTACTGTTTTTGCATCTGAAGTCGAGGTGTTGGTGTGAATTTTAGTTCATGACAACTAATTTTATTCCACACCTTTTTAATCGCGATTAAAAACAGGCAGATTTAGTTACGACGATACATTTTTTTGGTGAAAAACGTAAAATTCAGAATAGCAAAATTGCCATTTTCACTAAATTATAATCTCAGTGCCATCTTAGTGCTGTTAAACTAAAATTTGGATAAGTTGTGTCACTTTAGTCAATTTTAGAATGGGAAATCGTCGTTTGACAGGAATAAACGAAATTTTGGTGATTTTTAGTCTAGTTTAGAGAATTTTGTGACAAGAGAATCGGCACCATTGTATAATGCTTTTATCTCAATTGGTACCTACCTACTCTAATTGGCGTGTATGAGGTCTTGCGTTAATTATGTTATGTACACGTTGTATATCTAATAAATTTCAAACATCACAATGTTTTTTAAAAGGGATTCAACCATACCCTGCACGCTTTAGGTGCCGCTCGATCCTCTCTGCCCCTCTGCATGTTTCATCATATTTTTTTTATTACTTACATTTTGATTTTACAATAACATTACGAAGTAAGATTTTTTTTCTTAGGTACTTATTACATTAATTTCATAAGTTAGTCGAAGATTAGGTAAATACTACGCGTTAACATGTAAATGTAGAGCCTACTTAGCTGTCATAGTTTTCCTTTTAACTTCAATAAACATAACATACTACACACATCAAGTGTGTCTAGGGATCAAGCACGTTTTTGGTAGTTACTTACAAAAAATCAGGTAGGTACCTAGGTACTTGTTTGTTTTCGTCATATAAAAAGTGAATAGTTTTTATAATTTCGGTCAAGTCGTATTCGTTTATAATCCTGCAACGGGTTTGAGGCCAAATCAGTAAAATTTCTGTCATACTTCTACTGTCATACTTTCTGAGCGCAATCGATACAAAAGAACGTTATTATTTATGGAGTAAAGACGTCATTTGTATTAAAGTTAAAGGAATAGAGGCGTAAATATCATAGTTTAAGTTTAATAATATCTAAGACATTTTACAAGGAAAAATTGTAGCCTACATCCAAAAGTGACACCATATAGCCGGGGAACGGGTGTAGGAAAACGCAAGGTGCTATGAACTGGCAGTTTTAATTCCCAATTACACAAACTCACAAAGTTATACAAAAGAAACTTAACTCGCGCGCACGCACTCATTCGCGGGTAGCTCGTTGGACTCTACTGACAACTCTGAGCTGTCTGTCAGATCTTTCTGGCACAAGTCCCCGGGCGCCCTCTCACGGGCGGCCGCCACCACTCTGTGTTGCCATATACATATTACGCTCTGCCGCACGCTATACACTCCCCCTCGAGTTCTAGAGAACGTCCTCGCTCATGAACTCGCTCAAAGGAAGCTGAACAGACTGGACAAACATGTTTGCGTGGACGCCCTCTCTGACGTTTTGGAACTACGGGACGAGGAGGCGAACTGTCCCGGTTATGGAACCGAGTGAGATCTGATACATGATACTTTCCTAACATACTTTCAGCGCTTTCTATGTTTGCTATGAAATATGTCGTGGGACTCACCCTTTTGGCAATGACGTACGGCCCGTCTTTCTTAGGAATGAACTTAGCTGTTATATTCTTTGCTGCATTGCTAAGAACATGTGACTTCAACAGTACTTGGTCTCCGACCTCAAAGACTTCGGCAGGTACGAAGGACTTGTCAGCACATTCCTTACGTCGGTCTTGTTGTGCTTCAACTCTTTCCCTAACAGCAATGAACGTGTTAACAAAGTTTTTCAAATAAGGCGTAATTTGCGGAACAAAATTATCTTTGTTAAGAATCGACCGAATGTCGTGTTGCACGTCGAGGGGTGAGCGTAGCTCTCTGGCGAACGTTAAGTACGCTGGAGACACACCCGTAGTTTGACAAACTGCGGAATTCATAGCGAACCTTATCGCAGGTAGGTACTGCGGCCATGAAGAATGGTTTGTTTCAACTAAACGTGACAACTGGAATTTTAAATCTCTATTTTTGCGTTCAGCTGGATTAGCTGAGGGATGATACAGAGGTAACAGATCTTGATTTATACCTAAAACAAACATACACTGCTGCATGACAGCGGACACAAATTGAACGCCATTGTCTGACACAATGCGTCGAGGAAGTCCATAACGCAAAAAGAACTCCTCAATCAATATACGAGCACACGCCTCTGAAGTTGCCTCCTTTAAAGCGTACAGCTCAGTCCACCGAGAAGCGGTGTCTTCTACCAACAATATCCAGCGTTCCCCATTATCTCCCGCAGGAAGAGGACCGAATAGGTCAATGGCTAACACTTCTCCCCTTTGATTCAAAACCGGTGTCTGTAACAGACCTGACGGCTTTTTGTTTGAAGACTTATAACGTTGACAGGTGGCGCAAGTCTTGATATACTCTGTTATGGCCCTACGCATGCCTGGAAAATAAAAACCCTGAGAGATTCTATTGTATGTTCTGTCTACTCCATGATGCCCCGCTAAATCAGAGTCATGACACTCCTTCATAATTTCAAGGCGTAAAGAAGACGGAACTACCAGCTGCGGTTCTTCACTGTCCACGTCGGGACTGTATCTATACAAAACACCTTGTTGCAGGAAATAACCTCTTTCGGACCAACGCTTCTGACCTATAGATTCCGGATCAGATATATCCTCTAACTCACTAACGATTTTTTTTAGTTCCAGGTCATCCAGCTGTGCGCGCCGAAGGTCGGAAGCACTCCTAGCAGGTAAGTCAACAACAACAGAGCAAACTCCGCACCGATCCTTTGTTTCTTCTTTGCAGGTTGGTCGACTGAGCGTATCGGCAATGACATTAGCCTTTCCAGGTGTATACTGAAACTGAATGTTAAAACATTGAAGCTTTAACGCCCATCGAACAAGCCTACCCGATGGTGACTTTAAGGTAAGAAGCCACTTTAATGGCTGATGATCGCTACCTATGATGACCTCGTGACCTTCGATGTAGCCTCTGAATCGATCGACAGCCCAAACAACGGCAAGAGCCTCACGCTCTGTGGTGCTGTAATTCCTTTCTGCTGGAATAAGAAGACGGCTAACATACTCTATAGGGCGTTCATCCTTACCCTCACCTTGTAACAATACAGCTCCAAGAGCGTAGTTGCTAGCGTCCGTCCTTAACACAAAAGGCTTACTATAATCCGCTTGGATGAGAATCGGTGCCGACGATAAGCGCTTTTTAAGCTCCTCGAACGCACTAGCCTGGCTTGCACCCCAAAACCAGGGCTGATTCTTTTTAAGCAGGCGTGTCAAGGGCTCAGCTACAGCTGAAAAGTTTGGAATAAATTTTCTAAACCACGAACACGTTTGTAAAAATGTTCTTAAATGGCGTAACGACGACGGTGCCCTCATATCTAAAACTGCACGTACCTTGTCATCATCCGGTGACACACCATCTTGGGTGATGACATGACCCAAATACCTAACCTTGTCTCGTGCGAACACGCACTTGTCTCTGTTCGCGCGTAGCTTAAATAGACGTAATCTTTCGAAAACCTTACGCAAATCGGAAATATGCTTTTCAAAACTGCCTTCGGAGATAACTAACAAATCGTCTTGGTAAGCAAGAAGGGTTACGTCCTTCAGCGAGGCGCCCGTACGCAGCCTATCTATTAGACGCTGGAAGGTTGAAGGGGCGTTCTTCAAACCAAACGGCATACGCTTAAAGCGAAAAGAGCCAAAGGGTGTCAAAAACGCTGTTTTATCTCTGTCCTGCTCGCGTAAGCTAACTTGCCAAAACCCACTACGCATATCAACGGTACTCATAAAAGAATGTTTTTTTGTTGACTGGACAAGCTCGTCTATCAATGGCATCGGATAGACGTCGGTCTTAGTTACCGCATTGAGCTTTCTATAGTCGACACAAAAACGCACCTGTCCGTTTTTCTTAGGAATGAGAAGCGCTGGAGAACCCCACGCGGACTCGCACTCCTCAATAATATCGTCTGCCAACATCTTATCTAACTCTACCCGCATTACTTCTTTCTTAGCAGGCGTCAACCTATACGGTGGAACAGCAATAGGGAGGTGATCGCCAGTATCGATAATATGTTCGGCGAAAGGGGTCGGTTCTCCCCCTGGCTTAAAGATATCTTGATGCTCTACGATGAGCTGCGCAAGTACCTCACGCTGACTATCATTAAGCGAACTCGCCTCGTCATCCCGCAGCACCTCTACAGCGGCACACGAAGATACAGGTGACGGTAACATCCTCTCAAACTGAGTATCATACTTTTGATCACTATTTTCAGCAAAGTGCCAGCTGTTCTCACCGAAATTGAAAACAAGATTGAATATCGTAAGAAAATCTATGCCTAACAAGCTTTCATTACTGTCCGCTTCAGGAAAAATTAAAAACTTGATGACTTTAGTCTTGTGTTTAAGTGTCACCTGTACCTCCGTGGTTAGTACATTTATTTCCCTACTAACACCATCCGCCAACCTAACAACTTGCGTTGACGGCACTAACTGATGTCCTAAACTGCGTAGGAGAGCGTAGAGCGTGTGACCGGCAATACAGCTTTTTGCTGCAGAGTCTACTAAAGCCGTACCACAATAGCCTAAGACGCTTATGTCTAACACAGGGCGACGAAAGGATGCACTATCGTTTGTATTTTCAGAATACTCACAACTATTACAAGACTTATTACAATCATAACAACTAGACACAGACGTATTTACATTAACAACATTATCATAATTAAAACATTTATCCTTAGAACAAGGCACGCAGATGTTTTCATTACGAGCATGATCGTTCAATTTTAAAACTAAACAATTATTGATATCTGAGTCCTCGAGACAATTATTTACAGTATCAACATTATTTTCATAAACAAAAGAGTTACTAAGATCCTCTACGACGCGCGTAGGGTTACCTGGAGTCGACATAATTTGCTTTGTCGGGCTTACCGACGGCGGCGGGGGTGGCGGCGGGGGCGGGGCGGCAGCGGGTACCGAGCCGGCTGGGCTGCGACGAAGCTTGCGCGAGCGCGCGAAGCCTGCCGCGCTCGAATTTCGCAGCGAAGCGGCCTTCTCGTTATTGTTTACGGATCCATCATGTTTCGCGAAGTTGATGGAATAAAACGCCGACGGCTGACCACCCGGCGAACAGTTTTTGCACTTAGACTTGATTACGTTCGCGGCACCACAACCGTAACACTTTATTTCACTTTGGGTTTGCTGAATCGATGCGATAAAACTCGCGAGAGTTTCTTGTGACATTGTTATATTGGCGGCACCCTCGGCACCGGCGTCTTCTGCGACATCTTCCGATCGAAGCCTCGGCATTTTGTTTTATTTACACGTTGGGCAGCCACTTATAGCCGGGGAACGGGTGTAGGAAAACGCAAGGTGCTATGAACTGGCAGTTTTAATTCCCAATTACACAAACTCACAAAGTTATACAAAAGAAACTTAACTCGCGCGCACGCACTCATTCGCGGGTAGCTCGTTGGACTCTACTGACAACTCTGAGCTGTCTGTCAGATCTTTCTGGCACAAGTCCCCGGGCGCCCTCTCACGGGCGGCCGCCACCACTCTGTGTTGCCATATACATATTACGCTCTGCCGCACGCTATAACCATAGTTTTTTATTGTTTTGAAGGATATCAATAGTTATTCCCGTAGACCGTAGACCATTGACTTATAATAGTATGGACTGGAAATATCAACAAAAAAAAGGTGCCTACCTACCCATTGAGATAGGAAAAACATGGAGGCGCCGCGTTATATTTGACATACACTTTGCAGACAAATATGAGTGAAATACGATACAGACTGTGAAATATCGTTTTGTCTCATTCTTTCTAATGAAATAATCATATGTGTTAAAAGAGACAACAATATTTAAGTTGTTGCTCATTATGGTAACATTTTGTCGTGACGTAGGGACAGTTGTAGGTAAGTGCCCTATCCGCCATCTTATGCGACATTCTATTTAGTCTGTGGAGACGAGTTTCGTGGTAGTTGTGCTGTCAAATGGTTGTTTATTTTTTGTGTTATTGAGATTTGCGAGAATATTACGAGAAGTTTACCTTTAAAAATGAATGTAAATGTTGGAAAACAGCAAACCAACATGCCTATGTGTTATATTGTGAAGTGTGGTGCAAGAAAGAATGGAAATCAACCTCAATTGTCTTTGCATAGGTTAGTAGCCGATTTTCATGCATTATTACATAAATTCATACACGTTCGATGAACAAATTGTTACTCAATCGTGATTTTAAGGCTAAAGTATATTTGGTAAGGTATATTTGGGGTCATTTTCGTATAACAGACCTATTTATTATTTCATTCGTTTGTTTACAATAATATGTCATAGTGGAATAGTGTTGTACCGTTGCTGTAATAGTTTTCGAAACTAGTTCCTCCGCTGAAACGATATCGGTACAATCAGCGATGTTAACATAAATCGTTCTGCGTGTCCTAATCGGTCCGAGTGACTTTGCTTGGTCACAGCACCGGGAGACAGTTTTATATGATGATAAAATAAGACACCGACATTTAGTTATTTATTTTAGTTAGATATTAGCAGCAACTCTAACCAAAATGATTTATTGATCAAAATACTTACCTTTCTTATAGGTTTCCTAAAAATGAAGGATTAAAGAAAAAGTGGTTAGAGGCTATTGGTGAAGAAAATATTAATCCGCGACATAAAGAATGGTACCTCTGTTCACTTCACTTTGAAGAAAGCAGTTTCAATAGAACACTTGATGTAATGAGATTACATGATTACTCTGTTCCCACAGTATTTTCGGTAAGTGTAAATAATAATTGATTAATAATAGCCCGGCCCTTTGGCCTGAAATAAATAAATAGATGTATTGTATTATTGTAAATTGCTAATTGCTTATTATTAGTATCTATTTTTTTCAGGCACCTGGCAAAAAACAACGTCACGAGTCATCTGTATTATGTTAAACGAGAAACATTCAAAACACGGACGTTTCTCCACGTATCATCACATCGACTGTAATGCCTCCATTACAGTTCCCCACCGAATTGTGGAAACAGACGAAACAGTGCACAAAGTGGTGTGTATCTACTCAAACGCTTTTGATGCTAGAAAACTACAGGAGGTTCTTACGAAAATTAAAATTTTATAACATTACGACAATAATGAGAAAACATTGAAATCCAAATGAGAAATTTTTACAAAGTAGAAAAATAAACTATTTTTGGAACAAAATCTACCCACAGGGGATAAATTATCAAAAATGAAATGTGGCGATGAAATGAGCCGAGTTCTCTCTTATTTAAGGTGTGGTTACGGTACCAATGACGTATCCTCTCTGTTCCGTAGCTGTACTACAGGTCCACCTGTCAGTGATTTATCAGCACGTTTTCTGATCTTCGTGCTAAAGTAAAAAATATACAATTGGATTTTTTAGGATCTATAGACTTAGCATGAAACAAATATTACAAAGCAGCATTTTTGACGCAAGTTGATGATTGAAGTAATTTTCATTTATTTTTTCAGGTTGTACAAATTGAAAAAATTAAGGCTTTAAAAGAAAAATGTGTCAATCAACAACAAAAAGTTAAACGCCTTATCGAAAATATTCGAAAGAAAAACAAAAAAAATTGCCAATTTGAAAGATATTATAGAAGACCTTCGAAGAAAAAATTGTATCAACATGGAACAGACTGTTGTAATAGAAGAATTGGCGGGACCAATAAACTTCTTAAAAAGACAAATTAATAAGTCCAAAGGTTTACCCGCACCAAAAAAATACTCTGAAAGTCTGAAGAAACTGACTGGACAGGTACACACAATTTGTGTGGTTCTTTCCTCAAAAGACCATTTCAGACAGCGATCTATATAGCCTTCACGTGATCTGACCAAGATTTTGTCTGGACTTTAAAAGATACTGTGACCACTGAGTTTCTTTCGGCCTTTCTTCTCAGAGTAGTCAGATAGGAAGCGCCGCCGCGCCGCCGCCGACCTAATTTAGTTTTTAAAATACGATTGACGTGTAAAAGTGTTTGTACAAACCTACTTACAGAAATAAAATCATTTATAATTTATAATTATTATCACACCAATAAACATATTTTAAGTAAAAAAATAATTATTTTTATTTTTACTCCACAACTCACTCTTTAATAAATAATTAGGTATGTTACACAGACATGTTGTATACACAAGTTTTTAATTCTGTACAGAAAAAAACACTTGATAAGAGTTTTATCCTCAGATAACAGACGGTAAGTAAACTACTCATCTTTTTCTGTTACAACAGATTTTAAGTAAGTTTATAATTATGAACCAAACGTGATATCAAGTAAGACTCGTATCGATACTCGTTATAGTAACACCAATATTCGTTGATTGCCACAACCCTAGCAATGGCAGCCATTTTATGAGACATTATGAGTGGTAGGTAGGCACCTTTTTTTTGTTGATATTTCCAGTCCATACTATTATAAGTCAATGATTAAAACACAGTATTTATATATTATGGCAACATTATTGAAGAAAACGATTCTGTTTAGTCAATTCAGTATTTAAATCACTCATTCTTTCAAAAATTTAATATTTAAGTTGGATTTACCTTCATTTGATATAATGGAATGCAATTTATCTATCTTTGAAAAAACTCAGTGTGGATTTATAGAATTTTGATTTAATGGATTCGGATTTATCTGGATTTGAAAAAACACGATTAGAACTAGGGATGTGGTAGTGGCGAAGTCACGGTATACTATCGACAGTTATTTTGCAGCAGCTAACGGAATAAAACTAAAATAATACAAACAAAATAAGGAAATCTAGTTTTACTTTACAAAAATAGGAGGTATCTAATTTAATAATTTTAAACAAAATTCAATATTTCTCCCGAGTCATCTTCTTCAATTTCTTCTTCGTGCATTGGTCGCCCTATCACGTTTCTCACTGTTAAGCACTTTTTTATAATATTTCAACTCCACCAATGATGCCCACTCTTGGCCAAAGTGCGTTTCCAGCAATTTACGAACATCACTCAGTTTTGCTTCATTTACTGGAACTCCAACTGGCAGTCTCTCTGGACTAAATTTTTCAAACGATTGGCCGCGTTTATTGATTATTTTAGCAACACCTGAAATTGAAAACTCCACAAACCACATACATTATAAAACTTACATGATCCTGTATACCTACACAAATCTGATCGGAGAATATAATTAATGTACTCAATATTATATCCTTACATACTTATTATTATATCCAAATCATTCTGTGACAGTAGAACAACAAAATAATAATAATCGATAATGATTATGGTTAACACAACACTAGTGCCAACCCAAGATTCCAAACGACGCATAGTTATAGGTATTTCAAACTTACCGAATTTTCGCTCTTTCCTCTTTCTTACGGCGAAGTTTTATATTAGGTCGCTTGCGGGCCTTACTTGGTGACACAATTTTAATGGAATTATCCATGGGAACTGTCCAAATAATAAAAAGAAACAATAAAAAGCGGGAGTGAACGGTGTTACTGTTACGTGGAGCGACGGCCATGTTGAACAAACGCAATTACCTAATTGGCTCTCATGGACTTAACTACATTTGAAAAAAACTGTCTCATGGATCTATCTGACTTAGATAAAATATTATGATTTTAACGGTTTATTTTCTCAAGAAACATGCGGATTTATACACAACTGATACAATTGTTTAAAAGCATTTCTTTTTCCGTTTCTTTTGACACCAAAATCTTAAAAAATCTCAGAATTGGATTTATCCGAGTTTGAAGTTAAGCGACACAAATGCAAGTGTTGCAATGCAATGTCAATTCAATTTTGCTGTATTGGTCATTGAGATAGGAAAAACATGGAGGCGCCGCGTTATTTTTGACATACACTTTGCATACAAATATGAGTGAAATACGATACAGACTGTGAAATATCGTTTTGTCTCATTCTTTCTAATGAAATAATCATATGTGATAAAAGAGACAACAATATTTAAGTTGTTGCTCATTATGGTAACATTTTGTCGTGACGTAGGGACAGTTGTAGGTAAGTGCCCTATCAGCCATCTTATGCGACATCTATTTAGTCTGTGGCGACGAGGTTCGTGGTAGTTGTGCTGTCAAATGGTTGTTTATTTTTTGTGTTATTGAGATTTGCGAGAATATTACGAGAAGTTTACCTTTAAAAATAAATGTAAATGTTGGAAAACAGCAAACCAACATGCCTATGTGTTATATTGTGAAGTGTGGTGCAAGAAAGAATGGAAATCAACCTGAATTGTCTTTGCATAGGTTAGTAGCCGGTTTTCATGCATTATTACATAAATTCATACACGTTCGATGAACAAATTGTTACTCAATCGTGATTTTAAGGCTAAAGTATATTTGGTAAGGTATATTTGGGGTCATTTTCGTATAACAGACCTATTTATTATTTCATTCGTTTGTTTACAATAATATGTCATAGTGGAATAGTGTTGTGCCGTTGCTGTAATAGTTTCCGAAACTAGTTCGTCCGCTGAAACGATATCGGTACAATCAGCGATGTTAACATAAATCGTTCTGCGTGTCCTAATCGGTCCGAGTGACTTTGCTTGGTCACAGCACCGGGAGACAGTTTTATATGATGATAAAATAAGACATTTAGTTATTTATTTTAGTTAGATATTAGCAGCAACTCTAACCAAAATGATTTATTGATACTTACCTTTTTTATAGGTTTCCTAAAAATGAAGGATTAAAGAAAAAGTGGTTAGAGGCTATTGGTGAAGAAAATATTAATCCGCGACATAAAGAATGGTACCTCTGCTCACTTCACTTTGAAGAAAGCAGTTTCAATAGAACACTTGATGTAATGAGATTACATGATTACTCTGTTCCCACAGTATTTTCGGTAAGTGTAAATAATAATTGATTAATAATAGCCCGGCCCTTTGGCCTGAAATAAATAAATAGATGTATTAATTACATAAATAAATCATATTGTAAATTGCTTATTGCTTATTAGTATCTATTTTTTTCAGGCACCTGGCAAAAAACAACGACACGAGTCATCTGTATTATGTTAAACGAGAAACATTCAAAACACGGACGTTTCTCCACGTATCATCACATCTACTGTAATGCCTCCATTACAGTTCCCCACCGAATTGTGGAAACTGACGAAACAGTGCACAAGGTGGTGTGTATCTACTCAAACGTTTTTGATGCTAGAAAATTACAGGAGGTTCTTACGAAAATTAAAATTTTATAACATTACGATAATAATGAGAAAACATTGAAATCCAAATGAGACATTTTTACAAAGTAGCAACATAAAGTATTTTTGGAACAAAATCTACCCACAGGGGATAAATTATCAAAAATGAAATGTGGCGATGAAATGAGCTGAGTTCTCTCTTATTTAAGGTGTGGTTACGGTACCAATGACGTATCCTCTCTGTTCCGTAGCTGTACTACAGGTCCACCTGTCAGTGATTTATCAGCACGTTTTCTGATCTTCGTGCTAAAGTATAAATATACAATTGGATTTTTTAGGATCTATAGACTTAGCATGAAACAAATATTACAAAGCAGCATTTTCGACGCAAGTTGATGATTGAAGTAATTTTCATTTATTTTTTAAGGTTGTACAAATTGAAAAAATTAAGGCTTTAAAAGAAAAATGTGTCAATCAACAACAAAAAGTTAAACGCCTTATCGAAAAGATTCGAAAGAAAAACAAAAAAAATTCCAATTTGAAAGATATTATAGAAGACCTTCGAAGAAAAAATTGTATCAACATGGAACAGACTGTTGTAATTTGGCGGGACCAATAAACTTCTTAAAAAGATAAATTAATAAGTCCAAAGGTTTACCCGCACCAAAAAAATACTCTGAAGAAACTGACTGGACAGGCACACACAATTTGTGTGGTTCTTTCCTCAAAAGACCATTTCAGACAGCGATCTATATAGCCTTCGCGTGATCTGACCAAGATTTTGTCTGGACTTTAAAAGATACTGTGACCACGGAGTTTCTTTCGGCCTTTCTTCTCAGAGTAGTCAGATAGGAAGCGCCGCCGCCGACCTAATTTAGTTTTTAAAATACGATTCGACCCGAATCGTTCGTTTCGTTTTTCGATTCGATACGACCTACTTACAGAAATAAAATCATTTATCATTTATAATTATTATCACACCAATAAACATATTTTAAGTAAAAAAATAATTATTTTTATTTTTACTCCACAACTCACTCTTTAATAAATAGTTAGGTATGTGACACAGACATGTTGTATACACAAGTTTTTAATTCTGTACAGAAAAAAACAGTTGATATGAGTTTTATCCTCAGATAACAGACGGTAAGTAAACTACTCATCTTTTTCTGTTACAACAGATTTTAAGTAAGTATATAATTATGAACCAAACGTGATATCAAGTAAGACTCGTATCGATACTCGTTATAGTAACACCAATATTTCTTGATTGCCACAACCCTAGCAATGGCAGCCATTTTATGAGACATTATGAGTGGTAGGTAGGCACCTTTTTTTTGTTGATATTTCCAGTCCATACTATTATAAGTCAATGCTACCTACCACTCATAATGTCTCATAAAATGGCTGCCATTGCTAGGGTTGTGGCAATCAAGGAATATTGGTGTTACTATAACGAGTATCGATACGAGTCTTACTTGATATCACGTTTGGTTCATAATTATAATTATACTTACTTAAAATCTGTTCTGTTCTTTTTCTGTTGTAACAGAAAAAGATGAGTAGTTTACTTACCGTCTTTTATCTGAGGATAAAACTCATATCAAGTGTTTTTTTCTGTACAGAATTAAAAACTTTTGTATACAACATGTCTGTGTAACATACCTAACTATTTATTAAAGAGTGAGTTGTGGAGTAAAAATAAAAATAATATTTTTTTTACTTAATATATGTTTATTGGTGTGATAATAATTATAAATGATAAATGATTTTATTTCTGTAAGTAGGTTTGTACAAACACTTTTACACGTCAATCGTATTTTAAAAACTAAATTAGGTCGGCGGCGGCGCTTCCTATCTGACTACTCTGACAAGAAAGGCCGAAAGAAACTCCGTGGTCACAGTATCTTTTAGAGTCCAGACAAAATCTTGGTCAGATCACGTGAAGGCTATATAGGTAGATCGCTGTCTGAAATGGTCTTTTGAGGAAAGAACCACACAAATTGTGTGTACCTGTTCAGTCAGTTTCTTCAGAGTATTTTTTTGGTGCGGGTAAACCTTTGGACTTATTAATTTGTCTTTTTAAGGAGTTTATTGAGTCTGTTCCATGTTGATAAAATTTTTTCTTCGAAGGTCTTCTATATTACCTTTCAAAATGTCAATTTTTTTTGTTTTTCTTTCGAATCTTTTAGATAAGGCGTTTAACTTTTTGTTGTTGATTGACACATTTTTCTTTTAAAGCCTTATTTTTTTCAATTTGTACAACCTGAAAAAATAAATGAAAATTACTTCAATCATCAACTTGCGTCGGAAATGCTGCTTTGTAATATTTGTTTCATGCTAAGTCTATAGATCCTAAAAAATCCAATTGTATATTTATACTTTAGCACGAAGATCAGAAAACGTGCTGATAAATCACTGACAGGTGGACCTGTAGTACAGCTACGGAACAGAGAGAATACGTCATTGGTACCGTAACCACACCTTAAATAAGAGAGAACTCAGCTCATTTCATCGCCACATTTCATTTTTGATAATTTATCCCCTGTGGGTAGATTTTGTTCCAAAAATACTTTATGTTGCTACTTTGTAAAAATGTCTCATTTGGATTTCAATGTTTTCTCATTATTATCGTAATGTTATAAAATTTTAATTTTCGTAAGAACCTCCTGTAATTTTCTAGCATCAAAAACGTTTGAGTAGATACACACCACTTTGTGCACTGTTTCGTCTGTTTCCACAATTCGGTGGGGAACTGTAATGGAGGCATTACAGTAGATGATACGTGGAGAAACGTCCGTGTTTTGAATGTTTTTCGTTTAACATAATACAGATGACTCGTAACGTTGTTTTTTGTCAAATGCCTGAAAAAAATTGATACTAATAAGCAATAAGCAATTTACAATATGATTTATTTATGTAATTAATACATCTATTTATTTATTTCAGGCCAAAGGGCCGGGCTATTATTAATCAATTATTATTTACACTTACCGAAAATGCTGTGTGGTGTGTGTGAAGTACTGTGTGTCATGTAATCTCATTGCATCAAGTGTTCTATTGAAACTGCTTTCTTCAAAGTGAAGTGAACAGAGGTACCATTCTTTATGTCGCGGATTAATATTTTCTTCACCAATAGCCTCTAACCACTTTTTCTTTAATCCTTCATTTTTAGGAAACCTATAAAAAAGGTAAGTATTTTGATCAATAAATCATTTTGGTTAGAGTTGCTGCTAATATCTAACTAAAATAAATAACTAAATGTCGATGTCTTATTTTATCATCATATAAAACTGTCTCCCGGTGCTGTGACCAAGCAAAGTCACTCGGACCGAATAGGACAAGCAGAATGATTTATGTTAACATCGCTGATTGTACCGATATCGTTTCAGCGGAGGAACTAGTTTCGGAAACTATTACAGCAACGGTGCAACACTATTCCACTATGACATATTATTGTAAACAAACGAATGAAATAATAAATAGGTCTGATACACGAAAATGACCCCAAATATACCTTACCAAATATACTTTAGCCTTAAAATCACGATTGACTAACAATTTGTTCATCGAACGTGTATGAATTTATGTAATAATGCATGAAAACCGGCTACTAACCTATGCAAAGACAATTGAGGGAGATTTCCATTCTTTCTTGCACCACACTTCACAATACAACACATAGGCATGTTGGTTTGCTGTTTTCCAACATTTACATTCATTTTTAAAGGTAAACTTCTCGTAATATTCTCGCAAATCTCAATAACACAAAAAATAAACAACCATTTGACAGCACAACTACCACGAAACTCGTCGCCACAGACTAAATAGATGTCGCATAAGATGGCTGATAGGGCACCTCAGAACAATAACTATATTGTTCTGAGTAGGGCACCTACCTACAACTGTCCCTACGTCACGACAAAATGTTACCATAATGAGCAACAACTTAAATATTGTTGTCTCTTTTATCACATATGATTATTTCATTAGAAAGAATGAGACAAAACGATATTTCACAGTCTGTATCGTATTTCACTCATATTTGTATGCAAAGTGTCTGTCAAATATAACGCGGCACCTCCATGTTTTTCCTATCTCAATGCCGTAGACAGAGAGCATTCTCTGTCTACGCCGTAGACCGTAGACAGAGAACCGTAGACAGAGATTATTCCATTTATTTATGGAGGTAATGGAGGTTCCACAGACACCTTCAAAAAGAGTTTTCACATACAAACTCTAACGATTTGAGCCGAGAAGAAATGATCAGAGCCGTGGGTATGTTGGAAGATGGTTCTCGGCAACGTGCTGTGGCAATCGCTCTGGGCACTACGCAGTGTTATAAATCGGCTTTGGACACGTTACCACATCACTGGCAGCGGGGCAGAGCGACATGGAGGACGAGCTCGTATCACCACACGGAGACATCGTTACATACAAATCACTGCTCGACGAAATCGTACAATGTCTGCGATGAGGTTGGTTACGAGGCTTCATAGCTCTTCAGGGATGTTAATAAGCGATCAAACCATAAGCAATCGCTTGCGTGAAGTTAATCTCCGTTCCCGAAGGCCGCTGCTTGTACCACCTATTGAGCCCCGCAATCGCCGAGCCCGTTTACAACGGGCTCGTGAACACCGAAATTAGGCAGAAGAATGGCGTTTAGTGTGTTTTTCTGACGAATCTCGCTTTGGTATGAGACCAGTAGGCCAATTCTCGTACTTAAAAAACGTTCAAATTCAAGTCGCAATCTCATCTCAGCGACAATCAATGTCAAAAACCTGTCAAAAATGTATGTAACTTGATTGTAATTTTGACAGATTGAGACTGAGATTAGAATGCGAACGGTCTTAAAAATACGGGAATTGCCCCTCAGATACTAGATGTACTTACACGGTATTGGAGACCCCGGCACGCCAAGAACGTTGAAAATCATGCTGGGAAGTCCATGCATGCACAGTGGTGGAACTATTATGATATGGGCGGGTATTTGGATCGGCGGAAAAACCGAACTGATTTGGATCAGAGGCAATCTCAATCCACAGATTTACGTTGAAACGATTGTATCAAATGTTACCATGTAATGTTCCTTTGCGGACCTAATTTAATGCTTTGTTTCTGATTATGCTGGATAATGCACGTCCACACACTGCCAGAGTCGTTGCAAACACACTTGTCGCAGCTAATATCAACGTCCTAACTAGCACAGCCTGCTCAATCGCCAGAGTTCAATCCTATTTATTGAGCACGCATGGGATATGCTTCAAAGAAGAGCTTTGCTAAATATGGATGCCGTACACATACCAGAAAATCCTTTTCGACTGTTAAAACGGACGTGGGCGGCCATTCCGCAAGGTGATTTGGACGAACTCATAACATTGAGTATGCCGAATCGATGCGATTGTGCTACACGCGTTAACGGCGAAAATAAAGACAACTTATTGTTTATTTTACGCAATATAACTTTTAAAAACTTTTATTTTTATCTTTTTATCACATTTTAATGTCAGGATTAACTAAGGTGAAAATCCAGCATAATGCAAAAACGCGAAAGTCTTTAGTACCTAATGCAAAAGTAGAAAGTACCTAGGTACTTTGTTGATCTACATAATATACGAAAACATTTTATTTAATTAATTTAAGTAGACATTTTTATTTATTTTCTATAAAATATATTTTTTTAAATACGTTGATCCCTAGACACTTGATGTACCTACTTGTATTAACGTGAATAATTGAAAAATGTTCATATTATACTGCCAATACTTTTATCCCACGACACCCCCACCACACCAAAGAGTTATAGTAACTACAATATGGTAAAGACGATTTAAAAAAATCATCCCCATTTTACCTGAGGTACAGTCACGGGTAGGTACCGTGAAAACAATATCACGTGCGGCGCGGAGCCTGAAATATTTATTTAAACAAAATATTACTTGTGTATTTTTGTTTTATTGGTCGACGAAAAAAGGAGCGGTAAACAGATGTGGTCATAGTGTGCACGGGATTTTGTTTACACGGTGGTCAGACAGACTAATTCTACCCGTGAGTCGTGACTGTGTGTACGTAGGTACCTACCCCAAAAAAAAAACTTGTCGTACGCTCTTAGATTTTATAAAAGCCAAATAACAGCGTTAATGTACCAACGGTCTCCGAGTTAAACTGCGGACAGACGGACTAGGCGAAACTATAAGGGTTCATTGTTTTACTGCGGAACCCTAAAAACCCGCTTTTGAGCTTCGCCGCAATTGTGTAAAAAGGGCCCCCATTACTTTGATACAGGGCCCCTTAAAGACTATAGCTACGCCTCTGGGGGTCATCTCAATATAGGATTAGGTAAGTACCTATACATTGTAGTGGGAGGCGTGAAAGCACCAGTTGAATTGCAAACTTTTTTCTTAAAACTATTTGATGAAAAACTGTCAACTTGCCTAAAGGTGACAGAGTGTCTACGCCAGTCTACGCTAAAGCTCCTGGCACGGTACCTACAATTTGTAAATTTAGTATTTTATCTATGCCTACAATTTCCTTTTCTCGTGAAAATGTTGAAGTCAAAAACTCAAAAATCTGTATCTATCTAACTCAGTAATTAGTATAGGTACCTAAGTATTTCTATGGTGACAGTTATTCTTTCCTATAACCAGTAATTATAAATGAATGTGGTTTAAGTAAAATAGTTTAGAAAAAATAGTGGACCCAACCTATTTTCTCCTCGGAGCACCTACTGGAGCTTGCAAAATAGTTGAATTACATTAAGTGGGTAGGTAGATACCTAGCTACTAATTGCGGTACGGGATGGAATCGTTGTCAAATACGGCTAAACGCAAAAAGCGGAAAACACGTAAATGCCTAGACGAAATCAGAAAAAGATCACGACGTACGGGGCAAATTTTGTTTGAGAAAGACAGCGGTAAAGTTTGTGATCATTTTTCAAAATATAATACTGTTAATAACTGTCTTGTAACAAATAATCGGCTAACATTGAGAATGTATCCAAAAGCTGTTCGATCCGAAACAATAACAAGGCCTGCGTTGGCAGATTTGAACGCAAAACCAAACTTGAATTTGGACGAATTGGTAAAGGGTACGAAATCCATAAGTACGTTGAGTTCAACCAATGTAAGGGTGCCCGAAATAATTGGTAGTTGTGATATTAATAGCATTGAACATTTGAAGAAAGAAAATTGTAAGTTTTCTAATAAATGCGCTCATATAGAATCCATTACTTACAAAGAATCGAATGTTGAAAACATGAGTCGTCAAGAAGAGGAGTTATCTAGCAATTTTGATCTGTTTACCTCTATGGATTCGGCCGAACTAACCGATAAATCTCCGGACAGCATAGGAGCGCAATCGGTTTCAACTCTTACGACATCATCTAACGATGATGTCGGTTACAATTTGTACGAGGTGTTTATGTCCAAACTCCCCACATATTTGAAACGGAATGCCACATTCATAGAAGAAGATGTTATGAAGAAAACAAAGATGTTTTTACAAAATCTTTTTATAGAAAGCTGTTATCAAGAATGTGAAGAAAATGTGTTAAAATGCAAAAAAGGGAACAAAACAAATAAAAAAGATTATACCCCTCCTAGTGAGATGATTGTACATAATCCGATGGACTATATCAGGCTAGGGCATGTACAACAGCAGAGCCTGTTTCATCGGCCATCCAGCATAAGAGTAACCATTGATGGAGGATGTAGTATCCCTCACTCGCCTCTACTAGCTCCATCTTTACCAGCAGCATCGCCGGACTCTCCGTTGAATGTTATAGTAAATGACACACCTGTTTACACCTACTATCCTCACAAATTGAATTGACACTTCCTACGACCTAGCTGTTTATAGTGTTTTACGTAGATCTGCAGGGTTCTAGCGTTGTCTATGTCTCATAAAATGGCTGCCATTGCTAGGGTTGTGGCAATCAAGAAATATTGGTGTTACTATAACGAGTATCGATACGAGTCTTACTTGATATCACGTTTGGTTCATAATTATATACTTACTTAAAATCTGTTGTAACAGAAAAAGATGAGTAGTTTACTTACCGTCTTTTATCTGAGGATAAAACTCATATCAAGTGTTTTTTTCTGTACAGAATTAAAAACTTTTGTATACAACATGTCTGTGTAACATACCTAACTATTTATTAAAGAGTGAGTTGTGGAGTAAAAATAAAAATAATATTTTTTTTACTTAATATATGTTTATTGGTGTGATAATAATTATAAATGATAAATGATTTTATTTCTGTAAGTAGGTTTGTACAAACACTTTTACACGTCAATCGTATTTTAAAAACTAAATTAGGTCGGCGGCGGCGCTTCCTATCTGACTACTCTGACAAGAAAGGCCGAAAGAAACTCCGTGGTCACAGTATCTTTTAGAGTCCAGACAAAATCTTGGTCAGATCACGTGAAGGCTATATAGGTAGATCGCTGTCTGAAATGGTCTTTTGAGGAAAGAACCACACAAATTGTGTGTACCTGTTCAGTCAGTTTCTTCAGAGTATTTTTTTGGTGCGGGTAAACCTTTGGACTTATTAATTTGTCTTTTTAAGGAGTTTATTGAGTCTGTTCCATGTTGATAAAATTTTTTCTTCGAAGGTCTTCTATATTACCTTTCAAAATGTCAATTTTTTTTGTTTTTCTTTCGAATCTTTTAGATAAGGCGTTTAACTTTTTGTTGTTGATTGACACATTTTTCTTTTAAAGCCTTATTTTTTTCAATTTGTACAACCTGAAAAAATAAATGAAAATTACTTCAATCATCAACTTGCGTCGGAAATGCTGCTTTGTAATATTTGTTTCATGCTAAGTCTATAGATCCTAAAAAATCCAATTGTATATTTATACTTTAGCACGAAGATCAGAAAACGTGCTGATAAATCACTGACAGGTGGACCTGTAGTACAGCTACGGAACAGAGAGAATACGTCATTGGTACCGTAACCACACCTTAAATAAGAGAGAACTCAGCTCATTTCATCGCCACATTTCATTTTTGATAATTTATCCCCTGTGGGTAGATTTTGTTCCAAAAATACTTTATGTTGCTACTTTGTAAAAATGTCTCATTTGGATTTCAATGTTTTCTCATTATTATCGTAATGTTATAAAATTTTAATTTTCGTAAGAACCTCCTGTAATTTTCTAGCATCAAAAACGTTTGAGTAGATACACACCACTTTGTGCACTGTTTCGTCTGTTTCCACAATTCGGTGGGGAACTGTAATGGAGGCATTACAGTAGATGATACGTGGAGAAACGTCCGTGTTTTGAATGTTTTTCGTTTAACATAATACAGATGACTCGTAACGTTGTTTTTTGTCAAATGCCTGAAAAAAATTGATACTAATAAGCAATAAGCAATTTACAATATGATTTATTTATGTAATTAATACATCTATTTATTTATTTCAGGCCAAAGGGCCGGGCTATTATTAATCAATTATTATTTACACTTACCGAAAATGCTGTGTGGTGTGTGTGAAGTACTGTGTGTCATGTAATCTCATTGCATCAAGTGTTCTATTGAAACTGCTTTCTTCAAAGTGAAGTGAACAGAGGTACCATTCTTTATGTCGCGGATTAATATTTTCTTCACCAATAGCCTCTAACCACTTTTTCTTTAATCCTTCATTTTTAGGAAACCTATAAAAAAGGTAAGTATTTTGATCAATAAATCATTTTGGTTAGAGTTGCTGCTAATATCTAACTAAAATAAATAACTAAATGTCGATGTCTTATTTTATCATCATATAAAACTGTCTCCCGGTGCTGTGACCAAGCAAAGTCACTCGGACCGAATAGGACAAGCAGAATGATTTATGTTAACATCGCTGATTGTACCGATATCGTTTCAGCGGAGGAACTAGTTTCGGAAACTATTACAGCAACGGTGCAACACTATTCCACTATGACATATTATTGTAAACAAACGAATGAAATAATAAATAGGTCTGATACACGAAAATGACCCCAAATATACCTTACCAAATATACTTTAGCCTTAAAATCACGATTGACTAACAATTTGTTCATCGAACGTGTATGAATTTATGTAATAATGCATGAAAACCGGCTACTAACCTATGCAAAGACAATTGAGGGAGATTTCCATTCTTTCTTGCACCACACTTCACAATACAACACATAGGCATGTTGGTTTGCTGTTTTCCAACATTTACATTCATTTTTAAAGGTAAACTTCTCGTAATATTCTCGCAAATCTCAATAACACAAAAAATAAACAACCATTTGACAGCACAACTACCACGAAACTCGTCGCCACAGACTAAATAGATGTCGCATAAGATGGCTGATAGGGCACCTCAGAACAATAACTATATTGTTCTGAGTAGGGCACCTACCTACAACTGTCCCTACGTCACGACAAAATGTTACCATAATGAGCAACAACTTAAATATTGTTGTCTCTTTTATCACATATGATTATTTCATTAGAAAGAATGAGACAAAACGATATTTCACAGTCTGTATCGTATTTCACTCATATTTGTATGCAAAGTGTCTGTCAAATATAACGCGGCACCTCCATGTTTTTCCTATCTCAATGCCGTAGACAGAGAGCATTCTCTGTCTACGCCGTAGACCGTAGACAGAGAACCGTAGACAGAGATTATTCCATTTATTTATGGAGGTAATGGAGGTTCCACAGACACCTTCAAAAAGAGTTTTCACATACAAACTCTAACGATTTGAGCCGAGAAGAAATGATCAGAGCCGTGGGTATGTTGGAAGATGGTTCTCGGCAACGTGCTGTGGCAATCGCTCTGGGCACTACGCAGTGTTATAAATCGGCTTTGGACACGTTACCACATCACTGGCAGCGGGGCAGAGCGACATGGAGGACGAGCTCGTATCACCACACGGAGACATCGTTACATACAAATCACTGCTCGACGAAATCGTACAATGTCTGCGATGAGGTTGGTTACGAGGCTTCATAGCTCTTCAGGGATGTTAATAAGCGATCAAACCATAAGCAATCGCTTGCGTGAAGTTAATCTCCGTTCCCGAAGGCCGCTGCTTGTACCACCTATTGAGCCCCGCAATCGCCGAGCCCGTTTACAACGGGCTCGTGAACACCGAAATTAGGCAGAAGAATGGCGTTTAGTGTGTTTTTCTGACGAATCTCGCTTTGGTATGAGACCAGTAGGCCAATTCTCGTACTTAAAAAACGTTCAAATTCAAGTCGCAATCTCATCTCAGCGACAATCAATGTCAAAAACCTGTCAAAAATGTATGTAACTTGATTGTAATTTTGACAGATTGAGACTGAGATTAGAATGCGAACGGTCTTAAAAATACGGGAATTGCCCCTCAGATACTAGATGTACTTACACGGTATTGGAGACCCCGGCACGCCAAGAACGTTGAAAATCATGCTGGGAAGTCCATGCATGCACAGTGGTGGAACTATTATGATATGGGCGGGTATTTGGATCGGCGGAAAAACCGAACTGATTTGGATCAGAGGCAATCTCAATCCACAGATTTACGTTGAAACGATTGTATCAAATGTTACCATGTAATGTTCCTTTGCGGACCTAATTTAATGCTTTGTTTCTGATTATGCTGGATAATGCACGTCCACACACTGCCAGAGTCGTTGCAAACACACTTGTCGCAGCTAATATCAACGTCCTAACTAGCACAGCCTGCTCAATCGCCAGAGTTCAATCCTATTTATTGAGCACGCATGGGATATGCTTCAAAGAAGAGCTTTGCTAAATATGGATGCCGTACACATACCAGAAAATCCTTTTCGACTGTTAAAACGGACGTGGGCGGCCATTCCGCAAGGTGATTTGGACGAACTCATAACATTGAGTATGCCGAATCGATGCGATTGTGCTACACGCGTTAACGGCGAAAATAAAGACAACTTATTGTTTATTTTACGCAATATAACTTTTAAAAACTTTTATTTTTATCTTTTTATCACATTTTAATGTCAGGATTAACTAAGGTGAAAATCCAGCATAATGCAAAAACGCGAAAGTCTTTAGTACCTAATGCAAAAGTAGAAAGTACCTAGGTACTTTGTTGATCTACATAATATACGAAAACATTTTATTTAATTAATTTAAGTAGACATTTTTATTTATTTTCTATAAAATATATTTTTTTAAATACGTTGATCCCTAGACACTTGATGTACCTACTTGTATTAACGTGAATAATTGAAAAATGTTCATATTATACTGCCAATACTTTTATCCCACGACACCCCCACCACACCAAAGAGTTATAGTAACTACAATATGGTAAAGACGATTTAAAAAAATCATCCCCATTTTACCTGAGGTACAGTCACGGGTAGGTACCGTGAAAACAATATCACGTGCGGCGCGGAGCCTGAAATATTTATTTAAACAAAATATTACTTGTGTATTTTTGTTTTATTGGTCGACGAAAAAAGGAGCGGTAAACAGATGTGGTCATAGTGTGCACGGGATTTTGTTTACACGGTGGTCAGACAGACTAATTCTACCCGTGAGTCGTGACTGTGTGTACGTAGGTACCTACCCCAAAAAAAAAACTTGTCGTACGCTCTTAGATTTTATAAAAGCCAAATAACAGCGTTAATGTACCAACGGTCTCCGAGTTAAACTGCGGACAGACGGACTAGGCGAAACTATAAGGGTTCATTGTTTTACTGCGGAACCCTAAAAACCCGCTTTTGAGCTTCGCCGCAATTGTGTAAAAAGGGCCCCCATTACTTTGATACAGGGCCCCTTAAAGACTATAGCTACGCCTCTGGGGGTCATCTCAATATAGGATTAGGTAAGTACCTATACATTGTAGTGGGAGGCGTGAAAGCACCAGTTGAATTGCAAACTTTTTTCTTAAAACTATTTGATGAAAAACTGTCAACTTGCCTAAAGGTGACAGAGTGTCTACGCCAGTCTACGCTAAAGCTCCTGGCACGGTACCTACAATTTGTAAATTTTGTATTTTATCTATGCCTACAATTTCCTTTTCTCGTGAAAATGTTGAAGTCAAAAACTCAAAAATCTGTATCTATCTAACTCAGTAATTATTAGTATAGGTACCTAAGTATTTCTATGGTGACAGTTATTCTTTCCTATAACCAGTAATTATAAATGAATGTGGTTTAAGTAAAATAGTTTAGAAAAAATAGTGGACCCAACCTATTTTCTCCTCGGAGCACCTACTGGAGCTTGCAAAATAGTTGAATTACATTAAGTGGGTAGGTAGATACCTAGCTACTAATTGCGGTACGGGATGGAATCGTTGTCAAATACGGCTAAACGCAAAAAGCGGAAAACACGTAAATGCCTAGACGAAATCAGAAAAAGATCACGACGTACGGGGCAAATTTTGTTTGAGAAAGACAGCGGTAAAGTTTGTGATCATTTTTCAAAATATAATACTGTTAATAACTGTCTTGTAACAAATAATCGGCTAACATTGAGAATGTATCCAAAAGCTGTTCGATCCGAAACAATAACAAGGCCTGCGTTGGCAGATTTGAACGCAAAACCAAACTTGAATTTGGACGAATTGGTAAAGGGTACGAAATCCATAAGTACGTTGAGTTCAACCAATGTAAGGGTGCCCGAAATAATTGGTAGTTGTGATATTAATAGCATTGAACATTTGAAGAAAGAAAATTGTAAGTTTTCTAATAAATGCGCTCATATAGAATCCATTACTTACAAAGAATCGAATGTTGAAAACATGAGTCGTCAAGAAGAGGAGTTATCTAGCAATTTTGATCTGTTTACCTCTATGGATTCGGCCGAACTAACCGATAAATCTCCGGACAGCATAGGAGCGCAATCGGTTTCAACTCTTACGACATCATCTAACGATGATGTCGGTTACAATTTGTACGAGGTGTTTATGTCCAAACTCCCCACATATTTGAAACGGAATGCCACATTCATAGAAGAAGATGTTATGAAGAAAACAAAGATGTTTTTACAAAATCTTTTTATAGAAAGCTGTTATCAAGAATGTGAAGAAAATGTGTTAAAATGCAAAAAAGGGAACAAAACAAATAAAAAAGATTATACCCCTCCTAGTGAGATGATTGTACATAATCCGATGGACTATATCAGGCTAGGGCATGTACAACAGCAGAGCCTGTTTCATCGGCCATCCAGCATAAGAGTAACCATTGATGGAGGATGTAGTATCCCTCACTCGCCTCTACTAGCTCCATCTTTACCAGCAGCATCGCCGGACTCTCCGTTGAATGTTATAGTAAATGACACACCTGTTTACACCTACTATCCTCACAAATTGAATTGACACTTCCTACGACCTAGCTGTTTATAGTGTTTTACGTAGATCTGCAGGGTTCTAGCGTTGGTGGGCCCCGGTCAGCACTAAACTTAGAGTGGCCATCAATATTAATATTATGAATTCAAACAAAATGTGTATTTTGTCTTTTATTTATGTACTACATACATGTTAGGTCACTATATTATAAACCTATGTTTTCTAGCTGTGCTATCAGGTCCATGTGTTTGAATGTATCAGGGTTCTTCGTGAACGCTTTAAGCAGTTGCAACTTTGTAGCATCTTTTCCACTGTAGTACATCTGAAATTGATTTGCTAGACATCGAGCCTCTTGACCATCCAGTACATTCTGTAAAAATAAAAATCCAACTTAGTTCAACAGTCGATCATTATAATAATTACTAGCGATCGCCCCTGCTTTGCACGTTTTTTAACGGGACAAAACATCCGAGATTGTTTTACAGTGCCGATTAGGTTAACACATTTAATAGTACCTACAGCGTTATTACAAGTTGTTATCAGTTTGTTAAAATAATTGAACAACTGAATTTTTCAAACACCTAAGTAAATAGCGTAAAATTGGCACGAAATAAACTACCCTTGATAATATATAATAAGGCACTATAGACACAAGTGGGGCGATGGTATCAACAATTCCACACATGCTTTATGTTGTGGTATTGTTACCAAATAATCACAAATTATATATAATGTTGTTAAAACTAAAACGAAAAAAATGGTCCACGACTAGAATGTTAATTGTTACTTAGGTTTAGGTAACTGTGTATTTGTGTATTTTTAAAAAACGTAATGTAGAAGACTCGTGTTTTGAATTAATGTGATACTTAACCTAATCGCCACACTATGTCCTAGAACCTAAAATTCGAAGACGTGACACCCGCATCCGCACTGGGCCCCCGTCGTGAATGGACATGGCCTACTCCCTCTCACAGAGAGTCTGAGTCCCAGTAGTGGGAACGTTATAGGCTGATTATGGCCCACTCCCTATCACAGAGAGTCTGAGTCCCAGTAGTGGGAACGTTATAGGCTGATTATGGCCCACTCCCTCTCACACAGAGTCTGTGTCCCAGAAGTGGGAACGTTATAGGCTGATTATGGCCCACTCCCTCTCACACTGAGTCTGTGTCCCAGTAGTGGGAACGTTATAGGCTGATTATGGCCCACTCCCTATCACAGAGAGTCTGAGTCCCAGTAGTGGGAACGTTATAGGCTGATTATGGCCCACTCCCTCTCACACAGAGTCTGTGTCCCAGAAGTGGGAACGTTATAGGCTGATTATGGCCCACTCCCTCTCACACTGAGTCTGTGTCCCAGTAGTGGCCCACTCCCTCTCACACTGAGTCTGTGTCCCAGTAGTGGGAACGTTATAGGCTGATTATGGCCCACTCCCTATCACAGAGAGTCTGAGTCCCAGTAGTGGGAACGTTATAGGCTGATTATG
>OW443324.1:0-16150 GCA_937001585.2 Brachylomia viminalis
TTTAAATAGCTTATAAATTAGAGTGTAATATTGAAGATATTAAGGAGATAAATTTATCTTTAAATATTTAAATTATATATATATATATATATATATATATATTAATTTGTAATTTATTTATAAAAAAAAATATTTTATTTTTACAATGAAAATGTAAAGTTTTAATTAAACTATATAAATAGAAACATTAATGGAGTTTAACCACTAAAAATTAAGTTAGCAGCTTAATTTTAATCTTTATATTTCATAATTTTAATTGGAATAAAAATTCAATTTTATCATTAACAGTGATATACCTCTATTTGGTTTCAATTAATAATTATTTAGGTTATAAATAAGGAGTTGTTTTAACTCTTTCTTTTAAGTCGAAATTAAATGCAAAAATTGCTTCTTATTTAAGGTAAATTATTTATAAATTAATATTTTTTGAGTGCAAATCAAATGTTTTTTTTTAAACTATAACCCTGATTTTAATTAGTTCAGTTTAATATATTTTGGTTTCATTCATGATATAAACCAACTAATAAAATTAAAATAAAAAAAAATCTAATTTTTACTCAAAAATTGAAATTTACTAATTTAAATAGGGGGATAATGGGGAAAATAAGTGCAATTTCTACATCGAAAATTAAGAAAATTACGGTAATTAAGAAAAAATGTAGTGAAAATGGAATTCGTGCTGATGATGTGGGGTCAAACCCACACTCAAATGGTGAACATTTTTCTCGATCTGAAAAAGTTTTTTTTGATAGAATAATAGATAAAAATATTATAATGTTAGAGATTAATATAATAATTAAAAAAATGTTTATTATTAAAATAATTATTTATATTAAAATTATTAAACTTTTTGATTGGAAGTCAAATATACTAAATATATTATATAAATAATTAATTTCCCCATCAATAAATAGAAATATAAAGGAATAATCATACTACATCTACAAAATGTCAATATCAAGCTGCTGCTTCAAATCCAAAATGATGGTTCTTAGAGAAGTGATTATTTAAGTGTCGAATTAAACAAATAAAAATAAATAATGTTCCAATAATTACATGTAAACCATGAAATCCTGTTGCTATAAAAAATGTTGAACCATAAATACTATCAGCAATAGTAAATGAAGCTTCTAAATATTCATAAGCTTGAAGAATTGTGAAATAAATTCCCAAAGCAATTGTAATAAAAAGACCTTGCGTTGTTTGGGAGTTATTATTTTCTATAATAGCGTGGTGAGCTCATGTAATAGATACTCCTGATCTAATTAAAATAATCGTATTTAATAGGGGAATTTGAAAGGGGTTAAAGGTATTAATGCTAGTAGGGGGTCAAATGGTCCCAATTTCAATATTGGGGGCAAGACTTCTATGGAAAAAAGCTCAAAAAAATGAAACGAAAAAAAAAATTTCAGAAACAATAAAGAGGATTATCCCCCATCGAAGACCTTTGGTAACTAAAATTGTATGTTTACCCTGAAAGGTTCCTTCACGACAAATATCTCGTCATCATTGATATATTGTTAAAATAACAATTAAATAACCTAATATTAATAAATTTATGTTAAAATTATGGAATCATTTAATTATACCTGTGACAAGAACTATAACTCCAATAGCTCCTGTTAAAGGTCATGGACTATAATCCACTAAGTGAAATGGGTGGTTAAAATTTGTTTTCATTAATTTACTTCTCTAGAATATAATGTTCTTAAAATTGCAATTACATAAGATTGAATAATTGCTACTGCTGATTCTAAAATTAATAATAAAATTTGAATAATAATTAAAATTATAATGAAATAAGATCTTATATTAGGTCCTGTTCCTCTTAAAAGAGTTATTAATAAATGTCCTGCAATTATATTTGCGGTTAAGCGAACAGCTAAAGTTCCTGGTCGAATAATATTTCTAATTGTTTCAATTAAAACTATAAATGGTATTAAAACAGGGGGTGTTCCTTGGGGGATTATGTGGGTAAATATATGTTGAGAGTTATTAATTCAACCATAAATTATAAATCTTAATCATATGGGTAGAGAAATTGATAAGGATAATGTTAAATGACTTGTTCTAGTGAAAATGTAAGGAAATAAACCTAGAAAATTATTAAATAAAATAAAAGAAAATATGGAAATAAAAATAAAAGTTGATCCTTGGAAGTAGTTGTTTTTTAATAAAGTTTTAAATTCATTGTGAAGTTTTAATAAAATGAAATTTCAAAAAAAATAGTGACGATTAGGGATTAATCAAAATGAATATGGAATAAATATAATACCTAAAATTGTTCTAATTCAATTAAGGGGAATGTAAAATAAATTAGTTGAGGGGTCAAAAATTGAAAATAAATTACTTATCATTTTCAATTAAAGTTTTTTAATTTTATGTTTAAGTGATTGTTTTTATTTGAAATTTTTTTATTAAAAACATAATAATTTATTACATTAAAAATTAAATAAATTATTAAGAAGAAAAAGAATGAAATTAATCAGTTAATTGGTATTATTTGTGGGATAAAAGAATATTATATTGTATAATAATAATTTAAATTTGACATATTTATGTTATAAGTTTAACTAATTCTTTATTAATTTCATTAGAAGTAAATGCTAATTTACTATAAAATGGTTTAAGAGACCAGTACTTGCTTTCAGTCATCTAATGAGGAATAATTATTAACTCAATTAATAAAATTTTTAATTGAAATTCTTTCAATTACAATAGGTATAAATCTATGATTAGCTCCACAAATTTCAGAACATTGTCCATAAAAAATACCTGGTCGATTAATAAAAAAATTGGTTTGATTAAGTCGTCCAGGATTAGCATCTACCTTAACACCTAATGATGGTACAGTTCATGAATGAATTACATCTGTAGCGGTCACTAAGATTCGAATTTGGTTATTTATTGGTAAAATAATTCGATTATCAACATCTAATAAACGAAAATTATTAGGGGATATTTCATTAGAGGGGATTATATAGGAATCAAATTCAATATTGTGAAAATCTGAATATTCATATCTTCAATATCATTGATGTCCAATTGATTTTAAGGTAATTAATGGGTTATTTAATTCATCCAATAAATATAATAAGCGTAATGAAGGTAATGCAATAAAAATTAAAGTAATTGCTGGTAAGATAGTTCAAATTAGTTCAATTATTTGTCCTTCCAATAAAAAACGATTAATATATTTGTTGAAAAAAAGTCTTGATATTAAATAACCAACTAAAATTGTAATTATAATAAGAATAATTAAAGTATGGTCATGAAAAAAAATAATTTGTTCTATTAATGGGGATGCTCCATTTTGTAAATTAAGATTAGATCATGTTGCGATTTCTAAAAAAAGGATAAAACCTTTATAAATGGGGTTTAAATCCATCACATATAATCTGCCATATTAGAATAAATTTCTTAAAATAGGTAGTTCACTATATGAATGTTCTGCGGGTGGTAAATTTTGATATCATTCAATTGAAGATGATAAATTTAGGGTAAATAAGCTAACTCGTTGGTTAATTATAGATTCTCAAATAATAATTAATATAAATATAATAGCTAATAATGAAATATAAGACCCTAAAGATGAGATAATATTTCAAGAAATATAAGAATCAGGATAATCTGAATACCGTCGAGGTATTCCAGCTAATCCTAAGAAATGTTGGGGGAAAAAAGTTAAATTTACCCCAATAAATATAACAAAAAATTGAATTTTTAAAAGGTAGGGGTTTAAAGATAAACCAGTAAATAGGGGATATCAATGAATAAATCCCCCTAAAATAGCAAATACAGCCCCCATAGATAGAACGTAATGAAAGTGTGCTACTACATAATAAGTATCATGGAGGGTGATATCAATTGATGAGTTAGATAAAATTACCCCTGTTAATCCTCCTACAGTAAATAAAAATACAAACCCTAATCTTCATAAAATAGAAGGTGAATAGTTAATTTGTGTTCCATGAAAAGTAGCTAATCATCTGAAAATTTTAATTCCAGTGGGTACAGCAATAATTATTGTTGCTGATGTAAAATAAGCTCGAGTATCAATATCTATTCCCACTGTAAATATATGATGAGCTCAAACAATAAATCCCAATAATCCAATTGCTAATATTGCGTAAATTATACCTAAACACCCAAATGTTTCCTTTTTTCCTCTTTCTTGTGAAATAATGTGTGAGATTATACCAAATCCCGGTAAAATTAAAATATAAACTTCTGGATGTCCAAAAAATCAAAATAAATGTTGATATAAAATTGGATCTCCCCCACCCGCAGGGTCGAAAAAAGATGTGTTTAAATTTCGATCTGTTAATAATATAGTAATAGCTCCAGCTAATACTGGTAAAGATAGTAATAATAGGAATGCTGTAATTCCCACAGCTCAAATAAATAGGGGTATTTGATCAAAAGATAAACTATTTAATCGTATGTTAATAATTGTGGTAATAAAATTAATAGCCCCTAAAATGGAGGAAATACCAGCTAAATGTAAGGAGAAAATAGCTAAATCTACAGAACTTCCCCCATGAGCAATATTAGATGAAAGTGGTGGGTATACTGTTCATCCTGTTCCAGCACCATTTTCTACAATTCTTCTTGAAATTAGTAAAGTGAGTGAAGGCGGAAGTAGTCAGAAACTTATATTATTTATTCGTGGAAATGCTATATCTGGGGCTCCTAATATTAAAGGTACAAGTCAATTCCCAAATCCTCCAATTATAATAGGTATAACCATAAAAAAGATTATAATAAAAGCATGAGCTGTAACAATGGTGTTGTAAATTTGATCGTCACCAATTAAAGATCCTGGATTTCCTAATTCAGCACGAATTAGTAATCTTAGAGAAGTTCCCACTATACCTGCTCAAATTCCAAAAATAAAATATAATGTTCCAATATCTTTATGATTTGTTGAATATAGTCATTTTCGCTCTTTTAATAAAATGGCTGAGTTATAAGCGATAAATTGTAAATTTATTGACGAGAATTTTCTCTTTTATTAAATTGGCTTTATATTCAATAATGATATAAAATTGCAAATTTTAAGGGGTAGAAATTTCTATTAAGGCTTAAAGAATAATTTCTTTATAAATAATTTTGAAGATTATTAGTTTAATTTAACTTAAAACCTTAATAAAAAAAAAAAGTTCTTAGAATTATTCCTATTAATGAAATAAATGAAAAGAAATTAACTATTAAAAAATAATTATTTTTAATAAAAATTTTAAATCATTTCATTTTTAGGTAGTTAAATATAAAAGCAGAGTAACTAATACGAATGTAAAAAAATAATATAATTAAACTTATTATAATAAAAATAAAAGTTAATATATATATATTATTATTAATTAAGAAGTTAATAATAATTCATTTAGGGAAAAATCCAATAAATGGGGGTAATCCACCTAATGATAAGAAATTAATTAGTAGGTTGATTTTAATAAAAAAATTTATGTTATTAATAAATAATTGGTTGATAAAATACATATTTAAAATATAAAATAAAAAACATATAATTCTAATTATAAATGAATATATTAAAATATAAAAAAATCATAAAGTTTCTCTGATTATAATGGATGAAAGTATTCAACCTAAATTATTGATTGAAGAAAAAGCTATTAATTTACGTAATGAGGTTTGATTTAATCCTCCAATAGCTCCAACTACAATATTTATTAAGATAATAATTATAATAAAATTTTTATTTAAGTAATAAGATAAAATAATTATGGGGGTAATTTTTTGTCAGGTTATTAAAATAAATCTATTAAATCAAGATAAACCTTCAATAATATTGGGGAATCAGAAGTGAAAGGGGGTTCTTCCTATTTTTATATACATTGAAGAGTTTATTATAATAGAGATAAAATTATCTATCTCAAAATTTTTTATAAAAATTATTTTAATTAAAATTGTAAATAAAAAATTAATAGAGGCAATAGATTGGGTAAGAAAATATTTTAATGATGCTTCGGTTGATAGCAGGTTATTGGAGTTAGAAATTAGGGGGATAAATCTTAAAAGATTAATTTCTAACCCAATTCAACACCCAAATCAAGAATTAGAGGAAATTGAAATTAAAGTTCTGTAAAATAAAATAAAAAGAAAAAATATTTTATTAGAGTTAAAAAAAAAAATTTAAAATAAGAAATTTGTATTTCTTTTGAGAATTTTCAATTCAATTTTATATATTTTAGTGTAAGATGCACAATAGTTTTTGATACTATTAGGTATAGTTTAATTCTATGAAATATAATAAAGGTAAATAATTTACTTAATTTATCCTATCAGAATAATCCTTTAATCAGGCACTTTATTTTTAAAAAAAAGGTATTTCCTTTATATTTGGGGTATGAACCCAAAAGCTTATTTTAGCTTATCTTTAATTTTTTTTTTTTTATTTAATGAAAATTTATTAAAGATGGTTTTATTATCTATTTTATTTAAATTATATATATATATATATATATATATATTAATATATTAAATTATTAATTTATTAATATTATATATATATATTAAATTATAAAAAAATTAATATTAAATATATTAATATTTTCTAATCTATACGAATATAGATTGTTTACTTCTTGATTTGGTCTTTATATCCGATATTATAAAAAGAAAGAAAGAGAAATTAGTAAAAATTTAATAACTTATATTAAATACTTTAATATTAAATTTTTAATTTAATAATATATATGTTTAGATGTATATATATATATATATATTAATATATTAAATTATTAATTTATTAATATTATATATATATATATATTAAATTATAAAAAAATTAATATTAAATATATTAATATTTTCTAATCTATACGAATATAGATTGTTTACTTCTTGATTTGGTCTTTATATCCGATATTATAAAAAGAAAGAAAGAGAAATTAGTAAAAATTTAATAACTTATATTAAATACTTTAATATTAAATTTTTAATTTAATAATATATATGTTTAGATGTATATATATATATATATATTAATATATTAAATTATTAATTTATTAATATTATATATATATATATATTAAATTATAAAAAAATTAATATTAAATATATTAATATTTTCTAATCTATACGAATATAGATTGTTTACTTCTTGATTTGGTCTTTATATCCGATATTATAAAAAGAAAGAAAGAGAAATTAGTAAAAATTTAATAACTTATATTAAATACTTTAATATTAAATTTTTAATTTAATAATATATATGTTTAGATGTATATATATATATATATATTAATATATTAAATTATTAATTTATTAATATTATATATATATATATTAAATTATAAAAAAATTAATATTAAATATATTAATATTTTCTAATCTATACGAATATAGATTGTTTACTTCTTGATTTGGTCTTTATATCCGATATTATAAAAAGAAAGAAAGAGAAATTAGTAAAAATTTAATAATTTATATTAAATATTTTAATATAAAAAAAAAAAAAAAAAAATCTATTTAAGAAAATCTGCATATAAATAAATTTTTTATGGTTTGTTAATTTTATTTTAAATTTATTTTACATATATATTTTAGTGTTAATTTTAATTTATTTTAATAATAATTTATTTTTTAAAGGTAGTAATTAATATTAAATTATTTAAGAGATTAAGATTTAGTAATATTTTAATTAATAACAAATTTTGTGCCAGCAGTTGCGGTTATACAAAAGTTAAATTAAATTTTATTAGTGATTAATTAATTAAAATTATGTTTATAATAAAAATTTTAAATTATTAGGTGAAATTTTAATTTAATAAAATTTTATATGGTTGTTTATGATTTAATAAATTTTATAAAAAACTAGGATTAGATACCCTATTATTAAATTTTAAAATTAAAATACTAAAATAGTAAATAATTATTTATTGAAACTTAAATAATTTGGCGGTATTTTAGTTCATTTAGAGGAATCTGTTTAATAATTGATAATCCACGAATAAATTTACTTAATTTATAATTTTGTATATCGTTGTTAAAAAAATATTTTTTAATGAAATTAATATTTAAAAATTATAATATAAATTTAAATCAGATCAAGATGCAGATTATAATTAAGAATATAATGGATTACAATAAATTTATTTAAATGAATATTAATTTGTAATAATTAATTGAAAGTGGATTTAAATGTAATTTTATTTAATTTAATAAAATGATTAAAAATTAAAATATGTACATATTGCCCGTCGCTTTCATATAGTAATAAATTGAAATAAGTCGTAACAAAGTAGAGGTACTGGAAAGTGTTTCTAGAAAGAACAAATTAGAGCTTGAATTTAAAGTATTTCATTTACATTGAAAAGATATTAAAAATTAATTAATTTGAGGGGGAAAATTAATTGTTTATATTATAATAAAAAAATTTTTAAATTAAAATATTTTAATGGGGGTTAAAGTATTTTTAAAGAAAAAATTAAATAATTTATAGTAAATTAGTATTGTAAGAGAATTTTGAAATAATTGAAATATTAAATTAAATTTAAGTAATTTTAATTTAGTGTATCTTGGGTATCAGAGTTTATTAAAAAATATTTTTAAATAAAAAATTCTCGAATTTAAAAGAGATAGTTAGTTAATAAAGTTATTGTTGCATAAATATTTTAAATAATTAATTGGAAATGAAATGTTAATCGTTTTTAAATATATCTAGTTTTTTTAGAAAAAAATTTAATTTTATTTTATCCCATGAAAAAATTAATTAATTAATTTTTTCATGGGATAGGATTATATTTTAGGGGATAAGCTTTAATTTATATTTGTATAAGTTTTTAATTAAATTTAATTGAGATTTTTATGGTTTATATTGTTAAAAAATTTTAGTTTATTATAAATAATTTCATTTAAAATAAAATTTAATAAGTTTTTATTTTATTTATAAAAAAAAATTTTTTAATTAAAAATAAATTGATATAATGATAAAATTAGTATATATATGTATTATAAAATTTTTTAAATAATTATTTTTAATAAAATTAATTAAAAGGAATTCGGCAAAAATTTATATTCACTTGTTTATCAAAAACATGTCTTTTTGTAAATAATATAAAGTCTAATCTGCCCACTGATTTAAAAATTGAAGGGCTGCAGTATATTGACTGTACAAAGGTAGCATAATCATTAGTCATTTAATTGGTGACTTGTATGAAGGATTGGATGAAATATAAGCTGTCTCTTAGTTAAATATAGAATTTAATTTTTTAATTAAAAAGTTAAAATAAATTAAAAAGACGAGAAGACCCTATAGAGTTTTATATTTATTTTAATTAAGGTTATTTGTAAAAAAAAATTAAAATTAAATTAAATATTTTGTTGGGGTGACAAAAAAATATATTTAACTTTTTTTAACTTAAAACATTTATAAGTGATTAAATGATCCAATATTATTGATTATAAGAAAAAATTACCTTAGGGATAACAGCGTAATTTTTTTTTTTAGTTCAAATAAGAAAAAGAGTTTGCGACCTCGATGTTGGATTAAGATAAAATTTAAATGCAGAAGTTTAAAATTTTTGATCTGTTCGATCATTAAAATCTTACATGATCTGAGTTCAAACCGGTGTAAGCCAGGTTGGTTTCTATCTTTTAAAAAATAAAATGTTTTAGTACGAAAGGATTAAACATTTAAATTAAATTTATCATTTGTTGAATTTTATTAAATTATTTATTTAAAATTTTGATTTATTTAATATAGGTGTATATATATATAATATATATATATACTATTTTGGCAGAAAAATGTGATGATTTTAGAGTTCATTAATATATAATTAAATTATATAGATAGTATATGTTTATATTAGATATTTATATAATTGTGGTTGGTTTATTTATTTTAATTATTGGGGTTTTAATTGGGGTTGCTTATTTAACTTTATTGGAACGAAAAGTTTTAGGTTATATCCAAATTCGTAAAGGTCCTAATAAGGTAGGTTTAATAGGGGTTTTACAGCCTTTTTCAGATGCTATTAAATTATTTACGAAGGAGCAAACTTATCCTAATTTTTCTAATTATATTAGTTATTATTTTTCTCCTGTGGTGGGTTTTATTTTATCTATGTTAATTTGAATGTTAATTCCTTATTATTTTAATTTAATTAGATTTAATTTGGGTATTTTATTTTTTTTTTGTGTTACTAGTTTAGGGGTATATACTGTTATAGTTGCGGGTTGATCTTCTAATTCAAATTATGCTTTATTGGGGGGTTTACGGGCTGTGGCTCAAACTATTTCTTATGAAGTTAGATTAGCTTTAATTTTAATATCTAGAGTTGTTTTAATTATAGATTTTAATTTATTGAAGTTTTCTTTATATCAAGAATTAGTTTGATTTATTATTTTAATATTTCCTTTAAGTTTATGTTGAATAAGATCTAGATTAGCTGAAACTAATCGCACCCCCTTTGATTTTGCTGAGGGTGAGAGTGAATTAGTTTCTGGGTTTAATGTTGAGTATAGAAGTGGTGGGTTTGCTTTGATTTTTTTAGCTGAATATTCAAGAATTTTATTTATGAGAATAATACTTATTTTAATTTATTTTGGGGGTTTTAATTTAAGAATTATTTTTTATATTAAGTTAATATTAGTTTCTTTTTTATTTATTTGAGTTCGGGGGACTTTACCTCGTTATCGATATGATAAGTTAATATATTTAGCTTGAAAGAGATATTTACCAATTTCTTTGAATTTTTTATTGTTTTTTTTAGGGTTTAAAATTTTATTATTATAATTTAATTTTTTTTTAGTATAAATTAATAGAAATATAATTCTTTCTTAAGTTTTCAAAACAAATGCTTATAACAAGCTCATTAATTTATTAATTAAATAATAAATTATCTCAGTATTTATTAATGAAAGGGTTTAAAATAAAATAAGAGAAATAGAAAATAGTTAGTAGTTGTCCTGTAATAACATAAGGTTCTTCTACCGGTCGAGCTCCAATTCAAGTTAATAAAATAACGATTGTTACTATAGATCAAAATAATATTTGATTAATTGGGTAGAATTGAATACCTTGAATTTTTTTATTGAAAGTAAATGGTAAAATAATTAAAATTAAAATAGACATAACTAAAGCGATTACCCCTCCTAATTTATTTGGGATTGATCGTAAAATTGCATAAGCAAATAGAAAATATCATTCTGGTTGAATGTGAACTGGGGTTACTAATGGGTTAGCCGGGATAAAATTATCAGGATCTCCCAATAAATATGGGTTTGTTAAAGTTAAAATGGTTAATAAAAATATTAAAACAATAAAACCAACTAGATCTTTAAAGGTGAAAAATGGGTGAAACGGGATTTTATCTAAGTTACTATTTATTCCTAAAGGGTTATTAGATCCTGTTTGATGTAGAAATAATAGGTGAATTATTGTTATTATGAGGATAATAAAGGGTAGTAAAAAGTGAAATGTATAAAATCGGGTTAAGGTTGCATTGTCAACAGCAAATCCCCCCCAAATTCAAGTTACTACTTTAACACCTAAAGACGGGATAGCGGATAATAGATTTGTAATAACAGTTGCCCCTCAAAATGATATTTGTCCTCAAGGTAAGACATATCCTATAAATGCTGTTGCTATTAATAAAAATAAGATAATTACACCCACTATTCAAGTATATTTTAAATTAAATGATTCATAATAAATTCCTCGTCCAATATGTAAATAAATACAAATAAAGAAAAATGAAGCTCCATTAGCGTGAATGGTTCGAATTAATCAACCATAGTTTACATTTCGACAAATGTAGTTTACTCTGTAGAATGCTATTTCAATATTAGCGGTATAATATATAGTTAAAAATAATCCCGTTAAAATTTGAATAATTAAACATAAAGCTAATAATGACCCAAAATTTCATCAAGCTGAAATATTTAGTGGTGAAGGTAGGTCAATTAAAGATCCATTAATAATTTTTAAAATGGGGTGAGTTTTTCGTAAAGTTGAAAATTTATTTATCATTTGTTTAATTTAATGATGATCGAATTGGCCCATAAAAAATATTAGTGATTTTTACAATAGCGATTAAGGTGATAAATAAGTAAATTACTAATATTATTATAATTAAAAATGTTTGGTTATTATATAATTTTCTTAGGTTGATTTTATTTTCATTATTAAAAAAAAATATTAAGTTGTAGAAGTTATTTATATCTGAGTTTGTTGATAAATTTATTCAAGATATTTTATTTAAAAGTATAAATTGAGTTGTAATACTTAATACTAATAAAAAAAAAAATAATTTTTTTATGTTAATTGAAGGTTTGAATATTTCATTTGATGCAATTCTTGAAACATAAATAAAAAGAACCAACAAACCCCCCAAAAAAGTTAAAAATAATATATAAGAAAATCAATATGTTTTAATTATTATTCCTGTTAATAAACAAGTCAATAAGGTTTGAATTAAAATTATTAGTCCTATTGATAGGGGATTATTTAAAAATAATATTGTGAAAGAGATTATAATTAATAATAAAGATAAGATTAATTTAATAATATCAAATCAAAGAATAGTTTAATTAAAATAATAATTTTGGAGATTATTGATAAAGAGATTCTTTTTCTTTGAAGTTTTTAAAGCATATTTACTTAATTTTGGTTTACAAGACCAATATTTTTTTTTAAATTATAAAAACAAATGATAGTTTTAAATATGTGAATAATTTTTATTTTAATGTTTATTATTGGGTGTTTAATTTTTATTTCTAAACATAAACATTTATTGATTATTTTACTTAGATTAGAGTTTATAGTTTTAAGATTGTTTTTTTTTTTATTAATTTATTTAAGATTTATTGAATATGATATGTATATATTAATAGTATTTTTAGTTTTTTCTGTTTGTGAGGGGGCTTTAGGTTTATCTATTTTAGTTTCAATGATTCGAACTCATGGTAATGATTATTTTCAAAGATTTAATTTATTATAGTGATTAAGTTTTATAAAAGTAAAATGATAAAGTTTTTAATTATGATAATTTTTATAATTCCTTGTTGTTTTATAAAAAAT
Organism: Brachylomia viminalis; assembly: GCA_937001585.2. Taxonomy (NCBI): domain Eukaryota; kingdom Metazoa; phylum Arthropoda; class Insecta; order Lepidoptera; family Noctuidae; genus Brachylomia; species Brachylomia viminalis. The sequence goes on from OW443324.1 coordinate 13,052, forward strand.
ATATTTTGAATGGTTCAAATAATATTGTTTTTATTGATATTTATATTTATAAATTTAAGAGTAAAATTAAATTTATTTTGTAATTTAAGATATATAATATCTTGTGATATTATATCTTATGGTTTAATTATGTTGAGAATTTGGATTTCTGTTTTAATAGTTATGGCCAGAGAAAGTTTATATAAAATAAGTTTTTATGTTAATTTTTTTTTATTTAATGTTGTTTTTTTATTAATTATATTATATTTAACTTTTAGAACAATAAATATGTTTATGTTTTATTTATTTTTTGAGGGGAGATTAATTCCTACTTTATTGTTAATTGTTGGTTGGGGGTATCAACCTGAGCGAATTCAAGCTGGTATATATTTATTATTTTATACTTTATTTGTTTCTTTACCTTTATTAATGGGTATTTTTTATGTTTTTAATGAAATAAATTGTATGATAATTTATTTTTTAAAGTTTTTTAATTTGGATTTTTATATTTTATATTTTTCTATGATTTTAGCTTTTTTGGTAAAAATGCCCATATATTTTGTTCATTTATGATTACCCAAAGCTCATGTTGAAGCTCCTGTTTCAGGTTCTATAATTTTAGCTGGTATTATATTAAAATTAGGGGGTTATGGATTGTTGCGTTTTTTGGTTTTTTTACAGGAAATTAATTTGAAGTTAAATTATATTAGTGTTGTTATTAGATTAATTGGTGGATTTTACATTAGATTAAAGTGTTTTTGTCAAGTAGATATTAAATCATTAATTGCTTATTCTTCTGTTGCTCATATAAGAATTGTTATTAGTGGGATTATAGTTATAAATTATTGGGGGTTTATTGGTTCTTATATTTTAATAATTGGGCATGGTTTATGTTCATCTGGAATGTTTTGTTTAGCAAATATTAGATATGAACGATTACACAGTCGAAGATTATATATTAATAAGGGTATAATAAATTTTATACCTTCAATAAGATTGTGGTGATTTTTGTTAATGTCTTCTAATATAGCAGCTCCCCCCAGATTAAATTTAGTTGGTGAAATTAGTTTAATTAATAGATTAATAAGATGATCTTGAATTTCTATATTAATGTTAATATTAATTTCTTTTTTTAGAGCTGGTTATAGTTTATATTTATATTCATTTATTCAACATGGTAAATATTATTCAGGTATTTATAGATATTATACAGGTGTTTCTCGAGAATATTTAATATTAATATTACATTGATTACCTTTAAATATTTTAATTTTAAAGGTTGATTATAGAATAATTTGATTTTATTTAAATAATTTAATTTAAAATATTGATTTGTGGTGTCAAAAATATGAATAAGTTCATTTTAAATTATTAATAATGTAAAGTATTCAATTTGTTTTATTTCATTTGTTTTTTTATTTTTAATAAGAATAATAAATTTTTTTTTTATAGTTTATTTTATTATAAATAACATAGTTATTTTGTTAGAGTGAGAAGTTATTTCTTTCAATTCTGTAATAATTGTTATATCTATTTTATTGGATTGAATATCTCTATTATTTATAATATTTGTTCTTTTAATTTCTTCAGTTGTTATTTATTATAGAAAAAGATATATGAGATCTGAGTTAAATTTAATGCGTTTTATTGTTTTAGTTTTATTATTTGTTTTTTCAATAATATTATTAATTATTAGTCCTAATATTATTAGAATTTTATTAGGTTGGGATGGTTTAGGTTTAGTTTCTTATTGTTTAGTTATTTACTATCAAAATTTAAAATCTTATAATGCGGGGATGTTAACTGCTTTAAGAAATCGAGTTGGTGATGTTCTTATTTTAATTTCAATTTCTTGGATGATAAATTATGGTAGTTGAAATTATATTTTTTATTTGGAGTTTATAAATAATGATTTTGAAATAAAGATAGTTGGGGGTTTGATTATTATAGCTTCTATAACAAAAAGTGCTCAAATTCCTTTTAGATCTTGATTACCGGCAGCTATGGCAGCTCCCACTCCTGTTTCTGCTTTAGTTCATTCTTCTACTTTAGTTACTGCTGGTGTTTATTTATTAATTCGATTTAATGTTTTATTATTAGATATATTTTTTTTTAAGTTATTATTATTATTATCGGGTTTGACTATGTTTATAGCAGGTGTTTCTGCCAATTATGAGTTTGATTTGAAAAAAATTATTGCTTTATCAACTTTAAGACAATTAGGGTTAATAATAAGAATTTTAAGTTTAGGTTTACCTGATTTGGCTTTTTTTCATTTATTAACTCATGCTATGTTTAAGGCTTTATTGTTTATATGTGCTGGGGTTGTTATTCATATAATAAATGATATGCAGGATATTCGTTTTATAGGTGGGGTTAGATTATATATTCCTTTGACTTCTTTATGTATAAATATTTCTAATATAGCTCTTTGTGGGATTCCCTTTTTAGCTGGGTTTTATTCTAAAGATTTAATTTTAGAATTAGTTAGATTTAGAAATTTAAATTTAATAGTTTTTTTTTTATACTATGTTTCTACTGGTTTAACTATATTTTATACTTTTCGTTTGGTTATGTACTTAATGGTAAATGATTATAATTTAATGAGAATTTATAATTTGTATGATGAAGATTATACTATATTAAAAAGAATATTTACTTTATTATTTATAAGAATTATTAGAGGAAGATTTTTAAGATGAATAATTTTTTCTTATCCCTATATAATTTATTTGCCTTTTAATTTAAAAATAATAGTAGTTTATGTTGTACTAATTGGGGGGGTTATAGGTTATTTAATTAGAAATATAAAAATTTATTCTGTTAATAAGTTTATTATAACTTATAATTTAAGAAGCTTTTTATGTGTTATGTGGTTTATACCTAATTTATCTACGTATAGTTTAAATTATTATTTTTTAAGTTTTGGTCAAAGTTTATTAAAAAATATTGATTTAGGTTGAAGAGAGTTGTATAGAGGATTTGGTATCACAAAAATTTTAAGGGGGTATTCTATATTTTATAGTATTTATCAAATTAATAATTTTAAAATTTATTTATTTAGATTTATTATTTGGTTAATAATTATTTTATTTATATTATTATTTAATAATTATTAAA